>JAJHHK010000343.1:0-46832 GCA_022457145.1 Colletotrichum magnum | reverse complement strand
TTACTAAGTATAAACTAACTTAAATATAGTTAATTATAAATTAAATCTTTATTATTTAAACTTATCAACTATATCCCCTTACCTTTATATATTTACCGTCTTTATATACTATTCTTAGTATTTACAAAACAGACTTAAACCATTAGTTATTATTATTAATATAAATAGAGAGGAACCCTTTATTAATAAGTAAAAGGGATACTATTACTAATTATAAACTAACTTAAATATAGCTAATTATAAATTAAATCTTTATTATTTAGACTCATCAACTACATCCCCTTACCTTTATATATTTACTATCTTATCTACTATTCTTAGTATTCACTAAATAGACTTAAACTATTAGTTATTATTATTAATTTAAACTAAAAAGAATCCTTTATTAGTAAATAAAAGGAATACTATTATTAATTATAAATTAACTTAAATATAGCTAATTATAAGTTAAATCTTTATTATTTAAACTTATTTACTAAATTTACTAAAAGTATAAGTTTAAAACTAAATCTAAGTTAACTTAAGCGTATACGTTCCTTATTTAATACCTACTTATAATAGTAAATAAATAGTTTAACTTTAACCCTAAAACGCAAATTTAAGTTAAGTAGTATATTCCCACTTTAATAGACCTAAAATAATACAACACAATACATAATATCCTAAACTTAACATCACTTCTAAACATTCTAGCCCGTTAATATTAAAGTAGTTCTAGAGACTATAACCACTAATAGCGCTACTTTCCCGTTATTACTACTAGCTTTAGTAGGAATAGACGTATACAATTTCATACTAAAAGGATAAATTAGATAAAAGCCCGTTCTACTAGTATATTACTACGTAGTACCATTAATATTAAACAAATTACATAGTATATACTATTCTATTAGGGGCTTAGTAAGTAGTATTTTATTAACTTTAATTATAATCGTAATAAAAGCTATAATAGTATACCTATATTTAAACAATAGTATTATAACTTTATAGAAAGGTTCCTATAAATAAAACCTCTTTATATAGAGTTACGTCGTATAGTAAACTAGCCCCTAGGACTAATTCCTAGCAAGCAGCACAGAATACAGCTCTACTAAATACASAGCCTTTTAAGTTAAAACTTAATATAAAACTCTAACTAGAACTCAAGCTAAATAGTACTAAACATATCAAAATAAACCTTTACTTATACAGACCTTTAACTAAATTACACTATATTACTATACTATAATATACTATAAAGACCAACAAGCCCTAGTAGCGTTTATAATTTAAAAAAGCAATACTACTACTATAAACAAGCTATTAATTACGTCCTCTAGTAATTACTATTATACAACCCATTATTTACTTTATAGCTACTCCTCCGTACGTTACTCTATTAAGTCTACTATTAGTACCTATCTAAACTATTAGAACCTTATAATTTAAAGACCAGGTAGTCTTAAAAGTCTCTATATATACTTTATCCTTTTTCTAAAACTCTAAGTTCTTTCCCTTATTTTTATAATAAGTACTAAAAATAATTAACCTTTTTATACTTCTTATAAACAATATCTCCTTTTCTACTCGCCCTTAACTACACTACTATAAAGTCGTTTATAACAAAAGTTAATACTAAAGTACTTATACTCTTACTTTTCTTTAGTTAATAGTTTTAAATTATATAGTAGAGTCTATTTAATTAAACTCTTAAGCACTTCTCAGCTAATACTAGTCTATTATTTCTAATATAGTTTTAAAAAGAGTTAAATATATATTTAGTAGTATATTAAGTAAATAAATAAATAACTTATAGACCTACTTTTTTTTTTATAGCTTATAAAGTACTACCCTAGCTATATTACATACTAATATTCCTATTAATTTAATTACTATATAGCCTTTAAAGTGTATTCTAAAATATACCTTAATTAACTAGCTTTAAATATAAATTAAACTAACCTATATTTACTACTACCTATTAAACTAAGTACCTCTTACTTACTCTTTTCTTAATATAAGTAGACCTTATTTACTTTTCTACCTATATACTACTAAGTTATATTAATAATAATAATAATAATAACGCGCCCTAATACTAACTACTCTATACACAATATAGCTAAAGTAGAGATATATAAAGTTCGTATAAAGCACTAGTACTAATTCTTTTTTTAAAATAGAGCCCCTTAAGTTAATTTTTATTATTATATTAATAGAGTATAATAAACAACTAGTTCTAATATACACCACCATCACTATATTTAACCCTACTAGTACCTATAGCCCCCTAAAAGGATATTACTATTCTATATTTATTAACAACAATACTTTTTCTACTATAAAAAAACCGCGTATATCTCTAGAAGTTACTATACCCAACCTAATAAATATATTCTATATAGTAAAAGACATCTTTAATATAACTAAAACCACTAAAATTTAACAAAAGGTCTAAAATACATAAAAAAAACTAATCTTTTTTATTACACTAACTTAAAACGCCTATACCTAGGTAGTTAACTTTTTTAATCTATAAAAGGATATCACAGCTAGGCTTTTTATAAATACCCTTTTTAATTAGTTTATTAACTAGTCTCTATTTCTTACTATTAACTTATTTAAAAAGCTAATATAACTTAAAAAGTAGACTAAGCTATAACACAAGTAGAGCTAAGCTATAATATAAGTAGTCTTACTAATATAAATATTAGAATTAATACTGGGTAATAATACTATTATACAACTAGGTAGTTTTAAAATATAAAAATTAGAATTATTATTATATAGAGCTCTTTATAACTTATATAATTACTTCTTTATTTAACGTTATATAAATAAGTCTTAACTTGTATTTAGTTATATTTTATATATACTCTTACTCTCTTTACTTTACTAGTCTATACCCTTATATTTAGTACTAAGTAATAAGTCTATTTTAAAACTTTAAAAGCTATATAAACTTAAAATATTATATATACTTTTTACACTTTATTATTCTACTTTAGTATTAACTACAGGTCCCCTATAATCACTAATATTATTTTAGTATTTATAATTATTTTTCTATTAGTATATATACTTTTACGTACTTTATTTATATCTAAATTCTAAAAATATATACTTTTTAAAAATAAATTAACTTAATAGTTTACCTATAGTTCTTTATTTTATACTTAACCTTTCTTTTATTATATCTTTATCCTAAAATCTACGCTACTTARGTACYTAAGTAGCTACCTTTTACTCTCTTTACCTAGAAAAAAGTAAAGTTTAAAAGCTATTTATTCTTAAAATCGGTTTTACTTAAGTATACTTATAATTCCTTTAAATTAAAGTTATAGTACGTATAAGTAAGTATAAGTTCCTTATATTAAACCTACTTAAAGCCTAACTACCCCTAGTGTTTTAGTATTATTATAAAGCCTTAAAGTATAGTAAAATATTTCCACAAACGCAGCGCGTCTACTCTAGTTTAACATTAGTCCACCGCCACCTTATCCCTAATATTATCCTTTTTAATTAAGCAATTATACTAACTATACTTAACTTAGTACTTATTTTCTATTTTATTTAAATTTAGTAAACGTATTATAATCTCTCTAATACTAAACTATATATTCTAGTATATCCCTAGGCCTAACGCAATAGTAAGTATATTAAATTCCCTAAATAAGTCCTTAATAGCACATCTCCTCTTATAAATAATATTATTATTAAATATAGTATCTACTACTTATTAACTAAAAACTAAACGCCTATAACCTATACAATTACTAGCCTATTTATTCTACTATAGCCCTTACTAAATCTATATAATATAAGTTTATAGTTATATTACTTAACTAGCCCTAACAAAGTTAATTAACTAATATAATAAACTTCTACTAAATAGTTAGTATTTAAAGCAATAAAGCCTACTACTATTATTACTCTTTATACTAGTATCGCCTATCATAGCTGCCCACACATACACTACTAACAAAGTAACTTAACTAACTACATTCTATTACCTTTCTTTTTCCTTTTTTAATACTTTAACTAACTTTAATAACTAATATAAATACTTACTATAATAAACGCCACTATCTTAGTTCTTAATAAACCCCCTACCTATATACTAATATAAATATATATTATATAATCCTAACTATAAACTAAAGCCGTTTCGCGCACTAAACTAAACTATATAAAAAAGAATAATATTAAGTTTAGTATACAATAACTATCTACTCTATCTAGTATAAATAGCGCCTTATAATAGACTAGTAGATTAGTTACGTACTACGTAACATTTATATACTAAAAAATTCACTACTTTATAAAGCGTTTTTAATAAATATTAACTACCACCTATAAAAATACTACCTATAAAAACACCGTACACAAAAACACTCTACACACTAACAGCCCTAACACATTATAGCCTATAAAAACTAGTAACGTTATTTTAATATAGTTATTATAAAACATTAATAGTATATCCTTACTCCTTAAGTTAAATAGTTTATTTAATTCTAATTCTATATTAACCCCTATTATAACTAAACCTACCTATAAAAACTACAAAAAGTCCCGAGCAAAAATAATAAACTAAACTATAAAAAATACTTAGTCTTACTACTAAGTATAGTAAAGGACAAAAAAAAAGTAATATAACTAGTTTACTAGTTAAGTAGTAGTAACTATTATATAGAGTTTACTTAAATTATATTTATAACTAAAGTATTTTAATAGTAATATAAGAGTTATTTTATACTATTAATATATAATTAGTAGTAAAAAAAAAAGGTTATATTTAATACTATACCCTATCTACTCCTATAGATTTATCCCTTATAGTGTATTACTTCTACTACTCTAGTTCTAACTTATTCTAGTTTAAATATAAGTACTCTATCTCCTTAGAGCGCGTATTAATATAAATGTATATAAGCCGAATTACCTTTATTAAAACCCTTTCTAGTATTTTATACTTTTTAAAATACGTATTTAGTATAACTAAACYAGAGTAGACTTTATTACTAATACCCCTACCCTTAACTACATTACTATTCTTATTATAGCCTAGCTTTTGTATTTTTAATTTACCCTTTTTTATAAAAAAAGTAATAATAATAGTAATATTTTTAAGTATAGTATTAGTAATAACTAAGTCCCTCTTGTCTTAACTAATATAAATTATTAATAACTAAAGTAGTTTAGTAATAGAGTTAATACTAACTTTAGTATTAATTATATTAAAGTAAGTATCTACTATACCTCTTTTCTACTACTAATAGCTACTCCTCTTTTTATATCGGGTTAAGTTATACTATAAAGTAGTCTTGGCTTTATTATTACTAATAGTGTTAAAGTTATTACTATTATTAGTAAGTATAATATACGTCTTATTATAGTTATTATTTATATAGTTTTTATTTAAGAAGTTAGTAGCTGTATAACTCTAGTTAGTTTATTTAGTTTTATACTTTTTAGTACCCTTATATATATTACTTATTAGTGTTAGCTTTTTAGCTATAAAGACCCTAGGGTTACCCTTTTTATATTATAGTAGTAGAAAAAACGTCTAGGACTACTTATTATAAACTTAACGTTTAGTTATGGCCTAGTAGGCGTACTTATTGAGGCTACTATTAATAATAAAAAGATCCTTAGTTTAGTTTACTTAAACTATTAATAAGAATGTAGTTAACTTTACTTTATTATACTCTTTAACTATAGTATCTTAGTACTAATATTGTAATACGTTTTTATAGGCTCTTTAGATTTTTTTAGTTATACTCTGTATATTAATTTTATAACTACTTATATTAATATTTAGTTTAAGAGTATAAAATAAATTAAACTTAAAAGTGTTGACTTAATTATATATAGATATAATGTATTTTAGGTTTAGGTATTAGTATCCTACTAGAGTGCGCAGTAGTAAATTAATAGGGATACCCGGTAGTTGCTACTTATTTAAGTATACTGTAATTTTTTATAACTATCTTTTTTTATATCCTTTTTAAACTAGAACGTTATAATCTTAAGTCCGTATAGGGTGTTAATAATTAAAACGGTATTATTATAAGTATTTATTCTAAGTATAAAGTATATTTATTATTATTAAAGACTATAGGGGAAGTATGAGTAGTATTAAAGAGCTATTAATATTTAAAAGATAGTAATAAGTATAGGTTTTAGTTTTGTTATGTTAATTATAAATAGAAAATAACTAAAAAAATAAAACACAAAGAGTATATAAAACGGGTTAGTAGTAATAGCTAGTACCCTTAACTGGGCTTATTAATATTAAGGGCCCTAGAAGAACTGTAGGTAGTATTAAAGAGTTATAAACGTTTAAAAAATAGTGACGCGTATATTTTTTTAGTTTTATTGTATTAATTGTAAAAAGTAGTAACTAGTAAAAAGAAAAGGAAAATAAAAAACTTAAAAAGTATATAGAATAAGTAGATAGTAACGGCCCCGGCTTTACCTTCTTTTTTTAGTAAAACTTATACTTAGGTTTAACTTAGTAGACATAATAAAGAGAGCGTCTTTCTTTTTTAAAAAGTAGCTACGTATTACTAAAAGCGTTTTTTTAAAAAAAAAAAAGAATAAAAAAAATTATTAAAATTAACTAACCTATACTACTTAATAAAATAGTAAAAAAAAACTAACTAGCCTAGGATTGGCTATTACTAGTTTTAAACTTACTTAGGCTTAAAATATATACCTATATACTAAAAAGTATATAACTTAGTAGTGGGTATTTTAATTATAATAATAAAAATAAAAGTTAGGTATAAGCTACTAGTATTATTCTGTTATTTTTTAACTTTATTTTAACTCTTAGTCTTTTAGTTACTAGGATTTATCTACGTAGTTACTACTAAACTAAGTTTTAAAACCCTTGTTAATTAATACTTATATTTACTTAACTTATAAAAAAGAAGTTTTTATATATAGAATACTATATTAAAATATAATAATTAGTATTAGTAATAAAAATAGAAAAAATAACTAAAACTAACTTTTATCTTAAAAATATATAATATAATTCTATATTATAACTTTTACTTTCTCTAGCTCTAAGTAGCTATATCCTATTTTTTAAGCTATAGTGGTCCCTTTAGGATTCTATTATACTTAAATTTCTATAATATAACTAGAAGCTATTAGCTTCTATATCTCTTTAAACATATTAATAATTAAACTCTTTACTAAGTAACTCTTAGTACTATATATTATTTTATAGTTTTAAATAGTACTAATAAATCTATCTTCTATCCTAGTTATATTTATTTAATAATTTTCTAGGAATAAGCTAATTATAGTATAGGCTGGGATATAAGTATTATTTATAAGTATAGTAAAATAGTTATAAAGCCCTTTATTAATACCCCTAACTTTATTAAAATATTTTCCTAATACTAAGATTATAAGTATTTTACCTTTATCTTTATTATATATATTAATTAATAAATTTAGTTAGAACTGTTTAGTAAAAGCCTTAACTTATTTAGTTTTTATATTACTATTAAATATTAATTTATTTTATTTAAACTATTTGTATAATATATAAAGTATAATTATATTCTTTAGCTACTAGTTATACTAAGACTCTTTAACTCTAAAGTCTTAAAGTATAATGGTTTTTACTTTATTAAACTAGTATATATCCCTTTTTTTTTTACTTTTAACCTTAGTATTATACTAGTTTATAGTAGCGTTCACTTTATTGTTATTAGTATCTTTAGCTATAAAATAGAGGGAATTATTAAGTAGTAATAGCTATAATATAAAGAAGCTATTTGTTATTATAGAGATTAATAATATATTTTACTTTAAAATAAACTTTTAAATTATTAAGGATATTTAAGTAAAGATATTAAACTAGTTTTTATTAAACTTTTATTAAGTTTAAAAAGATTATTAGTATTAATTTAAAATAATACTTTTAATAAAACTAATTACGTTTTTTTTATAGTTATTTAGTAAAATAAAATAAAAAAAATATATAATTTTTTTTATATTTTACTATTTAAGGGACTATACTTCTAGTTGTTAATATAGTATAATAGTAACCTTTTTAAAGTTAAAAGTTTAGAAGATCTTACTCTATAAACTATTTATAGCTTCTTTATTATATATTATATTAATAGTAATAACTTTAGTAAAGCTTAGTATTTTTGTATATTTTAAAAAAGGGCTAAGAATATTAATATTACTATTTTTATAAAGGCCTATATACTATTTAACTAAGTCTATACTACTTTTACTTTTTTCTTTATTTACTAGTAACTAGAGGGTTATTATACTAAGGAATAAGTTGCCCTTTTAATATTTTTTATTACAATACGTATCTAAAAGGGTATACTTATTACTATTTTAACTTATTAAAAACAGCTTTTTCTTTTTAGTTATAGTAGCAGACTTAGTAAAGCTAGTTCTAACTTCTAAATTATATTTTTATATATAAGTAGCTATAGGTAACTACTCTACCCCCCTACGTAGCTAGTTTACTAGACTATATTTATTATATATATAAAAACTAAAAACCTTATTACTATTTTTCTTTATAAAAAGTAGCGTTTTCTTTAACTATAAGTAAATAAGTATAGAATTTATAATAGCTTTTTATTTTATTAAACAACTAGCAATACGCGTTAAGTTATTACTAAAAGTGCTTTACTCTTTAAGTATCTACCTTTATAGTTTATATACTAGTATTATTATAATAAGTAGTTTAATTTATTTATATATAAGTATAATAATTTCTTTAAAAAATACCTTTATATTTACTATACTCCTATTAAAGTTAATAATAGTTATTTAGAACTTATATATCGTTAACTAAATACGTTTTTTACTATTCTTAGTAGATATTTCTTACTAGAGTAATTACTAAGTTATAATAAGCTTACTACTATAAAGCCTTTAATAGTATTATAGTATATAAAGAATATTATTTAAAAAAGCTACTATAGAGTTTAAATAGTAATTTAGTATAGTTAAGGGTATTAGTAGTAAAGTATAGTTTTATAGTAAGTTAAATAACTAAGTAGGTTTAATAATAAATAAGTTTTAAGTCACTTAAGTAGAAACTAACTCTAGTTTAAGTAGCTATAACCCCATATATATAGTTAATTAAATAAGTACGTATTATAACTAAAAAGAAAATATAAAATAAACTAAGACTAGTATAGATATATAACACAACTTTACTAACTAGCTAAGTACTAAATAAGCTATTTTAAAGCTATAAAGCCTTTAAATAGTATTCTAAGTATACCTAATACTACTTAAACTTATACTTATTTATTTTAATTTTAGTCCTTATTTATTTCTAAGTTCTTAGTTATTTTAAAGTATATACTTAACCCTATTTACCTCCTTATAAACTAACACTAGGTTAAGAAAGATATATTTTATTCTATAAAGTACTTTATCCCTCCCTTTATTTAAAATACTTTTAAATAATATATTAATAGTAAGTTTAATAAATACGGAATAGTAGCTAGCTACTAAGTAACACTATAGTATAGCTAGCTATATATGTAAATTATTATAGTATTCTAGGCGTAGTTACTTAAGCTATAGTAAGTATATTATAAATTCACTTAGTAGGGTGCTTTCTAATTTAATAATCTATAGTATTAAATAAGTTAGAGATTTTAGTTTTTTAAAAAGCCTAAAAACGTACTATATCTTAGTATTAATAGTTAATTAAAAGCTTTTATACCTATTTACTATAGTATTACCTATTAAGTATAGTACTTATTAACTACTATGTAACTATTTAAATATAAGGCTTAGGTACTATAGTTAATATAGGTATAATAAAAGGTATAGTTTTTTTATAGTTAAGTAAAGCTAGTTAATATTAATATTAAGCCTTATAAGTATCTCTATTTATAAAATAAAGAGAATAGAATCCTAATACTAAAGTCTTATTTAAAGGCTTTTTAGTAAAGGGAAGTAGATATCCCCTAATATACTAGGTTTATTCTTTTTAATTATATTATTTAGAATAGTATAGTATATATCTAGAGTTATTAATATATTAAAAACACAAATAAATATAAACTTAAAAGAGTATATAAGGGTAATAAAAAAAAGGTCTAGTAATTTATTATACCCCTAAGTAACTTTAGTAGCGTAGAGGCTTAAAAAGCTAGTAAAGCTAGAACTTTAGTTTATACTTAAAGGGGTAAAGTTAAAATTAAAGTTAATTTAGAGGTTTTTAATATTTTTATACTCCTAAAAGAGATACTTAACTCTTTAAATACTATAAGTCCCTTAACTACTAACTATAAAGCTATATATATAGGTAGCCTTTACTAAGTAACTAACTAAGTAATATATACTACTATAAGTAGTGATATAGGATAGAATAGTTTTAAAGTTTTTAAAAGGATAAGTAGTAAGTAGGCCTAGTTCTTTATTAAACTAGTACTACGCGACTTTACTTATACTTATATTTAGAGTACATATATAGTTTATAACTTCTATAAGTAAAATTCAGGGGGGTTAGTAAATAAGTTAGTTTAGCTTTATACTAGTCTACCTAGCCTTAGTAGCTAAAGTATTAAATTACTTATTTAAAGCTATAAAATACTAAATATACTTCTTTAGAACCCTTTAAATTATTTAAAAGAGTATTTTAAATAAAAGGACCTTAATTTATATTTTAAATAAAGTCGCGTTTAGTATAACTATATTACTTATAGTTACTACTATTTAAACTAAAATTAAAAGGTATATATAAAAGTTAATATATATTAATAAAAAAGAATAGAGACTTAGTAATACTTAAACTTAGGCACTATAAAATAGACTATTTATTTAATATAGTTATTAAGATATTTTTTAGGTAGGATAAGTAATATAGTGTATTTAAGTAATAGTATAGGGATTTATTAAAAGAAAAAAAAAAAAAAGTTAGACTTTATATCTATTTATACTTTTAAAAATATATAGCCTTTAAATTAATAGGTCTTCTAAAAAAGTATAATTACCTATAATAATATTTTTTAATTTTTAGAGTAAAGATAATAGAAGTAATTCCTATACAATAGACTAATAAGTTCTAGTATTTATACTTCTATAATTATTAAGTCTATTATTCTAAAACTACATATACTTAATTCTATAGTTTAACTATTTAAACTATAACTTATAACTTTATACTTATAATTTTAGAAAATATATAGTTAATATTTAATATTACTATACTACTAAATTAATACATTACGCACTATCACTAAACTAAGCCTAAGTCTACCTAAATAAGCTCTTAATAAACCTCTTTCTTTTATTATTTATAGTTTATATTAATAAGTATTCTAGGATAGCCTATAGGTATATCCTAGTCTTTAACTAGTAGAAATATAGGAGATATAACGGTACTAACTTATCTTTAACTATCTTTACTAGGTTTTAAAATATACTATTATTAATTTTTTATAGTATTATAAGGGACTTACTAAGTATTAAAATACAGTTAGCTTTACTTTAGTCCTTAAGGGTTTAATATATTAGCTAGTATATAATACTAAATAAGAGTATATAAAGGGGTTAATAATTTAGTAGTTTAGTAAGTAGTAAAGAATAACCCCCCTAGTTTAAAGGCGTTATATAACGCCCATAGAACGGTTAAGTTTTTTAAACTCTAGTTATACTATAACTTAGGAATATTTAGCTTATAAAGCATTACCTCTTTAAGAATATTAAACTTTAATTAGCCCTTTTAACTAATAATATTATAGTACTTATAGAGCTTTATAGTTTATAAGTTATTTAAGTTATTTAATATTTTAATAAAGTTATTATTAAGGAGATTTAGTTAAACTAAGTTATAGCTTTTTTAGATACTATAAATTATAGCTTTATTAATCTTAAATTTATACTATTTTATATTGTTATATAGTTGTAATAATTTAGTTACTTACTAGGGGGTATAGTTAGATAAATTAGGCGTTTTTAGTTAGTTGTTATAGTACTATTTTAATTATAAAGAGCTAATAAGGTTAACTATGTTTTTATAGAAGTTATTAAAAAAAATACTATAAAATAGTAATTTATATTTATAAGTTTTTTATATTAAAAGTAGTTTTAACTTAGTAATGCGATTCTTAGTTATTATTAAGCTTTTTATTATAAGCTTTTTAATAAAGTGTTAGTATAGTGACTCAACTTAAGCTTAGCTATAGGTTAAATCTACTTCTATAATTTAAGTAAGTTATATTATAGCTTTAGTTTAGCCTTTTAGTTCCTCTTTATTAATAGAGTCTTTATTATTAACGGGCTTTTTTTTAGTAGTAATATCTTCTTTAATAATAAACTCTACTTTATTAGTAGTGTTACTTTTATTAGTAGGGTCCTTATTATTAGTAGACTCTTTTTTAATAGTATTTTCCTTAATAGTAGACTCTACCTTGTTAGTAGTATCTTTTTTATTAATAGTAGCTTTATTATTAAGGGGTATTATTTTATAAAAAGGCTTTACTTTGTTAGTGGGCTCTGTATTATTAATAAGCTCTATTTTATTAAAGTCTACCTACTACCTTTTAGTCTCTAACTTACTAGTGCTAAAAAGCAATAGTTACTTTATTATTTAGTATTCCTAACTTAGGTTACTATATTTTAAACTAAAGTATAGCTTAACCCTAGTGTATATATTAGTATAAATATATTAGTAAAAAACTAAATCCTTTATTTTTATAGCTATACTTAATACTACTTATATATAGGTTAGTATAAAGAATAGAGTAATAATAATAGGAGTAAAAAAGGTTATATAATATTAATCTATTTATAAACTTCCTCTATACTCTATAAAAGTAAATTATTAAAATAGTTTATATTTATATAGAATAAAAGAAATACTAAACCTTAAAGCGTTTATAATTATAATATTAAAAGTTTATATAAGGGGTTTATAAAGTAAGTAATATTAAAAGTGGCTTTATAAAAAGAAAAGATATATTTAAGAAAAAGGCTTAACTATTACTACTATTACCCGCGCGTAAACGGGGTACTTATAGTAGTGCTAGCTATAGGGATTCCTATGCGTCTTTAATTATATAGTTAGGGTCGGTATTTTTTCTTTCCCTTTTTTAATTTTAAGTTATTTAGTTTAAAAAAGTCTATTACTTAACTAAGTAACTAAGTACTTAAGTTATATATACAGGTGTTTTAACCTACTTAAACTAAGTTAATATTTAAAAACTATATAGTTTTAAAATCTACTTAGTACTCTAGTATTAAGTAATAGTATTTTGTTAAACGCTATAATAGTAGTTATAATTACTTATACCCGGACTATAGCGCGCGTAAGACTATTTATACACAACGGATCCTACCTTACTAATAATACTTAGTTTTTACTTATTAAACCTTTAAATTAATATTTATTTATATATATAAAGTTAAAATATAAAAGAAATTATAACTTTATTTATATAAAAGTAATATAATAGTAGTTATATATATATTAAATACTTTTTACCCTTATAATAACTATACCTAATAACTAACGCTTAGTTTTTAGTTAACTATTAGCCTAAAGCCCTAAAATTAATTAAAGTAGCCCTAATTAAAAAGTCTAAAAAGAACTAGAACTTTATTAATAATAAACTTACACTCTATATACCTAAATTCCCCACTACTAAATTTAATCCTAATTTTAAACTTTAATATATAATACTATTTATAGTATAATAAAGTTTAATAAAGTTATTCTTAACTATAAAAAGTACCCTTAAGAGCCAGCACTCTAGTAAAGCTAACCTTATCCTTATTACTAGCCCTAATACAATATTAAACAAAGTACTAGTTTACTACTTCTCTAAAACTAATATAAGTTAAAGTTCTTAAATAAATAAATTAGTATTTAACTCTACCTTTATTTTTTTATTAATCTTAAACCCTAACTTATTAGTAACTTAATAATAAAAGCCTAAATTAAACTTTAAAGGATATAACTATAGTTTAATAACTCTTAACCTACTTAATAAAGAAGTATATTAACTTTAAAGAATAATAGTAACTAACTTCTACCTATTTATAAATTAAACTTAGTACTACTACTAGTATACTCTTCTACTACAGTACTATAGCTATTATTAATACTAGTAACTCTAACATCCTTAGTAGTAAAGCCACTTAAATAGAATAAAACTAAACTAATTAGTAATAAAGTATTAAGGGATATTCTAAATAAAAAGGTTTTTATAGTTTAAGCTTATAGTATAAAGTATACTACTATAATACTTAATAGTTATTATAAAAACAACTTTATAACTATATAAATAGCTTTTAAATCTAAAGTACTTACCTATTATCTAGCTACTTAGTAAGTTTTATTAGTACTACTATATACTTAAAATAAAATAAAATATTACTTTACTAAATAAAAACGTTAATATATTTAAGGTTCTTAAGTCTAAATCTTTTAATTTTAATTCTAATAAATAAAGAGGAATATTCTACGTTAATATATTAAAAAAGTTCTATTACTAAGTATAAATTACAGCTTTTATAACTCTTTAAAGTTTATAACTTTAATTAATAAATAAAAAATACTAACTAAACTTAAATCTTCTAATTTTAATTCTAATAAATAAAGGAGAATATTCCGTATTAATATATTAAAGAAGTTCTATTATTAAGTACAAATTACAGCTTTTATAACTCTTTAAAGTTTATAACTTTAATTAATAAATAAAAAACGCCAACTAGACTTAAATCTTTTAATTTTAATTCTAATAAATAAAGGGGAATATTCTATATTAATATATTAAAAACGTTCTATTACTAAGTATAACTTATAGTTTTTATAACTCTTTAAAGTTTATAACTTTAATTAATAAATAAAAAATACTAATTAAATTTAAATCTTCCAATTTGAATTCTAATAAATAAAAGGGAATATTCTGCGTTAATATATTAAAAAAGTTCCGTTACTAAGTATAAATTACAGCTTTTATAACTTTTTAAAGTTTATAACTTTAATTAATAAATAAAAAACACTAGCTAGACTTAAATCTTCTAATTTTAATTCTAATAAATAAAGGGAAATATTCCGTATTAATATATTAAAGAAGTTCCGTTACTAAGTACAAATTACAGCTTTTATAACTCTTTAAAGTTTACAACTTTAATTAATAAATAAAAAACACTAACTAGGCTTAAATCTTCTGATTTCAATTCTAATAAATAAAGGGGAATATTCCGTATTAATATATTAAAAACGTTCCATTACTAAGTACAACTTACAGCTTTTATAACTCTTTAAAGTTTATAACTTTAATTAATAAATAAAAAATACTAACTAAACTTAAATCTTTTAATTTTAATTCCAATAAATAAAGAGGAATATTCTACGTTAATATATTAAAAACGTTCCGTTACTAAGTATAACTTATAGCTTTTATAACTCTTTAAAGTTTACAACTTTAATTAATAAATAAAAAATACCAGTTAAGCTTAAATCTTCTAATTTTAATTCTAATAAATAAAGGGGAATATTCTATATTAATATATTAAAAACGTTCCATTACTAAATATAACTTACAGCTTTTATAATTCTTTAAAGTTTATAACTTTAATTAATAAATAAAAAACACTAGTTAAGCTTAGATTTTTTAATTTTAATTCTAATAAATAGAGGGGAATATTCCGCATTAATATAWTAAAAAAGTTCTGTTACTAAGTATAAATTATAACTTTTATAACTTTTTAAAGTTTATAACTTTAATTAATAAATAAAAACTACTAACTAAACTTAAATCTTTTAATTTTAATTTTAATAAATAAAAAGGAATATTCTATATTAATATATTAAAAAAGCTCTATTACTAAGTATAAGTTATTTTTATTAGTTTTACTAAAAGGTTATAACCGTTATAAAGCTCGACTTAAATTATCTAATTCCAGGCGTAGTAGTTTATTCTTTATAAAATTAATTAAATATTAAAAAACACTTTAGTTTTAAGTAATAGAGTAGACAATAAAATAAACCTTAACTTTATACAACTCTACCTATAAAAACTAGAGTAGTAAGTACTTACAAATATAAACGGGCCCAATACTACACACATAGTAGCCCGTTAAATCTATACCCTATTATCCTAGTATTACTTACAATATAGTTCGTCCCTAAGTAAGTACGTACACTAAGTTACTTACCTAAGTAAGTATAAGTCTAACTAAACTTTACCTTCACATTTCAACCCCAAATAATCTTAAAAAAATAGCGTCTTAGTAATTCTTTTTAGCCTAACTATATATCTAACTACTAAGCATATAAAAGCCCTATATTAAAGCAAATTACTAGTATTAGTAGTATCTACTCGTCTTTTTCTACTTAAGTAAGCCTAAATAAGTTCCCTAGGCACTCTTAGTATCTTTACTATTTTTTCTAAAACTTAAGTATCTTATTACTAGTAAAACTTATTTTAAAATTATAAGTAATTAGTTATTTAATATATAATACTTTTAAATAAACTTACACTTCTTTAACTTAAACTTCATAAGTATCTTTTAGGACTTAAGCGCGTTACTACTAATAAAACCTATTTTAAAAACATAAACTAAGTATCTCGCGCACAGAGGTTTACAAAAAACTTATACTTAGCAAACGCCCGCTTAGTAGGCGTAGTACTAAAAGGGTAATAAATAGACTTAAGTATCTCCAGTTTAGTTTTTATAACTATCTTTTTATAACTAATTAATACACTTAAAGTACAGGGTTTAGTATAAAGGAAATTATAAACCTTATTAGTATTTTTCTCCTTAGCTTTATTAATATTTTCTTTATTACTAAAAACTAAAATAGCTTAAAGAATTTCCTCTTTTTTAAACTTATTAAAGCTTTTATTTAATACTAATACTACTATTAGTAGTAACTAGAATAGTTTATTACTAGGCGTTACTTACTCTTTTACATAATAGTAAGAATTTTATTATAAGAAACGCTTTTTTTAAATATCTTACTATAGACCTTTTTAAAATAATTCTATTAAGTAATTAGGAACGATTTTAAATAAGTACTATTTAAAAGAATAGAGTTAGTTTACTATATAGTAACTATTAGTTAAGGACTCTTTAGTATTTATTATATCTTACTTTATTAATATACTTAAGAATAAAAAAAATATAGACTTTAGTTTCTTTAAAGGGCGTAATAGATATAGGTATAAAAAGGAGGTATAATTAAAAAGGATAATTTTTTAGTAGGGGTTACTTAATTTAAACTTATATATATAGTAGCTTTATTTACTAAAAAAGCCTAGGTTATAAATTCCTTTATAAAAGTACTATTCTAAACTAGTAAATAATTATATATTTTAAATTAAACYATTTAAAAGTTATATAGCTTTTAAATTATATTAAAGTAAATAGGGTCTTACTTTAACTAGCCCTTTTAGTTTTATATACTAAGGCTAAGTACCTAATACTACTTTACTTAGTACCTTTAAGTAGTTACTAGTTAAGTAGTAATATTTATTTAAGGTTATTACCTTTTTATAGCCCAGCCTTTTTTCTTTATTTCTCTCTTACTCTTAACTAGTCCTACTTAATACTAACTTACTTAGTATATCTAAGTAGTTACTAGTTAAAAGTAAATATTTATTTAAAGTTATTATTTTTTTCTTCTTTATTTCCCTCTTACCCTTAACCTATCCTACTTAATATTAATTTATAATTAATATATTTTACTTATTAAATAGTATATATTTACTTATAGTTATTATTTCTTTATAAACCCTTTTTTTTTATTCCTCCCTTACTTTTTATCTATACTACTTAATATTAACCTACTATTAATATATCCTATTCTATATACTATTAACTAAAGCTATTAAACGTATTATCCTTTAATAAAATAAATACTAATAAATATAAAGGGTAACTCTACTAATTATAGATATATTATATATAATAGTATTAATAACTTAAAGGATAAAACTATTTATAAAAATATACTAAAGGTAAGTTACTAATTCTTTATTCCCTAAAGAAAAGAGATAATGTATTAATTAATATTACTTTTTAAGTATTAAAACTTAGTATAAAAAAGAGCGGTATAACTATTTTAAGCGTTCTTAAAGCGGGTCTTAAACCTAACCTTATTCCTAGGGTATATAGCTATTTAATTAGGATTCTCTAGGGAGTAAAGTTAAAGAATAAGTATAATAACCTAAATATTATTACTCTCTCTAATCTTAAGGATACTAATAATATAAAGGGTACTAACGCCTAATTTACTTAGTTTTTTTAATTATTAAAAGTTATATAAAAAGTTAAATAATAAAAGATATAAAACATTATTATTTAGAATATCTATAATAGTAACGCTACCTCTATTCTATTACTTAAATCTTCTACTCTTAGGGCTTTTTTAAAAGATATATTAGCCTATAACTATTAAATTAACGTTTCTATTAGTCCTAGTTACAGCCCTAATAAACTAGCAACTCTTACTACCCAGTTCTATCGCGCGCTAGAGATAAAAAGTATTACTATTATTAGTAAAAAGTAAACTAAGTCCGTTACACTTAGTAAAAGTACACTAAGCATTGCTAAACTTATCTTTAGCTAGTTTTTTATAAACTACTACTCTAGTCTTATTATAGTTATTTAACAGGCTAATAACTATAATATTACTATTTATAAAAATAAAGTTATATAATATACAAGTAATAAAATACTAGCTCTTATTAAGACACTAACTAAACTTATCTCTTATATTAGTATAGTAAATTTATAACCTAACCTTAATATTATTTAACTTAATATTAATTACTATTATATCTACTAAAACTATATAAGTCTTATTACTAAGCTATAAAGGGAATCTAATATTAGCTGCTATACCCTATAGTACTTTATACGTATTAACTCAGGGCCGCGCAAGTAGGGATAATACAATAATACTATTACTAAAAAAGTTTTCTTTAATATCCTTTAAACTAACTTAAATACTATATTAAGAGTTCTTAAAGGCGCTAAGTTAGTATAGTTACTTTACTATTACTAGAGTATAGAAGCCCTTATATTTATACTGGTAAATAGGTCTAGGTATATAATTTATACCCCCTCCCCTATTAGTAACTATATAGCTTAGTATATATTATACTAATTACGTTATATAGTTCTAGTTATTTATTATTAATCTTCTATATTTCTATATTAAATTAAGTTCTTAGTAAGGTTAAAAATTATAACTAAAGTATCTTTACTTAGCTCTTTAATATACTTAAAATTACAGTTATTACCCGCTTTATAAATAACTATCTACTTTATATTTATAAAAAGGTTATAACTAGCTTAGGCCCGTCCCTTAGTAAAGACGTAATAATTACTTAACTTTTAAAGGTACTTAGCGATCTTAGTACTAAAATAGAGTATTAAGAACTAAGTAATAAACACAAGTATTATACAAAAGACAGACAGAACTAGGGTTAAAGAATATAACTTAGGGACTTAATAGGCAGACTATCGCCTATAGCTAATAAAGGGTAGATACTAACTTTTATTCTTAAGGAACCTTAACTCCTATATAAACTAGTTTTATAAAAATAAAAATAAATTAAAAGTTAATTAATTTTATAAATAACCTAATTTACTAGTATTTACTATTCCTAATACATAAGTAAAGGGTACAATACTATTAATAGCAATAACTACCCCTAAAAACCCATTAAGTATATCTTATTTTAAAACTAKMTAGTTTTAAAAGTTAGTTTAGTAAATCACATTAACTATATACTAAAAAAATAAATAAAAAAGCCCTATAAACTATAAATAGAATTACTATAATATATTTACAAAGTAATAAATACAAAAATAATACTAATAAAAAATAATAAATAATACTACCCCCTATAAAACAATTATAAAACACATCTAACTATCTCAGCGTTTTACTATATACTAAAAGTATAGCCTATAGTATAGTGCCGCCACGCGTACCTAGGACTTATATCCTACTATCTTTATTTATATACGCCTTAAGTATCTTTACCCTTTTTTTCTTTCTTTTTAAGCTACAAGTATCCTACAACTTAGCCTTATACTTTTAAGACTTTACTATAAGTATAATATTTTTAACTTTATTACTTAATATATTTATAATACCTAAACCTAGTAGGTTTATTAAAAGCCTAGTAGCGTTTTTGCATATAAAAGTTAGTAAGGGTTTATTTAGTAGTACTAGTATAAAAAAATACAATAATAGTTATTTTAGGTTAAAGGGTATACGCAATAGAGTTAAATATATATCTATTAAGAGTATATTTAAATAGTTCTTACTAAGTATTAAAATAAGTATAAGTTAGTTTATTAATACTATTATATGCGTTTTTATTAGTAAATTAAAGCTTATACGCGTTTTTTTATAAAATACCTTAATTAAATATAAATATTATAGCTGCGTTACTAACTATATAGGTATATTACTATTTAAGATATTTTACTAACTAAAAACTAGTTAATACAGCCATTACTCCCTTAAGGTATTTACTATATTTAAAAGATTATTACGTTTTAGCTACCTTTATACTAATAAGGTTATATCTCTATTTTATTAATTAAAAACTAGTAACTAGTTTTACTAACTTAGGACTACTAACTACTATTCTAGTAATATAACTATATCTTTATTTTAATTATTATAAACTAGTAACTCTAGTAGTAGCAACGTAGCTATATCTCCTCTTTAATTATAAGGAGCTAGTAACTATAGTAGTAGCTTTTATAACTATCCTAACTAGCTATAATAAACTTATTCTTCCTTGTGGATCCTAGTAAGAATCTACTAGATTCCTTCTAGCTCTATAGTTAAATCTCTTACCTTAAAAGCCTAAAATATCCCTTATAAATACTATTATATATTATTTATACCTATTTTAAATTTTTAATATAACTCTTTAGCCTTTTAAAGTACCTAGTCTAAGAGTTTAAGTATCCGTTTTAGTTAATTATAAAGTACTAGTAGTCTTTTATTACTTAACTTATTTAAGTTATTAAAAGAGCTTAAACTACTTATACTATCTAAATCGCTTAATAAAGGACAATTATCCACATTAAGCATTTCCTTATTATTTTTATTATCTTCGTTATCCTTATTTTCTTTAAAAGTTAAAATACCTAGTAATAATAATAATGTATTTAAGTTTTTTAATAAAAAAGTATTATTAGTATTATTAGTTTCCTCGTTCTCTATAGGTTTTTTACTAACTATAGTACCTAGTACTAATAATAATATATTAGAATTAAGCAACTTAAGTTAAAAATAAAAGTACTAAAACGAAGCGTTATAAAACGTAATAGAATTAATTATGCTTCTAATATATCAGAGCTTTTTATAAACTAATTAAATTATATAAGTATTAATTACCTAGTTAAGGGCGTTCTATTCTAATACCTTAGTCTATATACCTAAGTAGCAAAACATTTATTATAAACTAGTGGCCTAAGATATAGTAGTATTATTATTAATTAGGGGCAACTATAGGAGGCTATCTTCTAACTAAGAACGTAAAATAGTATATTAAAGTATTTTAAATACTATTAAACTATAAATAGTACTGCCTTTTTACTATAGTATAGTAGAAATAGTAACTATTATTTCTCTACTCTATCCCTAAAACAAAAGTTATACTACTACCTATATACCCGTAATTTTACTTATATTTTTCTAACTAAAAAGTAAGTTAAAGTACTAAGTATTATTAATAACTCTATTAAAAAAAAAGAACCCCTAGTAGATTTTATTAATATTAACGTTCCATTTARATAGTTWAACTATCTAAATTAAGGGGAGGGTATAAAACTTAGTATTTTTTATTACTATTATAACTTTACTATTTATAACCTTTATTAAGTATAGCGTAATTTAAAGCTACTAGTTTAACGTCTTTAAAAGTAATATTTAAAGTACTTATAAGTTATTAAACTTTATTATTTTGGGTTTAATAAGTCTGTATTCTATCTAAAATAAATTCTAAATAATCTCTTTTTTAGGGGGCTCTCTTTATTATAGTACTTAAGGGCTAGTTTATGAGAGTTTAAAACTAAAGAATATTTTCTCAATCTTAGTACAGCCGCCTATACTTTCTACCCACTATAGTAAAGTTAAGTTACTAAACAGCTTATAAGTATCGTTTACTTCTATAAAAGCAATAAATAGTTTATTTTTTTATAATAGCTATTCGTTATTATTATTAGTTTAAATAAATACTAGGTTAATATTTTATTTATAGTTCTTACTAAAGAGTTTTTCTCCACCCTTATCTTTAGTAGTAATTTTTTAAAAATTTAAAAAAAGAATTTTATACTAACTAAGAGCCTATTTATATAAACGTTATTTTTCTACGTCGTCTATAGTTAATTATACTAAAGAGTTGCGTTTAATAAAGTAAAATTAATTACTATTAACTTAGCTAGACTTAATATTTTTTAATATAGGGACTCACCTATAGAATTATAAAAAAAACCATAATAATATAGTAAAGTATAAAATTAAAAAATAAAAAAAATTTAATAGTAAAATTTACTTTATTTATATTAAATAAATCTATTTTATTATTTAAAGGTTTTTTCTTTATTTTATAAAAAATTACTAAAATAAGTTTTTCTTCCTTCTTTTAGCTATATCTTAAAGTAGTTTAAAGCTAAAAGGAATAGCTACCTCTATAATACCTATAATAATTAACTCATACCCCTTTTCCTAAATTAATTTATAGTTTATATATATTATTAGTTTTATACTAATATAAAAACGTAGCTTAGTTATTAAAAACGGGTACTTTTATCTATATACAATAACGTTTTCTACTACAATACATATATAGAGTGCCGTTTATAGTTCTCTTAAGTAAGTAGCTTAGCTAGTATATATCTAGTAGTAGGAATACGTATAGGGACTAGTAAATAGTAACAAAACGGTTTTAGTACAGAATAATAGTTTCTTTTAACTATAAAAATCCCCACAAAGCCTAACTACAAGTAATAGTCTTACCCAAGCTATATACAACTAGCTCGCGGGTCGCCCCCGCGCAGGGCCGTAGGACTATATAACTAACGGTCTTTTTAGTAGCGTAGCTTCTATACTCTACATCTTACGTACAACTAGTAGTTATATTAGTACCTTAGCCTTTAGAGCTAGTATCTAGCGTGGTGCGTTAACTACTCTTTAGTAAGAGTCTAGTATTAAAGTCCTTAATTATATCCTCGTTAAATTTAGTATTATCTAAGTTAACTATTAAGTCTACTTTATTAATTACTTTATACCTAAGTTAGTTAAAGTTAAAATTATAGTAAATATACTAACCTTTAAAAGCTTCTATAATACACTTATTCTTAGTCTAATAGAGATTAACTATACAATTAATAAATATCTATTATAGTATAGTTTAAAAGGAATTCTAATTAAGTAGTTAAAACGGCATACTTAATAGTTATAGAACTTATACCTCACTATACTATACATATCTCTATAAACAATACTTACTACTTATCTAAATACTAAATTTAATAAAAAAAGCCTTTATTAATATAATAAGTATATAATTTTTAAAAATATATTTTTTTATACTATCCTAGGATTTAGTTTTATTTAATAAATAAAACAAGTAGAATAGTAGTTTAAATATTACTAGCATAGAAGTATAATATAAAGGGAGTATAAAGTTAAGAGTTATATTTAAATTTAAAAACTATATAGACTTTATTTTAAGTACTACTCTAAAAGTCTACTAAACTAGCACTACTTTTATTATCTAGTTATACAGGTCTTAGACACTATAACCTACTATAAACACTTTTTAATATTTTTTATTTTAATATATTCTTATAACTATACCCTACACATTTAACTAACTAAAGCTAAAACTTACCTACTACTATATCCTTTATTTTATACTTTCTTAAGTATCTAAATCTTAATAATTATCTACTCTAAGCTACTACCGCGTATTTTTAAAGTCGCTTACTCTTTAAATAATAAATAATAGAGTCTAGTTAAATTAAAAATAAAATATAGGTTCTATTTTAAAACTATCTAGCTTTAAAATATAGGAATAGCTAATAGGGGTACAGCTAACTACTACACTATAAACTAAAAGCAGACACTATAGTCCCTAAAGCTTTAGTTTAACTACCTATTTAAAAAAAAAACAACTAAATAAATAAAAAAGCTTAAAAAATTACAACTTTTATAGAGTAAATATAAACACTAACTTAACTTAAATCTTTAAATTTTAAACTAAATAAATAAAAAAAAAAATTCTATATTAATACATTAAAAAAATTCTATTACTAAGTATAAATTACAGCTTTTATAGTTATTTAAATATCGCAACTTTGATAAAATAGTTATAAATACTAACTAGACTTAAATCTTTAAATTTTAATTTACTATAGCTTACTATTATAGGCTTAAGTACTAGGCTATATTTATAATAGTACTTGTATTAAACGTTTTACTAGAGTTATTAACTATCTATCCTTTCTTTACTTAAACTACGTTACTCTAAGCTATTAAAACTATTAATATAACCTTATTCTAGTATATAATACAAACCTCTATCTCTTTACTATACAATAAAGCTACACAACTTAATCTAAAATACTAATAACTACTTTAGTCTATATCTTAGTATTTATATTATTTACTAAAGTAATTTACTTTTAAGTACCTATACTATACCTATATTAGTATCCTGGTCTTTTATATATACGTATATATATACAGTATAATATACGAATTATTACCCTTTTCTTAAAGAGTATTATAACTTTAAAGGCCTTTAAAGSCCTTTACTTAATACTACTTGTAACTAGCGCGTTAGTAGTATCGGCTGTACTGTCCTTACTATCTAAGTTATTACTTACAATACTATTAAAACTAAGTAATATTAAGTTAGTATTAGTATTATTATTAAAGTTTAAAAAAAAATTAATTAAATTAACTATTTTATAAGCTTTTATTTATTTAAAAGTAATATAAAAAGCTACTAGTTAGTTATTAATATAGCTATAGTAGTATAGCTATTAAAGGTTAGAGTAACGTTACCTATAGTAGCTGTGTTAATAATTAACTTTTTATTATTTTCTATATTTTTAAAGTACTTASTAAGTACTTTAGTAAGAAATTACTATAATTATTAGTGTGTACTTCTATATAGAAGTAAAAGTGCCTTATAGTAAGCACAGTGCCTTACTTTATATTAATTTTAGTTTTTTTTTTAGTAGTAAAAGTAAGCTTTATTTTTAGCTTTTTAATTTCTACTATAAAAGTAAAGGATTTATAAATTAACTTAGGGGCCTTTATTATAGTTATAATTTTAGTAGTAGTATTATAGTTTTATAAATATTTATAAAAAATAAAAGTAATGTTTTTAGGTTTAATAAAAAAGATAGAATATTAGAGTTAAGTATTATAAAAAAGAGAAAGTTTATAGTTATTATAAAAGAAAGGGGATTAAACCTATTAGTAGTTAAGTTTAAAGTAATAACTAAAAAGAAGTATATTAAATAAGTAATTACTTATAAACTAGTAATAAAAAGTAAGTATAGAGGTTAGTATTTAGAGAAATAGAGTATAATATATTTATAGTAAGTTATATTTAATAGCTATATAGCCTTTAAATACTTAATAAGTATAGCTTTTTTTAGTCTTTATAACTAAGGATATACCCTAAGTAAGTAGGTACTAACTCTCTTACTTACTTATTTAATTTAGTTTAATTTATTTACTTATTTCCCCTTTATTTTAACTTTTTTTTAACTTAACCCTAATCTTTTTCCTATCCTAAAAAGTTAATAACTTCTTTACCTTTTCCTCTTTTATATTAAACACCTATACATTAACGGACCTTATTACTATATTTACTATTATTTTAATTAATAATTAAAAGTAAAGTACTTAAATAGCTATTTATAGCTTAAACTAAACTATATATTACCTATATATAACTATAGTAGTACTTAGTTAATATTACTATTTACTTAGGCTATTTTTAATACTATTTTTTAGAGTATATAGAAGGAGAGTATCTTTAATAATAAAGCTACTACTTTTATATAAAATTATGAGTATAATTACTTATAAATATTTAACCTTTTAAAACTAATATTTACTTAAGTATAGTTTGTACTTATAATACTATCAATATAGCTATAGCTGGCTTCTTAATAGTAAGTAAGAATAAAGTAATTATAGCCCCTAAGGGTAAGGTGCTTATAGCCCTTAAGGGTAAAGTAACTATAGCCCCTAAGGGTAAGGCAACTACAGCCCCTAAGAGTAAAGTAACTATAGCTCCTAAGGGCAAGGCAATTACTATACTTAAGGATAAAGTAACTTAGCACTCTACTATTATATATAAGTTATTTAATAGTAACTCTAAAAAGGATAACTACAAAGCCGTAGCCACGCTTATAAAGGGCAGCACTATACTACTTATTAGTAAAGTCTGTATTATTACTTTAACTAAAGTCTTTAGTACTAAAAGTCTTAGCTTTAAAAAGGACACACTAAAAAAAAAAAGTACGTATCCTACTTATAAGTAACCTAGAATCTAGTATATAGGGCTAATAAGTAAATAAAGGTTAAAGCGGTTCTTACTAACCCTAGAACTAAAAAGACTTAGAGCAGTATTTAAGTTAAATTAAAAATAAATTAAAGAATAATAACTAGTAAAGGGGATACTTTAAAGTTTTAAAAAAAGTTATAAACTATAAAGGGACACTAAACTAGTAGTAGGTAAAGAATAACGATTTTACTAAGTACTTAATTAAATTAAAGTTTATATAGTTTTAAAACTCTTTTTTAGGTTGTATATACTTATGTCTTTATCTACTTTTAAGTACGTTTCTATAGTAGAGTAGTGTGTATTAAGTTGCGTAATGCGTTAGTATTGCGTTGATATTACACTAATACTCTGTTAATATTGTACCTATGTAACGTTAGTAGGGTATTAAAGTTATATTAAAGTAGGTATTTAATAGGTTATTTTAGTAAAATCTAGTAAATTAATAGTAATACTAACTACTATCCTATATAAAATAGTAGGGATAGTAAGTAGGGTGTAGGGGATATAGGTAACTAATATTATTCTAAATAAAGCAGGCGCTTAATCTAACTTGCCCCCCCCTCCCCCCCTTAAAAAAAAAAAAACATCTTAACTCTAAACCTCTTTATAGTAACTATTTCCTTTTCCCTTACCTATAAAAGGATTATTAATAAACCCAAAAATATTTTTTTACTTATACCTCTCCTATATTTAATATATACTAAACAAC
The DNA here is from genome assembly GCA_022457145.1 of Colletotrichum magnum. Lineage (NCBI taxonomy): Eukaryota > Fungi > Ascomycota > Sordariomycetes > Glomerellales > Glomerellaceae > Colletotrichum > Colletotrichum magnum. Next base: position 19,553 of record JAJHHK010000343.1, on the reverse strand, counting down.
CTATATACTTACTAAACTATATTACTTATTATTTTTAACTTTTTTTATAAAATAGTAAATACATTAAATAATAACTTAAAAGCTAGAATAAGTCTATAGTATAGCGTTATACTAAACTATTATTATATACTAGTTTTAAATTTAACCTTTCTATAGATTAAAGTAATTTTAGCTGCTCTCCCTTTTAAACAACAACAGCGCGTACTTATTAATATTAATATATTATAGGGATAGAAGTTAAACCTAGCCTAAAGGGGCAATAACTAAGACTAAGAGTTAAAATCGTCAACCCCAACACGTCACGTCTAACCCCACAAGTATAGAGCCTAAATTAACTTAGTGATACTAAGCCTTGATACTACTTATATTATAGTAATAATAAAGTGTTTATAGTACGTAATTATATTTAGAGAGTTTAGTATTTATAAGAATTAGTAGCTAATTATATAAAAACTCTTACCTAATAAAGTCCAGTTAATTACCAGCTTACTATTAATATAGCTTAGTAACTTTAGAACTAATATTTATTTTATTACTTAACTTACTTCTATACGTAGTATTTAAAAGAATATAAATAAGTACTAAAAGGCACTAATAAGTATAAACGATCCTCTTGCTAATATAGCCCTATTACTAACTACTTTTAAAGTTAATAAACTAAACTAATTTATTAATACTAATATTATAACTAGGCTTAGTATTAAAAGAATTAGGGATATATAGTTTAAACTAAAAAAGGTACTAGTGGGTAATAATGCTAATATACTTAAAAAAAAAATTTAAAAAGAGTAGTAGGATTAGTAACAGTAGCATAGAGATAACACTAAGGATTTAAATTATAGCCGTTTTAGTAAGCAATAAGAGTCTAAGCTCTAGAACTACATCGCCTACCGTTACAAACTAAAGCTAAAGGATCTATACCTTTTTATTTAAAACTCAAAAATTCTAAAGTCTATAATACAAAAATAAAGWATAGGCGCTTATCTACTCTTTACTAAATATAAGGGCTTATAAATTATATCCCTATCTACTTCTTTAAATAAGTTAAAGGACTAACTAGGGTTTTTCTTTTTTATATTTAACTACTAATTAATTATTAAGTATATTTTAGCTTTTAATTAGGTTTTAGAAGTAGTTAACTATATAGATAATAGTCTATTTCGTTACTTCTCTAGGATAGTAGATAAGCTTATTTATAGTATTATTATTCCTTTATAAAAGCTAGTAGTTAAGCTTTAGTAGGCCTATAAAGCTACGTTAGATATAGTACTTAAGGACGTAGCTATTTTAGATATATTTAGTATACTATAGAAACTATTTAAGCTGGCGCAGGAGATTACTAAAGCCTAATATATAAAAGGGGGACTAAATATAAAAAGGAGCTTTAGTTAAGTAGGTTTATTATACTTTAAGTTACTAAATAGATAATTTATATTAAAGTATAAAGTAAATAAAGGTAAATACACTAGAAAGAAGGATATAGTATAATAGTATAGTACTTAATAAACTAAAGTACTAATAAAAAACTTATTTTAAAATTAATTATTTTWAAAATAATTATATATAATTATAAGTCCGTATGCTTATTACGAATTATATATTAATAAAATAAAAGTAAACWTTTTAAATAAATAACCCTTTATTTTTAATACTTAAAGTATATATATATATATTATTTCCTATCTAGGTATTATAACTACGTCTACTATAATAGTATTCCTAGTATTAATACGGGTAGTAGCGGCAACGCTATTTAAATTTCGACATCCACTAGTAGTACTTTATTTGTGCTTAGCTTGTCTTTATCTAGGTATACTAGTACATAAATTTTAGTATAATACTTTATAAGTTTAAGTAAGTAGCTTTAAGTAGTCCTTTATAACGTACTCTATAGCCTAGTAACTATCACAATATACTACGTAGTTACGCCGTAGTACTTTAATAGAGTAGGATATATAGGATTATTAATAGCCTTAAAATAATCCTTAGTTATTAATTTATTAGCGTAATATAGAGGGTATTTAGTTAAGTATTAGTATTAGTTTTAGTATTTATTATTATTATACGTCCCTTTAAGGTTACTTTAAAAGTACAACTACTATACTTCCCACAATATATAACTAGTAGTAWTACTACTAGGCGGGGGGGTTTCTAGTAATATAAGTATAGAAGTGCCTGTTTTAGTAAAAGAATATTTAATTTTTAGTAGAGCGCCGCAGTACTAAGTACTACTATACTAGTTATTAAAAGTATAAGTAGTATATCTATTTATACTTAGGGGTAAAATTAGTATATAAGTCTTAATAGTAGACTTTAGTAGAGTGCCGTTATTATTAATTATTATATATACAGCACCTATATAGCTTACCTTTAAGGTTTAAGGACTAGTATAGAAGAGCTATTAAAGAATTAAAATATTAGTATAGCTTTATTAAATTAATAAGTTCTTTTTTATAGTTAGTAAAAAACGTTTTAGTGTTTTTTTTGTTTTTTTAGTACTCCTTAATAAAGATAAAGGCCCTGTCCCTAATTTATACCTACTACTACCCATTAACTATTTTAGTATTATTAAGTTATTAAATAAAAACGCACTATAAGCTCTTATTTATTTTTTAAAATACCTTTTTACAATACTATAGTAAATAGAGTTAGTTAATAAATATATTATACTAAATATAATAAGTAGTTAAGTAAGTATATATATACAGTATTACTAGGCTAAATAAGGGTAATATAATTAAAGATACTTTAGCTTTTTATAAAGATAAATAGAAGTAACAAACTATTATTAAATATCCTTTCCTTATTATCTTATTCTATTTATATTATTATTAATATATTATTAAAAAGTAGGCGTTATTATACTATACTAGTAGTCTAGCCTAGACTATATATAGATATATTAAAGGATCTAAAGCATAGTAGAGTTAACTAACCTTTTAACACTAAATAGTATTAAAATAAGAGTAAGTTAACTAACCTTTTAACGCTAGATAGCGTTAAAAACAAAAGTAGGTTTATATATATATTTTAAGCCTAAATTATCTTAAAACCTAAGTAATTAAATTATTTATTAAAAAAAGGTAGTATTCTTAATTTAAAACTAAAAACTTAAAACGCAAAGTCTTTTATTTTTAATACTTTTTATAAAAAGTTACTATTCTATAATTATACTATATAATACACTAATCTTATATAACTAGTTAACTATACCTTTATACTTTATAAACAAATAAGTATATTACATTACACATATAGCAACTACTTTACTAGAATCCAGCGGGTTTACTACCCTTTATAGTAGATCGGGTCTACTTTATAATTACCTTTTAAACTATATACTTCTAAGTTTATTAATAGTTTATACTAGTATAAGGATAAGCTATATTTTAATTAAGTTCTATAGCTTAAATATAGTTATTTATAGTAGACTCTTTACAGTATAAATAAAGCTTAATCTACTTCTAGTTTTAAGAGTATACCTATTAAATAATACAGACTTTAAGGCTTTTCTTAAGGGTTTTTAAGTAGTATAACCCCAGTATAGACAGGCCAGTAACAAAGGGGTTTACAACAATTAGCGCAATAGCATTAGTAAGTTAGTTATTAGTATAATAAACTAGGCAAAAGGCTAGGGGTACTTAAGGATTAAAGTAAATAAAGCTTATAAGTATAGTTTATTAATTCCTTATAAAGTAGTAAATCTCTCTATTAAACTCGTCTCTTAAAATATAAAAAAAGTAAGTACACTAGTTAAAGAGCTTAATATAGCTCTCCTCCTTAAATATTATACTAATTATATCCCAACTATAGTAGTTATACTACTATATTAATAGGTATATAAAGCGTTATATACTATACACATTACTACTCTTACTAAAATAAAGGGTAAAGAATAGCTACTTTTTAAAGCTTTAGCGTTCTTATTATAATATAGTACAGTAGTCCTTATACTTATAGGTATTAAACTAATTAAAAAGATAGTAAAAAGAAATTACTACAGTACCCAGCTCTATCAGTACTAAGTTAAAAAACCAATAAAAAGCCCTGCCTTTTAATACAAAGTCAATACCTAAAGCCCAGGCTTTTAATACTATAATAAATATTATTTATAAAATAGCCTTAGCAATATTCCGCATTTTTAAGGGTCCTTTTAAAATAAAGTATATACCTATATCTTTATTTAACTTATTATGGCTTTTAAAAAAAAACTTAATACTAGTAGACTTTATACTAAATTTTCTAAGTATATAGTATAGTACATTAAGAATATCCAAGATACTCCTAAAATACAGCAGATCGCAACTAATTATATTAAGTTTTTCTAAAGCTAAAAGTACGCCAAATACTAGCTCTAAAACACTAGTATTAAGTATTAGTACATTATAAAACTAAACTACGTAAAAAATATAACTACTTTAGTATAAAGAAGAGACTATAAAAATATTAAACATATTAATATAAAGCAGTATAGTCTATATACTTACTTAGGATTAAGATATATAGTAGACTTATATATTTTAATCATTCCGCGCATTCTAGCTTTAAAGTTATTTTAAGTTATAGTCCTATAAAAAACTATAATCTTACATAGTAATAGTATCTTTTAAGTATTTTAGCTTTTCTTAGTCTTACTATTATAGAATATAAAGTCTAAATATAACTACTTATATATTTAATATATAATATAAAAATAAATTAAGGTAAGTAAAAGAACTTATAAAGTAAATTATTAAAGCGTAAAAACAGGCCTTTAACGCATACACTAGTATACTAACTAATTCTAGAGCCGTATACTAAAAATAATTAACAATTTATTAGTTAATTAAAAAGATATAAAGAGTAAGTAGTAGTTCTTTTAACTCTTTATTTAGTTTAAGGATTCTATTATTATAAGTAGAATTTAAGTAGAATCACTAAAATATAATACTAATAATAGTAGTCTTTTACTAATAGTAGTCTTTTTATTAATAAAGTAAAAAGAAGACGTTAGGGGATAGTATAAAAAGCCGCCCCTTAGAGTAAATAATAAAATTAGTAATAGTTTTTAACTACAACTTATAAGTTTTTTAGTAAAAGGGCCTAATAACTTAGTAGTAAAGTTTATTATTAAGGATTCTAAGTTTATTATAAAGCTTTAATAAAAAAGATATTTTAAATAGACTTTATATAAGTAAGTTAAATATTATAATAAAAATAAAGTAAAGTATAATTTTAATAATAGGTTAAGTAGAAAGTATTAAAGATAGGAAAATATAAATTAGTAAAGGAGGGAAAGAAGATTAGTAAGTATAGTAGGTTGTTTACTTACTATTTTATTATTATAAATATATATAAGGGTAGGGTACGGCGGCTATATACCTAGAATATTTAAAGACTATATAGCTTTAAAATTAATACTAGTATATAAACTAGACTTTAAAGGACACCTTTTTTATAAAGAAAAATCTACTTAACTTTTAATACTATTATTTTATTCTAGCTTTAGTATTATAGTTTTTCTTTTATATAACTTAGTTTATATTTAAGTATAGAGTTATTTATTAATAGAACAATATTTACTTATATCTACTATATATCCTAAGGCCGTTTTTAATATATTTTTTAAATATTTTTATAATACTATCTTAATTTTATTTACTTATCTATAGTAACTATAACAGTATCCTCCCTATTATTATCTTTATTTTTATTATTTTTATTATTATTATTATTTTTATTATTATCTTTATTTCTATTCTTACCCTTATTTATTAAGTTAAAAGACACTACTAAAAATAATAATAAAGTTAAACCCTTATCTTTATTCTTATCCTTACCCTTATTATTATTTTTATTACTATCCTTTATTTTAACGTTATTAAAGTACTACTCTAGTTAAATATACTTAATAATATTAAAAAAAGGTTAATTATATAAAATCCCTTTATTATTATAAAGTATATAACTATTATTAAACTATAGAATAGTATTATGTATATAATAAGTAATATTACTAAATATACTTTTAGTAGTAGTTAAGTGCTTTAGTATATATATTAAGTTAAGAAGTATAAATAGTACTAGAATTAAACTCCTATAACTATATAGTAGGATAGTTAGTTTAATAAACTTAGTTTAAAAATAAAAGAGGGTACTTTTATTTATACTTAGTTTTTATTATTAATAGGAGTAGATATACTTTATTACTCTAAATAAACGTTAATACCTAAAAAATAAAAGCGTTTTTAAGTATTTTACTTAACTTCTTAGGGGTCCGTTCTAATGCCTAAATAAGTACTTCTTTAATAATAGTTATATTACCCTTTCTCTAATATTAGTCTAGTTTTTACTTATAGATATACTCTTTAATAGGGTTAGTACCCTTTTAAAATATCTACTCCTTAATATACTAGTAGTTATTGTATAAAGAGATATTATTTTTATTACGCCTAAGCACTGTGACTATAGGGTCTAAGCTATCTTAGTTAATAAGTATTATAATACAGATAACTTTAATAATACTACTAGGTATATAGAATAGTTTATATACTACAAGTCTATTAGCGTACTTGGTACTATAGTAGGACTTTAATTTCCTAACTAACTATTTAAAATTATCTTTAGTATTCTATAATAAATACTTAAAGAAAAAAGTATATATATTTAAGTAAGTTTATTTATTAAAAAGGAGTATTATCTATTTTTAATTTTTAGTTATTTTTAACTTATATCTATTTAGTTTTTTAAAAAAGTCGCGGACTATACCTTTAAACTAGTAAGTATTAATTTTATTAAAAATAACTATATAAGTAACTGTATTTATAAAGGAAATAGGTTTAGAGGTAGTTTAAGTAGCCTACCTAAATTATTTAATTAACTCTACTATATACTTTAAGACTCTTTAAGTAAAGACCTTAAGCTTATTAGTATTTAATAAGTTAGTAGTAATAAACTAAGTAATTATATTTAATACTTATAAGGGTATTAAGAAATATATTAAACACCACTAAAAGAGGTATTATACTATATTAAATATAGCGCTTTTATTTTTATAAATATAGAATAGTAGTTTTAGTATTAGTTCTACTAACTTTATTATTAGTATTATTAGTATTATTAGTATTATAGTAAGCTGTGTGCTTAAGGCTAGTAAATAAAAAACTAAAAGAGTTTAATAGTTTGTATATAGATTAAGTTAAATTAAGGAGGGGGGTTTTTTAGTATATTTACTTAGTAGTATTTTATAAAAGATTATGCGGGAGAGGTAGGGAAGAGGAAGGGAGGATAAGTGCTCTACTACGCGTGACGCGTCTGTATTTGCTTATATTAGTATAAACGCAGGCTGTGCTAGTACTAAAAAAAACTTAAAACAAACTTATTTAAAGCCTAAACGGTCTTTAAACCTAGCAACCCTAAATAAGTAGTTCCCTTTTAGTTTATTTACTATATTTATTAGTAGTTTAAAAAGAAGAAGTTAAGTAATAGACTAATAAAGCGACCCTTAAGTAAAAAAAATAATTAGTTATTATTTTTTTATAAATATAATAGAGTTTAAAGGTTATATAGCTTTTAAATAGCTTTTATAATACTTATTAGCTTTTTAAAGTAAAATATACATAAATAAATATAATTTTAACTATTAAGTTATATTAAAGCCTACTTATTATTCTTTATAATTAAAACTACTTATTAGTAATAGTGTTATAAAGCTTATAAGCTATTTCCCTAAAGCGGTCTATATTAATATTTACATAAACTTTAATACTAGTAACAGCGCCCGTAATAAAATCGTATTTAAGTTTAACATTAGTCCCCTTAAATTTTTTAATTAAATTATTAATATACCTATAAATTCCTTTATAAAAGGACTTAAGCTTCTTAGTACTAAATTTATTCACAGCAATAAATTCAGTAATTATCTTTAATATAACTAAGTTTAATTACTATCCCTTTAACCCAGCTTTAGTAGTATAGTTTTACTATTACATAACTTAGTATATAAGTAATAAGGGTATAGGCTTATTTATTAATAAAATAATTTTTACTTATTTCTACTATATACACTAAAGCCATCCTTAATATACAACTTTTAAATAAATTTAATTATACCGTTTTACCCTTTTTAACCTATTTAGTTTATATTAACTATAGTAGTATTATTCCCGTTCTTGTCTTTATCCTTATTTCTATTTTTATCCTTATCTTTATCTCTATTCTTATCCTTATTTTTATCATTATTCTTACTCTTATTATTATTTTCATTATTATCCTTTATCTTAATATTAATACTATATTAATTAAATAACTAAATAGAACTAGTTATATCAAGAATAAAAAGGCTCTTTATAAATTCTTACTCCTAAATAAGTATATAGCTATTTTAAAATAACTTAAAAAGCCTAAGTATATAAAGAGTAATTTTATAAAATATACTTTTAGTAGTAAATAAACGTTAAAGTACCTTTATAATCTTTAAAAGCAATAAAAGTACTAAAATTAAACTCCTATAACTATACAGTAAAATAATTAATTTAATAAACTTAGTTTAAAAAAAAGAAAGAGTATTTATACTTAGTTTTTATTATTAGTAAGAGTAGGAATACCCCGTCCCTCTAAATAAACGTTAGTACTTAAGGAACATAAGCGTTCTTTAGTATCTTATCTAGTTTTTTAGTAATCTATCCTAATATTTAAATAAAAACCTCTTTAATAATAGTTATATTTCCTTAACTATACTATTAGTTTAATTTGTATTTATATATAAACTCCTTAATAGAGTTATTTTTTAGTTAAAATATTTACTCTTTAATATATTTATAGGTATTATAAAAGTAGACGTTATACTTATTATACTAAAGAACAATAACTATTAAGTTTATACTCTTATAGTTAATTAGTAATACTTTATAAACTACTAAAAGAATTAAATTAAGTATATAAGCTAGTCTAGATATTACGACTCTATCGGCGTATATACTATTATAGTAAGACTCTAAACTTTAAACGAACTCTTTAAAGTTAGTTTTAGTATTTTAAAAGAAGTACTTAAAAAAAAAAGTATATATATTTAACTAAGCCTTTTTATTAAGGATAAGTATTACTAGCTTTTTATTTTTAGTAATTATAAAAAAGTATCTACTTAGGTTTTATAAAAACTTATAAACTATAATTCTAAAATTACTCTAAATAATTTTTTTAAAAATATTTAAGTTAGTAACTACATTATTAATAAAGATAGGTTTAGGGGCAGCTTAAGTGCCGCGTCTAGATCTTTTAATTACGTCTATTATATACTTTAAGACTCTTTAAAAAAAAGCCTTAAGCTTTTTAATATTAAACTTATTTACTATAATAAATTAGTTAATAATTTTCAATACCTATAAACTTATTAAAAAAAAATACTAAAAGTAATTAAAAAAAATAGTAGTATACCGTATTAAATACAGTACTTTTATTCTATAGGCCATTTTCTAGTATTATTATAAGTTATAAACTTTACTTATTTTTAGTAGAATTAAGTTATAGAAGTAGGATTATTTTATTTATAGTATATTTTAAAGTAAATAGCGGGACTTTGTAAAAGAGGTATAAAAAAAAAAAAGGAAAGAAGTTAGTAAAAAAAAATAAAGTAATAATACACTAAGTAAATTCTAAGACTAAATTATTTAAAAACTAAGTAGTTTTTAAATTAAGTAAGTACGCGTAGATTAACTACCTACTGCTTTAATACTAGGTAGTCTTTAAATTGGGTAGGTACGCGCGGATTGACCGCCTACTGCACGCGCTCTGTCACGCGTAACGCGTCCGCGTATATTTAATGTAATATAAACACAGGAAAAATCTAATAGTAGATAAATTTTAAAGCAAGCTATTTAAAGACTAACTAATCTTTAAACCTATATAGTTATAATTTATATACTATATTTATAACTACTAATTATATTTTATTAAGATTACTATTTAAAAAAAAATAAGTCCTTTTTTTATATATAACTAGTAATATAATATATTAGGATAGATCCTTAAGATAGAAGGCGCTAGCTTTTTTAGTAGCGAGTTAATTCTACTCTATAATAACTTATAAAACACTTTAAATAAATAGTATTATTAAAGTATAGCCGGCTTTTTAGTTAATAAAAAAGGGCCGTTAATAGTTATATATATATTAATAATATCCTTAAAACTACTAACGCTATACTACCTAGTASTTTTATAAAACTAGTATATATATTTAAACTACTTAATAACGTTTAATATAGTATAAAGCTATAGTATATTAAGTATAAAATTAATTTAAGCTATAGTTAAGTTAGAAATACTAAAGTCTATATAAGTACCGTTTATTATAGTAGCTGTATAAGTAACGTAGAGTGTAAATTAATTAAATAATATAGTAAAGATATTACTATTATAGTTAAGGGTTTAGTTAAGGATATTTAGAGTTTAAGACTATTTAGAAATAGCTATTAACCTTAAGTAGTTACTAGTCTATATTAGTATAGGGCTATAAATATATCTATATAGCTGTAAAGCCATTTATTACCTACTTAGTAATGCCTTTTAGGTAGAAGAGTAGTATACTCTTTTCCTACTTACTATAAAGGACCCGTAGTATTTTGGCCTTTTAGAGTATATAGTTAAACTCGTTTTTATTAATCTAGAAGAAGTAAATAATAACATCCTTAGCTTTAAAGACCTAGGTTACTCTTTTTTTTATTTTAAAACTATTTACTCTTAGTTAGAATACTAGGTTAGAATACTAACTAGTAATTTATATTTTAGTAGGACTTTTTTTTAGTAAAGTAACGGCCTTTTTAATAACTTTTTATTTCTCCTTTATACTTATTAAGTAGAGTTTATAGAGGATAGACTAATAATAGGGGTAATTAGTTTTAGCCTATAGCCTTATAACTAATTGTACTAACTTTTAGATTTTAACTAGTGCGTTATTAACTTTAATTTATTATATAGTAACTATTCTCTTTTTAAGGCCCTTTAACTTTATAGCGAAGTAGAAGAGGTTCTCCTTTATACTAGTAAAAAAGTTATTAAAAAATATCTTAGCTATACTTACTATATTAACTAAATTAAGTTAAATTTATTTTATATATTAACTTTTAGTAATTATAATTAGTATATTTATTAGCTTAATAATAAACTGCGTTATATAGGTATTAAAGTTATACTTTAATATATTACTATTAAAGGATATAGAGAAATAGACTATTATAATATTACTACCCTTTAAGTTAGTATTATTAAATAGCCTCTTAATACTATATTTAAATTAAATAATAAGCTGTAACTTATAGCTAAAGACTAGAATAATAGCTTTAGAAGCTGTATTACTAGCTGTTTTTACCCTCTCTTTATAAGACTCTTCTTTTTTTATAGCCTTATTATAGAGTAATATCTCTAATAAATTATTAAGTATATCCTTAGTACCCTTTTTTTTTTCCTTCTTTATATTAAACGTAGTACTATTAGATGTTTCTTTATCCTTTTTAGTACCCTTTCCTTCTATAGTCTTATCTTTTTATAGTATATTAAACTTATTAGTACTACTTAAAAGGGCTAATTACTTATCCTTTTTATTAAACTATAATAGCTAGTTATTAAGTTACTTTTAGTTATTAGTATTATTTAAATTATTAGGGCTAGTTTGGTTTTTGTTTTATAAAATAGTATTAGTAAATAAGTAGTATACTATTAGGTTAGTATTCTTAACTAGGCGTTTCTTTTTCCTTAGTATTAAGGATAATCCTTCTACCTATAAAGCTATAGTAATTATTAAGGTTATACTACACTACTTTAAACTATCCTAAAAAGGTATATTAGTTATAGTATTAGTATTATTTAGTTAGTAAAGAATATAAAGTTAATAAAAAAGTATACTTTTAAATTTATATATAGTAAAAGTAACTACCTCTTATTTATACTTAGATTTTGTTTTAAAAACCCTAAAAACTAGTATTTTAATTTATTAGTTAAAACTTATTAGTACTAAATTTAAATATAATACTAAAACTAAAAACTTATATTAATTAAAAGTTTAGTAATTTAATTATAATTATATTTTTAATAAAGGTTATATTTAAAAATAAGTATTTAGTATAGTTTCTAGAGCTATTTATAGTACTTATTATTTAAGAGTATATTAATAAGTAGTATATTAATAAGTAAAAAGTAGTCCGTTTTATAAATATAGACTTTTAAAGGTATATAACTTTAAAATTAAAAAAGTGGAAGTGGAGTAAGAGTAGCTGGGACTTAAGGGCTAGGTATAGGACACAGTAGGGCCACTTATAGGGGACCCCTAACTAGCTTTACCCTAGGTGTTTAGTTTTTTAAAATAACTTTAGTACTTATATACTATTTATAAAACTTTAGTCTATACTATAAATAACTTAAATATAGTAAAGTACTTAGTATATTAACTTTTTTTTACTATATTAGTTAATTACTATTTATTATATATAGTGCGTTTTACTACCCGTAATTATAATAAACTAAATCCTTAAATAGTACTTTATAGTAAAGACCTTAAAAAAAAGATTACTAACTTATTAATATTAAAATATCTAGTTAACTACCTAGTACTATAATAATACTAGTATAAAATAAACTAAGCTTTACTACTAAAATACATATAACTAAAAAAGGACTAATAGTAATATTAATATCTATAAGTAAGTTAATAAAGAGTTAGTAGAATTTATTTATTAGTATATTTAAATATATTATTTAAGAGTTTAAGTTTTATTTAATATACTATAAGGATTTAAAGTTAGTAGTTATAGAGTTTATAAATATACTTAAAACTACTAAAAGCCTAAATAGATAGAAATAAGTAAAGTTAAATAAGTACTTATATTTCTTTTTACTTTAAAACTTAGTTAATATAGTCTTTTTAAATTAAAAGGCCTTATTATATATTCTACTAACTATAGACAAACTAATACTTATTATAAAAATACTAAGCCTCCTTTATAATAAAAGCCTAACTAGTTTTTAAAAAAAGTATTACTACTATAACTATAAAGTAAATACTTAAAAATACAAACCTAAGTCTAAACTAAAGGGTATTATAAAAAAGATCCTTTATTATAAAGGTACTAAAGATACAGACCCTCTACTTAAAAGTAATAACAGGTCTAAACACAAGTACACCATAAGTAACTAAATAGTAACTAAAAAGCTAAAAAATAATAATAATATAATATAGAATTTAGTATTGCATAAAAACATAAATAAACTAATAAATAACTAAAATAATATTAAAATATTAAAAATATTAACTTAACTTTAAAAAACTATAACTAAAATAAACTAATAGGTTAAAGTAACAGATATTACCTATAAAAACTAAAGTATTAACTACTTTAATACAATAAATAGCCTTTAAATAGAGGTAAAGAAACGGTCTAACGTTATTTTTAATAACTAAAACTATTACTTAATTAAAAACCTTATATTTTATTAGGTTTTTAAAAATAATATATAGAACTATTTATACTATTTTATTAAAAAGTATAACCTAAAGAGTAGCTAGAAGCTTAACAGTACAATATACTATATAAATAAACTAATTTAAAAACTAAAGGACTTAAGTTAAACTAATTTTATAGAACTTATTAAAAACTAGGGGCTTATTATAAATAATACCTAGTAGGTTAGGACATCCTAGGGCCGCTTATAAACCTATTAAAAGTAGTATAATTTATAAAAATATTAGCTAAAGGTAAAGGAGCTTAGTTAATAAAAAAGCCCTAAATAAATAAAGCTACTAAAGTTCTTAAAGTTATAAAATATTAAACTAAAATACAATAAAATACTAAATAGCTATTTAATAAACTACTTTACTTACAAACTTAACTTAAGTAATATTAATTTTAAGAATAGTATTTACTACTTTACTATAGTTAGTATACTAATTAACACTTTTAAATAAAGTATCCTTACCTTCCTATTTAAGTACTTAAACTTATAGTATAAGTAATTTAAAAGTAGTAAAAAGTTAAGTTTAAAAAAGCATAAGCTCAAGGTTACTTACTAGTTCCTTACTAGCTAAGTACTTATACTTATAAGCCTCTATAAAGCTGCTAACATAAGTATTATAGGGCCAATAATTAAAGGCTAGCTACTAAAAATAACTAAAGTAGTTAACTTTATATAAAGTAAAGTAGAAAAGAAGTAGATAATAAAGTTACTCTTAATAAACTTTATTTATTTAAAAAAAAAGAGGGGTAAATATAAAAAAGTAATATTAAATAGTAAAATTAACTAGTAACAGAGGAATACAAACATTACTATAGAGTTAAAAAAGCTAAGTAATAGTAATAAATAAATTAAAAAATAAAAATAATTCCTCTAAAAAAGTTAATATTTAAAACTACTTTTTTTTTTTTTTAGTTTTTAAACTAAAGTAGCCTATAGCTAAATAGTATATAAAGTATTACTTTATAATCAGAATTACTTAAGTAGTAAGAGTTATAAAAGTAAAACATAACTAAACTAAAGTTAAAATACTAAATAGAGTATTAAATAAACAATAGTTCTTAATTTAACTAGTCTAGTTAATTAAGGGACTTTTAACTTATACAAGTTTTAATTTAAATTAATATCTAAAACCTATAAATTATTTATAAAAACTCTACTCTACTTCTTAATTATACTTACAAATAAAAAAAACTAACTCTATTATATATAAACTATTCTAACTTTACTTACCCCCTTCTCACTATATATTACCTATAAATATAAAGCATCTAGTTAATATAGTGTCTTTATATTTTAAACTCTAATATAGTTACTAGTATTTTAAGTCTATATAGCTTTAAATTTAGTTTACTACTTAATTTAAACTAAAAAGTAGTACTATAGTTATTATAAATTAAAATTAAGTTTTAATATCCCCTAAGCCCTTTTAAAAGTACTAAATAATATAAGTATATATTAATATTACTTAAATATAAATAATACTTTATTAAATTATTAACTTTAAATTACTATATTAAGTAATACTTTTTATACTTACTTACTTACTCCTTATAACTACTTTATTATACCTACCTCTATCAAAAGTAATTCTAACCTTAGTAAAAGTAACTCTTACCTTAACAATAATAACTCCTATTTTAATAATAATAACTCTAACTAAAACAAAAACAACTCTAACTAAAATAGTAATTTTAGTTAAAATAAAAGTAACTCTAACTAAAACAAAAGTAAATATATAAATACTAAATAGTAAAGTTAAAATAAAGGGAATTTAATAAACTAGAATTTTAATAAACTTATTAACCTTAAAAGTATATATAATAAGTTTATTAATAATAATAAAAGTAATTCTAACTCTTATAATATTAAAAATAATACTATTTATAKTAMTATAAATAGTAGTATTAACAGATAGAAAAATAATAACCCCTAGTTCTCCTCTATAAATAAGGATTTTAAAGAATTAAATAATAATAATAATAATATAACTTTAAAAAACTCTATAGCCCTAACCCCTAAACTTATATTTATTTTTAACTAATAAAAAGTTTATACTTAAATTATAAGTCTAGTTAATAACCAGAATAAACTTACTAAACGTATTATAACTATTATAAAGCTTAACTTAATTATATATTCTAAGTATAGTAAGTAGTAGTTTTTAAACTATATAACAATAACTACTAAAAGTATTAAGGATTTTACTATAAAAGTAAAAGTTAAAATATAAATAAAATTTCCTACTTATAACTAGCTTAAACTTAATAAATTTTTTTTAATACCTAGAATTTTAATAAAAATAAATAAAGTATACTTTTAAAGCCTTAGTATTAGTTTAATAAAGAGGCTTACTTTAGGGGTCCTATTAATAAACTTAAAGCCACTTTAAATTAAACTAGGGTTAAAATAAAAGCTACTAATACTTATAGCCTTAGCTACCTTTAACATTAATAGCTTCCTAAATATCACAACCTCACTTAGCAACTTTAAATTTCTAATAAATTTAATACTATTACCCACACAATATCTAGTACTTAGCACTAGTATTTATCTCAACTATAAAATTATAATTAATAATAAAACACTATAAGTTAAACTCTATAGAATCCCTTATATACACTTTACGTTAATAACTAAAGAGTTAATCTATACGTTCTTTCCTAACTTATATAAGGCTTTAATAAAAGTTAGGAAAAAGTTAATCTATAAAACACAACTAAAAAATAAGTAATATAAGTCTTTTTATAATAATATAGTATCCTTAAATTTATAAACTACGTATAAAGAACTATTAACACAAGGGCACATACCTTAATCGTTTAAAAACGCATTAAAGTAAGTATACAATACTAAATAAAAAGTCAGTAGAGGGGGGGGTATATTCTTTATTAGTACTAGTATCAAGAAATATACACAGTTAACCCACAAAATAAGCACATAAATAAATACTACAGCTAAGGATAAAAACAACTTTCATAATTTCTTCTTTTTACTAAATTAAAAAAATACTAAAAAGTGCTATAGTAAAGTACAAACTATTAAAAAGTACTTAACTAGGTTTTAAAATAACTAAAAAAAAAAAGTAAAAAAGGATTTATCTAATACTATACACCTTAACTCACTAGGTTCTAGAGTAGTAATAAATAGCCTATTATCCCCTTAGCTCCTTAACTTAACTATAGAATAAAGCTTATTATAAAAGGATTTTATACTTTAAATTTAACTTACTTAGTACTACTACTAACTAAATACTATTTAGTTCCTTTATAGGTAGAATATTAAGTATACCCTTTTATTACCCTTTAGTCTTAACAAAGATATTTCAATAGACCCTCTAACCCCAACAATTAAAAGTAGTACTTACACCTTATATCACATTAACCACCTCTAAAACTCTTATAGTATCACCTCCAAGCCCAAACTAAACCATAAAATCTTTAACCATAGTCTATACTACTATCAAAGCTATACTATTAATCAGAAGTACTTAAGTTTAGTTAATAAAAGACTATATAGTTATACTTATTTAATAAATAAAAAATATAATAATAATATACTAAAAGGGATTATAAAGTAAATAACTCTAGCTAAGGCCTATAAAAAGTTAGATACTATTTTACTTAAATCTAACAATTCCCTAAAATACTACTTAAAAAAAAAGAACTAGTATATATACTAGTAAGTAAAGTAGTAGTATACTTTATAGTTAGTATAAAAGATTAAAAAAGTAAATAAAGAGTAGCTTAAAAATAATAGCTTTACAAAGTCAGCTACTAAGGGCTATTTCTTTAACTACTATAACAAAAAAGCGCTACTTTATCCCTATAAAAAGGTATTTTTCTATATAGACTCCTATATATATTAAGAATTCATTAAAATAATTACTAGTTTATACTTCTTTTTTATAAACACTATTTAAATCTTTATACTTCTATTACCAAACGCCGTCACAGAAACAACTATACTTCTCTATAGTATTTTAGTTACTATTCTATAATTATTTTTTAACTCTATTAATCCCTAATTTTAATATATTCTAATAAATAATTACTAAATCCCGTTAGTATCTCTTTAAAAAGAAACAGTATCTCCTTAAAAAAAAATAATATCTCTTTAAAAAAAAACATTAATAAAGAAGGGTCTTAGCTTTATAAAGATAATTAAAATATATAGATTTAGCTTTTTACTAAAAATCATAGTTTACTAAAACAAGTACTTAGTATATAATAACCTTAAACTAAACTTTAATTTACTTAATTTTTAAACTAATATAGAAAAGTAGAAGTTTTAGTAGCTAGGTAGTAGTAAGTAAAATCTATTTTATAAGTATTTTAAGTAACTAAAGAAGTACTAATTAAATTTAAAAAAAAGTATAAAATAAGTCTATAACTTAGCCTTGTATTTCTTACTTTAATCCTTCTATTAAGAAGTACTACTCTATATTATACTTAAACAGAAGTAGAACTAGAAATTTATATAAAAGGTTAATTAAAATATAGTTAAGTTTATTTAGTATTAAATTAAAGAAATTACTAATATAGCTAGTATAACGGTTTTCTAAAGTAGTAGCAACGCTACAAGCACACTAAAAGAGCACTTTTAAAAAATATAGGGGCAAAAAAACAACTATACTAACTAAGGGTATACTAAGCATCACTAGTATAAGTTATACTAAGCTATTCTTAACAAAATTAACTACCTTAAAAGGTTATTAAAGCCTAGTACTACTAGAGATATAAACAAGTATACTTTTAAATAACTTTATATAAAGAACTTCTTTACGTTCTACTTAATACTTCTATAGGTCGGGGACTATAGAGAGTTCTATAAGCGCTACTTTAAAAGTAGGTTAAAGGAAAATAAAAAAATAGTTTTATATATAAAAAGGTATATATATAGCTCGTAGGTACTAAGAGCGATCTTAACTAAAAGGGTATTTACTATTAATAGTACTAATACTAAGTATATAATACTATACTATAAAAATAGTCTACCTAGGAACTACGTAGATTTACTAGTAAAATTAAAGGATATATAAACTATAGAAGCTATTTAGAATATAGTTTACTTTTAAGTAATTAAACTAGTAATAAGTACTTAGGGGTTTAGATTTTAAAGTTATATAAACTTAAAACATTAATTATTTATAAATTTAAATAAATTATTATTTTAAATATTAAAATTAATTATTTATTATTTATATTATATATTAAAGTATCTACTTAAGTTAGGATTAAGCTAAATTTAAGTATATACCTTTACTTTTAAAGGAACTAACTTAATATAAAATAAATAAACTAAGTAACTTTAGTAGTTTAAGTAGTATATAATTAAAAAGTAGTAAGGGTATATAAATAATAATTAAAAAAATAAAGTAGTCTATTTATTAAAAGGAATAGAGCTTTTATTAGTACTATCTATTCTAGTCTTTATTATATCTAGATTTTTACTTTTTATATAGAAATTATTACTTAAAATAATTATTCTTACTAAAATCACACCTAGCTATTACTATTAATTAACATCCTAAACAAAACACAATAAACACTATAAATACTATATTTAATTAATCTACCCCTCTAAATATAAAAAACTACAATAAAAGCAAAGCGTTATTATAGTAATTATTTAAGCAACTCTATAGTAATAAAACGTAAAGAGATAAAAGTACTTCTTTAACTACTTAAGACTATACTAAGAATAAAACATTATTATAGTATTTATTTAAGTAACTCTATATTAATAAAATATAAAATAATACATATAACTAAACTATAAATTAAGAGAAGTATAATACTTTAACTAAAAAAAGTTAATAGTTATTTATTAACTAAGGGATTAAATTGTAAAAGAAACTAAAAGAGTATTAGAATTATTTAATTTATTTTATTAAAGTTTTAATAAAAGAAACTAAAGTAGAAAAGGTTAAAGAAGCGTATTTCTAAACTATATTCTACTTTATAAAACTTTTAAAAAGTATATAAATACTAAACTTTTTAAAACTTAGTAAGTAATATAAATAATAGTACTATATTTTACTAACTAATATATATTATAGTTAATAAGTATTA
>JAJHHK010000342.1:0-47059 GCA_022457145.1 Colletotrichum magnum | reverse complement strand
TAATACTTTAGTAAACTTAATATACTATTTACTAAAGTACTAAAAGTATAGTAATTATATAAAAAGTACTATCTAAAAAGCTTAATAGTTGTATTTTTATTTTTAAGGACTTTTTTAAAAAGGCCTAGTTAAACTATATAGAGGTCTATTATTAATACTCTAAAGCCGAAGTTACTAACTTTAAAGTGTATAGATAGAATAACTCCTTTACTTATATAAATAAAGAGTTAATTAAGGTTTTTAGTTAAATAGTTAAATTTAAAGCTATTATAAAAGAATTAATTATAGTTTAAAACTAAAATATAATATATAAATATAAGCTTTATAAATATATACTTTTAAATAGACCTATAATAATAACTTAGTTATTAATATTATTACTCTAAATAAAAAACTAATACTTAACTTTACTAAAGCCCTAGTAAAGTAGTTTTTATTAATTTAGTTTTTTAAAGTTTATATAGTACTTTTATATAGCTCTATATAATAAATATTAGACCTTTAAAAGTAGTTTAATAACCCTTAAGTAAAGGTGATAAACTTTATAATACTATACTACTAAGTAAAAACTTAGTTAAAATTTAAATTAAACCTAGTAATTCTTAGTTTAATTAACTATAGTATATTAATTAACTTAATTATAGAAGAGTATATAAGATAAAAAGGTATTTTAGGTAATATAAAGGAAACTAAAATAAAGCTATTTAGTATTAATACCGACGTTAAGTAAATAAGCTTTATTAAAGTAATTCTAATAATTATTTACTTTAAAAAAATAAGTATTAATTAAGTAGGATTCTTTATAGTACTAAAAGGTATATTTATAAAGTTATTAGTACTTAGTATACTATTTCTTAACTATACTTAGTTTACTTTATAATACTTAAAGAATAAAATAGTAAAAAGGTTTTTAAAAATAAAGAGTAATAGTAGTAAAGTCTTAATAAATGTACTAATTTACTTATTTACTAAAAATACTATTAGTTATAAAAGCTAAGTTACTATTTTAAACTTATAGTCTAAGGGCTACTACTTTAATAAAATAATAAAAAACTAAATACTATTTTAAGTATTTTTAAATTAAAAATAAACTAAGTAGACCTAGGAAGTACTAAAAAGCTAAAGGAGGAAGAAGTTAAGCTTAATATAACTCTTAAAAGTATTTAGTTTTACTACTACTTTAGTACCTACTATACAACCAATACCCTACTATAAGAGATTATAGTTAACCTTAATTAAAATAAGTATATAGTTTATATATTTAATAAAGGGGATACTAACTTTATTACTATTATTAATACTACTATTTATAAAGTAATAATACTAAGGCTTACTAAAATTTATTATACTATTTTAAAAGTAAAAGGCTATTAGGCTTTATACTTAGAATATAGTAGTAATTACTTAGTATTACGTTAAAAGTAAGTAGACTAAAAGAAGTAGAAGTATATAAGGGAATGCGTAAAGAAAGAAAAGAAATTAGTATTTAAGTAGAGTCTAGATATTTTAACTACTATTAATATTATACTAAGCTCTATTAAGTTAAAAGTATTAAAAAAAAAAGATTTAATTTATATAACTAAGGGGGAACTTTAAAGGGTATATATACTATATATAAGGGTAAAGATAGAAAGATTTATTTAGTAAATAATACCTCCTTTAATAGAACTATTCTAAAAAGTAACTCTAAATAAAAAATTAAAGTATAGACTATTACTAAAAAAAAGATTAAAAAAGACCCTAGTAACCCTTATATAAACTTAATTATACTAAAGTTCTTTAATATTAAATACAAATTATACTTAATAAAAACCTATTTTAAAAAGATTCTTAGTACCCTTAAGTATTTTAACTATAAAAAAAAAGAGCTAATTACTAAAGTACTATATAAATATAAAAAGGCTTTAGCTTAGGATTTTACTTATTATAGTAAAATTTTTATATCTATTATACTTCTTTAAAAAATTAAAATAGTAAAGTATAAAGTATAGTAGAAGAAGTTAATTTTAATTTTAAAAGTATTAAAGCCCTTAATAATTAAAATCCTTAAAACTTATATTAAGAATAAAATTCTTAAGTTTAGTTATAAACTATACTATAATAAGTTCTTTTTAATAGTAAAGAAGGATAGTAAAATACGTTTAATTAATTTAGTAATAAAAATAAATAGTATAATAATTTAAAATACTATATTACCCCCTTTTATAAACAAGTTTTTAAAAGATTTTACTATATATAAACTACTTTTTTTATTAAATATCTTTTTAAAATATAATTAAATACTATTAAATAAAAAGAGTTAGGACTTAATAACTTTTATAACGCCTATAAGTCTATTTAAGTACTATATAATCCCTATAAAAAGTACTAATTTAGTAGTATAGTTTATATATATTATAACTTATACTTTTTATAATTTTATCCCTTACTACTATAAAGCCTTTATTAATAATATTACTATTAAGGGCTTAACTTTAATATATAATAATAAAAAGTTAAATAAACTTTTAAGTATTTATAAGTATATTTTAAAGTACGTTTAGAATATTAATAAAGTTCTAATTAATATTAAACTTACTAAATATACTATTATAGTAGTTAAGTTTTAATAGACTTAAGAGTTAGTAGTAGTTATAGGATATATTTATAGAACTAATAAGTAACGGCTAGATAATACTAAAATTACTAAAATTTAAGAGTAGAAAAAGTATTAAAATATTAGTAATATTTATTTATTCTTAAGGATTATTACTTTTTATTAAGTATAAGTTAAAGACTTTTTATATATAATAAAGCCTTTTTATAACTTATTAAAAAAGGAAGTTTATTTTTTATAAAGTAAATTTAAATAAAAAACTATAAACTTATTAAAAAATAAGTTAATTAATACGCTTATTTTAACTTTTATTAATTATAAGTCTAAAGGTAAAAAGATTTACTTTATAGTTAATACTAGTAGTTTAAAATAAAAAGCTATACTTAGTTAATATATTAATAATAAGTACGTAGTTATTTAATTTAAAAGTAGAGTTTAAAAGGAAATAGAACTTAACTATAATACTAAAAAAAGGAGCTATAAGGGATACTAAAAGCTTTTAAATAAGTAAAGAACTACCTATATAGTTATTATTTCTTTTTAAAAATAGATATAAAAACCCTTATTACCTAACTAAACAGCACTACTTCTAACCTTTTTAGTATATTAATTATTTAATAAATTACTTAAATTTATATATTTAACTTTAAAGTTAAGTATATTTTTAGTATAATAAATAATATAGTTAATAAGTTATTATAAAAACCCCTAAGTAAATTTAATAAGTAAAAGGTTAATACTAAGCCTAAAATTAATAATTAAATTAATAAATAGATTTTTTTTATAAACGTTTTATTTTATTCTTTTTTTAACTATACTTAAGTATATAAAAATGTAAAAAGAATAAAAGAAATTTTAGTAATAGACTTTAATTACTTCTTTTATAAGAAAATTAAAAACCTACTATATATCCTAAAAAGCTTACTAGACCCTATATAGACCTATTTAATAAAGTTTAAGTAAATTATATACTATTTATTTATACTATAAAACTACTAGAGGTTAAGCCTAACTAGTATAAAAAGTTTTAAGTAATAACCTTAAGTTATATAATTTATAATAAGTTACTATTTATATACCTATCTATATATAAGTTAACTCTAAAAAGAGTAGTTAATAACTTTATAAACTAAACTAAGTTAGTTTTAAAAGCCTATATTAAAGGTAGTTACTAAAGTTAAAGAGCTATTTACTTTTAACTCTAAAACTAATATATTTAATTTAGGATAAATAAAAAAGTCTAAAAAGTTATTAAATATACTTTAACTATTAAAAGTACTATAAATAATAATAAAATAATAAGTATACCTTTTTTTAACTTAAAATACTTTTATTTACTTATATTACTATTAATATTTAAAAAATTAATAAATTCTATATTATAAAAGTAAAATACTTATTTATAAACTAACTAAAAACTTAAGTACTAAAGTAAACTACTTCTATAGTTATAGTAAAGTTTATTTAAAAAGAAGTAGTTTATTAATATAAATTATATAGTAAGATTATTATAAATAGTAGCTTTAAGAATAAGAATATTATAATTACGTTTAATAAAAAGTATAAATACTAAAGGATTATTATATTAATATATAACGTAAGAGTAAATAGAGTTATTAAAATAGAGTATTAACTAATAGCCTATACTTTAGTAATATAGTTTTAAAGACTAAGAGAAAGTTAAAATATCTATAAATAACTCCTAACTATTTTATTTATAACTTATACTACTATTAATATTATAACTAAGTTTACTCCGTTTTACCTTAATAAAGGATATAAGGCTGTTATACTAATTAAAACCCTAATACTTATTTAATAGGTTTTTAATTAAAGTAAAATTTATATTTAAAATAAAGAGACTTAAATATATATCTACGTATTTACTTAATTAAATAGAAATAAAAAAAAGGTAAAAATAATAGTAGTAAACTAATACTATTAAGTAGTAAACTATTATAATACTTACTATACTAATACTATTTAAAAAAGCTACTTAAAAGTAAGAGATTTTATTTTAGTTTATAATATTAAGGGCTTTATTAATAAATCCTTTATTACTAAACTTAATTACTATTAAAATAGTTCTTTTAAAATTTACTTTAAAGCTAAAAAAACACTTTTTTATTAACTTAAAACTCTTATTAAAAAACCTATTATAAATATAATATATAAAAAAAACTAACTTTAAAAGTTTAAGTAAGTACTAAAAGAATATTAAGAACTTATTAACCTTAACTTAAGTAAATATAAAATTAAAATAAACTTAAAATTAATATATTCTATGTATAAAAAACTAATAGTAAAAAATAATAAACTTAATATAAATAAGAAAGTTAAAGAACCTATAGTTCTTAGTAAAACTAATACTAATAGTAATAATAAAACCCCTTAAATAATATAAATAATATTAATATAGTTAAAAAAATACTTAGTAGATTTAGAAATAGTAATAAAGAGAATAAAATATAACTAAAAAGTAGTAGTAGAGTTATTAGAAATATTAAAAAAAAGAGTAGCTAAGTATTAAAAAATAAATAAAAAAAGAATATTAAAAAAAGAAAAAAGATAAATAAAATAGTTAGTATAATAATATACTTTTTTTTAATAATATAAAGTAGTTAACTTATTCTATAAATAAAAAAAAATAGTTTAAAAAAGTAATATTTTTAAATATAGGGGATAGGGGATAAAATAAGTTTAAGTCTATATAGCTAATTCGCTTTTTAACTCTAAATACGTTAAAACGGATAAATAATAAAAAAATAAAACTAAAAATTATATAAATATTTTAAAAATCCTTACTTCTATAACTACTATTAATAATAATATACTTAAAGTATAAAGAGCTACCTATATACTTCTATATTTATAAAAGACTAATACTAGTTAACTTACTTTTCAATTAATTTAATAAGAGTAAAAAGGGGGATTATATATAGGGAATAAGGAGGAATATATAGAGTTAGTTCTAGAGATATACCTGGAAAAAGTGGGTCCGGACTAGAGTAAGACTAAATAACTAAATATAGATTTTTTACTATAATAACTTAATAACTTTTTTATATATCTTTTATTTAGGTCTATATAGATATACTAAAAAAAGAGCCTTTTATTTATTTCCTTCCTTTTTTACTAGTTATAGTAGGCTATCTTTTTATAATAGTTATAATATAAAGGGCCTTAAGCTGTTTCGTAATAGTAATAACTTTATTTAAGAACTATTATAGTTCTATATTTACTTTATAAGGGTTTTATTTAATAGTTTTTTAATATTTAGTTATAGTTTAGTAGATGTATTTTATTACGTTTTAGTTTTTTAGATTTTTTTTATATAGTTAAATTATTTAGTAGTATTAAGAATATTTAGAAATTAAGATAATTAAACTAGATATTAAAGATAAAAAAAAAGGGGAAGAAAGATTTTATTTATATAAATAAAGTATTTATTAAGTAAATCTATTTTATATTTAATAAAGGAAAAATATTTAAAATTATATTTATTTCTATTTAGTTTTAATAAAATATTCTTTATTCCCTTTATTAATTATTATTTATTTATTTTTTACTCTCTTTACTTACTCCTTTACTTAGTACTTAACTAAGAGTAAAGTTCTTTTTATACTTAGTTTTAATAAACTTTAAGTATCTTTAATAAAAAGCTAATATATTAAACTTATTTATTTATTAAAAGTTAAGTTATTTATAAAGGTGTTTTTTTAAATAAAAGTAAAGATACTAAATATTATACTTAGTAACTTAGTATAAATAAAAATAACTTTAAAAAGTATATAAGTTAAGTTATTTAATATTAATAACTAGGGTTTTTTAAAAACTTTAGTAAATAACTAAAGCTAGTATAACTTCTTTAAACTCTTTACTTCTTTATTAACTACGTTCTATTATTTAACTATATTTATAGTACTTATAAACGTTTTTAAAGTAATAAAAGTACTTATTAGCTTTTATATAATAAAAGTAGTTTATATAAGTTCTACTTAGAAGTAAAATATATTTAAAGTAAAGTATATAGATAAAAGACTTAGTTATAGGGTTTTAAGTAGTATAAGTATACTCTTTATAGTAATTATATAGAATAGCGTTATAGCTATTAAAGCTTTAAATAAAGAAACTTTAAACTATATTCTTATAAGTAAAGACTTTTTATAACTAAATACCTTTTATTTATATATAAACTTAGTAAATAAATACTTAGTAGTAAAGTTTAATAGACCCGTTTATTTAATACTAAAGTTCTTTTATTTTAGTACTACTTTTAAAAATAGTTTATTAAAAGCGGAATTACTAATTATTAGTATTATWAAACTTATAATTAATAGTAATATTAGGCGTAAATACTACTTTAATATACTTTTATTAGGGGACGTTAATTTAGAGTTATATTAAGGAAGTAGTAGTTTAAAAAAAAGTCTATTAAATTTAAAAAGAAAGAAAATAACAGATCTAGTATACTTACTATTAACTACTTATAAGTTTAAGTAATATATAGTTAGGAGTTTTTATATAAAATAAAAAACGGGAAATAGCTTTTATTAGTAATAATTTAAATTTAGTACTTTAAAGGAAAAAGGTGGGTATAAAAGAAGTCTGTAACTTTATTAAAAATTAAATAGTTATAGTAAAATATATTAATAAAAAAGAGGATAAAGTTAATAGACTTAAATAGTTAAAAAAAAGAAGAATATAGTTATTAAAAAAGATTAGAATAGATTAATAATAAGTTAWTATTAAAGAAAAAGTTATAGGGATAAAAAAAAGAGGGTTTTTTAAAAAAAAGTTTAAATAATAAATAACTAACTTAAAACTAAATAGGAATAGTAATTCAAAGCTCCTACTATAAAAAGGTATTTAGACTTAAAATTCTAAAATAAAAAGAAAAGGGATATTTAATACTTTTCCTTTTTAAAAGAGTTTTTTAAGTATTCCTAAAAATTTAATAGCCTTAAGATCCCTTATAAAAGGAACCTATTTACTTTATGTCTACTAAGTATAAAGGCTAGTCTGTAGTATAAATCTAGAGTTTATTTAAACTGTAGTATCCTTTTAAAACCCTTAAATTATAACTTCTTTATTAATATTAACTATATTTATATTTATTTAAGCTTTAAATGTATATAAAGATAAATATATAATTATATTTATATACTATTACTACTTTTACTTTTTATTATTCTTTTTTTTTATTCTTTTTTTTATTAAAAATTCTTACTTTATTTAAAACCCCTTTATACTACTAGTATACTTTTTTCTTTTACTATATAATAACTTTTACTAACCTCCCTTTTACTTACCTTCTTTATTTTTAGAATAATAAATAAACTAAAGGTTTTACTTTAAAACTCTTAAAAATAAAAGGATATAAAAAAAAGAACTTTAAAAACTCTTTTAAAAAAAAAGCCCTTAAACTAAGTAATAGCGTTTACTTTATAAATAAAAAAGAAAAAGACCTTATTAATAATATCTTTAATAGTTAGTTTACTAAAAAACTATAGTAACTAAAACTACGCCTTTTATAAAATAATAAAGAGGGTATAATACCTTTTTAAATAAATACAAAATCCTTAAAAATACTAAAGATTCTAAAAAGTTACTTATAACTTACTATTAAAGCTATTAAAAGGGGAGTAAATATACTTAATATATACGCAACTTTAATTAATTTCTATAACTTTATAAGTATACTTATTTATAATAAGGGGCTAATAAAATATATAATAATAGTAGTAATAAAATATATAATAAAAAAAAGTAAAGGAACTAAGTAGGAGTTAACTATAATAATACTTAATAATCTTAATAGTTTAATAAGTAACTTAGTAGTATACTAGTAAGTTATAGTAAAAATAAAGGCTATGTATTTTATATTTATAGTACTATAAATACTAAGTAACTAAGGATTTATATAGTTAGGTCTACTTATTAACTAAAAAAATATAATATATAGGTTTTATAATAATTAGTAGGTATTAAGATAAATAAAGTAGTACTTATTAAGAATATTTATAGCCCTTTATATTATATATAATAAAAAGAGTTTRAGAGCTATAAAGTATTTTAAATAGAGCCTTTTAATTAATAACTACTTAATAAAGATACCTCTATATACCTTAAGTATTATTCTACTAAACTAATTATAATACTATTACTATTTAAAAATTCTAAGTTTAAGATTAGTTACTTACTTTAATTTATAAAGTAATTAAATTAAATATATTTATATAGAATTTACTCCTAACTTAATACCTTTTTAATATACTTAAATAACTAATAAGAACTATAACTAGTTTTTTATTAAAAGAAAAATTTAAAGTTAAAAATTTATAACTTTATATTAACTTTAGTTTTAAACTAAACTAAGAAATATATAGCCCTACTTTATAAGTTTTTTAGTTTACTTAAGAAATACTTTAATTAAATCTATAAGTAGTATACTACTATAAGTTAAAGTAAAACTATAATACTAAGGGGGTTTAAAGAACTAACGCCCGTGTAGTTCTAAGAGCTAACTTCTATTTAGTTAAAATAATAAACCCTAGTAGAACCTATATAAACCTAAGACACTATAGTTAAACTATTAATATCCCTTAAGTTTATTTAAAGCGCCTTAAGCTTTAAAAATATTTAAAATTTAAACTACTAAGTATACTTAATTTAAAATATTAAGAATAAAGGTAAATAAAAGCTACAGAACTTTATATAATATATAAAAAAGAAACTAAATATACTTACTAAGTTATTATATACCGTCTTTAGTTATACTAAGAAAAAATACTTTTACTTAACTAATAGTATAATTAATAAGTAATTCTACTATAGTCCTAGTAACTTAAACCCGGGTAACTCTTTTTTAGTTCTAGCTTAAAAATAGTATTTTAATATACTAACTTACTATAATAACTTTATTAAGTAATATAAAAAGGGCCTAGGGCTTAATATACTTTTTAAAAAAAATACTATTTAAAAGTACTTTTAACTAGCTTTATTATATAATACAACTAGGATAATATAATAATAAAAGTAGTTAAAAACGAGTAAATTACTAGTAGTACTTAACCTGTATATATATAAATTACTAATAAGAATTTAGTAGGTTCTTAACTATATAGTAGTATAGTATATATTTAAAAAGGTTTATAAATACTTTAGTTTTTAAGGATAAATAGTAACTAAAATTCTAAATAAATAAGTGCTTTAGAATATAAACGTAGTTATTCTTTTTATTTAATAAAACTATAGCTATTTCTTAGGTTTAATTATTAATTAAACTACTAACTAAACTTATTATTATAACTCTTACTAGTTTATAACTAAGGATAAAGAATTTATTAAATTAATTTATAATCTTTACTACTAGTATAAGTTAATAGAAGTAAATAAAAAAATAATATATTTACTTAACTATAATTCTTAAGTTATTAATACTATTTAGTAAAATAACAACTTTATTTATAGATTTTAAGTTATTAAATAGAACTAAGTTTTTATTTATAAAGGGCTTTTATACTTAACTAACTCTATACTTTATATATATAACTACTTAAATCCTACTAACTACTTCTTTTTTAACTACTAAATATTTATAATTACGTTTTTATTTTATATATATAAAAATATTTATAGTAACTTACTGTTATATATAATTATATCTTACTTTAACTAGTTCTACTATAATTATAAAATTAAAAATATTTAACTAAAAGTTATATTAATTATAGTTCTATTTAAGTAAACTAAATCCCCTTTTTTTATTTAATATCTTTTTAATAATCCCTTAAATTTTAGAGTTAATAATACTACTAACTTTAACTTTTTTAAACTTTTTTTTAGTTTATTAAAAAACATAAGTTTAAATAATAACTTCTAGTATAGTAAGGATTATAGCCTTTTTTATATTAAAACTATATTACCTGTTAAATTTATAGGGTTTAATAGTTAGTATATAGTACTAATAACTCTAAAATATAGCCTATTTAAAACTATTAATATACTACTTATAAACTATTACTACTACTTATTTAATAAACTTATAATTAGTTATATTACTAATATCCCTATTATAAATTAAATTAATTAGTAAGTTAATTATTAAAGTTAAATTAAGTAAGTTACTCTAGAGGATACTTATATATATAACTTTATAAAGTATAAGGAATAGAAAGGATAGTTTAAGTTAAAGTAGTTTTTAAATTAAGATATAGTAAATAAAGCTTAGGAGGAGCTAAAGTAAGGTTTAAAGTAGTATAAATTATATAAAAAGCCTACTTAAGTTAATTAGAACTTAGTTCCTCCTTTATAAAGGCTTTATAAGTACTTTATATAATTAAATAAATTACTTTTTTTTTAGTAGGACTTAAGGGAAATATAAGGGGACGTTTATAATAAAGTAGTATAATAGGTACTTAAGGGAGTATATATAAGTAGTAGCTATAGTTTAAAAAAAAGACTTATATAGTTATAAAAAAGGGGGGAATTATTATTATTAGTACTTAGTAATTATACTTTACGTTTTTTAGTATTTCTATAGTAATTTTTTAATTAATTTTAACTATTCTTTTTATTTAAGTTTACTTATATAAAGGTAGATTTATTCTATTTTTTTTTTATATATTTTTCTAATATTTCTTTAAAGAAATATAAATTTTATAAAGTTACTAATAAGTAGGTTTTGTAGTAAGGGTTGTGTAGGTTAGTTTAATGTTGCGGCCTACGCGCCCGCGCCTATTTTAGTAGCTTATAATAAATTATTCTTTTTACTTTACTAATACCGTATATATTATAATAAGGGTAAGGGGCTTTATTATTATTAAATTTAAGGGTACTAACTATAATCTAAACTCTTTTTATAAAGCTTATTAAATAGTAGAGTAGCTTAAAGCTAGAGTAGCTAAGCTACTAGTACTATATCTCTTTACTACTTTTAAAAGGCTATTACTTTATAGAGTTATATTTATTTTACTACTATAGAGTATAAGTATACTAAATAGCTTATATAGAACTATAGCTACTACGCGCTATCTTAGGAATAAGCTTATTATACTTAAGTACGTATTAACTATATTTAACTTTAATAATACTAAAGGGGCTATAATTAAATTTATATAGTATTAACTAATACTTAAAATACTTATTCTACTAGTATCTTTATTTATATAGCTACTAATAAAAAATAAAATTTATTACTATAAATATATAAAGTACTACGTTATAGAGGTATATTATAAATCTTTTTTTATTAACTTAAGTAACTCTAATACTTATATTTTTATATACTTTAATTATAAGTAACTTAAAGCTTATTTATAAATAGTTACTTATACTAGCTACTTAAAGTTTTATAAATAGCTACTTATTATAGAATATATAAATTAATATACTAAAGTTAAGTAAATAAAAGTCTTTAAAAAAGTATACTTATAAGCCCTTATAAAAAGCAGCTTAAAATACTACTAATAGCTACTTAAAACTCCTAATATATTAACTATAAAGTTATTTACTATAAAAATCTTTAATAAATTTAATTAATTAATTATTAATTTTTAAGTACTTATTAATATACTTTTAATAAACTATATTATAGTACTATCTTTTAAATACCTTTTTAAAAAAATATAATAATATAAGTTAAGTAGGTAAATAAAGTTATAAATAAAGTAAATATTATATTATAAAAAGCTTTAGTAATTACTTTACTTTAAGTAAGTACTTTATAAATAGTCTTTATACTATTTATTTAACTTTAAACTATTTACTTAATTAATACTAAATACCCTAGGAGTATACTAAGGTTTTTTAGTTAATTCTAGTAAATTATTAATAACTTTAGTAATTAATAAAATTACTTTTTTAAGTATAACTATATACTATACTCTAAAGTACTTTAACTTAAAACTTTAWWTAAAGTTTTAAATTAATAAGTACTTAAAAATTTAGTATATATTAAATAACTAAAATTTATTCTTTAAAAAGGCTTTAAGTAAAATAACTTATCCCTTATAAATTTTAATAATTTATAAGTTAAACTACTTAGTAGTAGTTACTTTTAATATAAAGTAATAGTTATAAGGAATTATAAAGTAGTTTTAAAGTACTTATTTTATATAGTTATAGTAGAAAAATATAGTTATATTAAACTAACTTTTAAAATATAGTAGTTAATTAACTAGTCCTTTATTTATATTATAGTACTAATACTAAAGCTTAAGAAATATAGTTTTTTATATTTATATAACTAAGTTATTTTTATTCTTTTTATAGTTTTTATAGTAATAATTAATAGTTCTTTATATATTTTAAGTATTAGTATAAAACGTAAAGTACTTAGTAAAAAGGTTTATAATACTTATAGTATAATAGAAGTTATTAATACTATATAAAAGGGGAATGTTTTTAGAGATAGTTACTAATAAGCTAGATTTTATAGGTATTAAGGAGTAAAGGCTTAGTAGTTTAAGTCTATAGTAAATAAAGCTTTTTAAGTAGTTACTTAGGAGTAGTTTTAAAAATAGTACTATAGTACTAATTAGTAGTTAGTAATTTATATTTAAGTTAATAGTATTTTAAAAGTTAAAAAAAACCCTTTAAGTCTAAATAGCGTTTTACTAAGGGATTTAATTTTTAGAGCCTATAAAAAAAATCTTATTAGTAGTTAAATTAGTTATTATAGTAATATATTTATGTAAAATAACTTATAGTAATTAATTAGTTATATATAATAAAGGAGTTATAGTATAAAACTTTTAATTATTAAATTATACATTAATTAGTATATATATTAATATATATATTTATATACTACTATACATAATCTTTACTCCTATTATACTCTATACTAGCTATTAAGGGCTTAGTTACTAGACTTTTTATTAATCTAGGCCGGCCCTTAGTTATTAGCTTATATAAGTAGCTAAAATCCACTTCTATACTATTTAAAGTAGTAGGCTTAAATCTACGTAATTTAATAAGAATTACTTAATTATTTCTAACTAAGAAAGGGGAATAGCTACTATATATATAGGGCACCCAGGGGCCCCTAGGCCTAATTAGGCCTAGTTTAATACTAGCCCTAAATAGGTAATTAGTAATATTAAGAGTATATATAAAAGATAATTATAATATTTTACGTATAGGCCTTTAAAGAGGTTTAAGTATTAATTTCTATTTATAGTATAGAAATATTACTCTTTTTAGCTAGTTTAATAGCTTATTTAATAGCTGTTTTTTAATAACTATTTATAGAATTATATTAGTTCTTAGTTTAATTCCCCCTGTTTTTTTTAACTAAAAGTACTATATAAATTATAAAAGTAGCTTTTTTTTAATTTATACTAAGAGTATATACTTTTTTTAATATACTATACTAAAAATTAATAAAGAATTTACTTATTTACTTTAAAAGGGTATAGTATAACTCTAAAATAGTAAAAAAACAACTAAAATATATATCTTTAATTTTAAAGGACTTACTATTTATTTAGCTATTAGGCCCTTATAGGGCCTTGTTAAAAGGGAAATATAAACACACGTGACCTATATTTAACTTAAGGATATAAAGTTACTTTTATTAAATTATATAGATTTAAGCCTACTGCTTTAAATAGTATAGGAACGGATTTTAACTACCTATATAAACTAATAACTAAGGGCCGGCCTAGATTAATAAAAAGTCTAGTAACTAAGCCTTTAATAGTTAGTACAGAGTATAATAGGAGTAAAAATCGCGCGTAGTAGTATATAAATATATATATTAATATATATACTAATTAATATATAATTTAATAATTAAAAGTCTTATACTATAACCCCTTTACTATATATAATTAATTAATTACTATAAGTCTTTTTAAATAAATATATTACTATAATAACTAGTTTAGCTACTAATAAAATCTTTCTTATAAGTTTTAAAAATTAAATTCCTTAGTAAAACGCTATTTAAACTTAAAGGGTCTCTTTTAACTTTTAAAACACTATTAACTTAAATATAAACTACTAACTACTAATTAGTACTATAGTACTATTTTTAAAACTACTCCTAAGTAACTACTTAAAAAGCTTTATTTACTATAAATCTAAATTACTAAGCCTTTACTCTTTAATACCTATAGAATTTAGTCTATTAATAACTATTTTTAAAAATATTCCCCTTTTATATAGTATTAATAACTTTTATTATACTATAAGTATTATAAACTTTTTTACTAAGTACTTTAAACTCTATACTAATACTTAAAGTATATAAAAAGCTATTAACTATTATTTTAAAAACTATAAAAAAAATAAAAATAACTTAGTTATATAAATATAAAAAACTATATTTCTTAAGCTTTAGTACTAGTACTATAATATAAATAAGGGACTAGCTAACTAGTTACTACGTTTTAAAAGCTATTTTAATATAACTATATTTCTTTACTATAACTATATAAAGTAAATACTTTAAAATTACTTTATAATCCCTTATAACTATTACTTTATATTAAAAATAACTACTATTAAGTAGTTTAACTTATAAATTACTAAGATATATAAAGAATAAGTTATTTTATTTAAAGCCTTTTTAAAAAATAAATCTTAATTATTTAATATATACTAAACTCTTAAGTACTTATTAATTTAAAACTTTATTTAAAACTTTAAGTTAAAGTACTTTAAAGTATAATATATAACTATACTTAAAAAAGTAATTTTATTAATTACTAAAGTTATTAATAACTTACTAAAGTTAATTAAAAAACCTTAGTATATTCCTAAAGTATTTAGTATTAATTAAGTAAATAGTTTAGAGTTAAATAAGTAGTATAAAGACTACTTATAAAGTACTTATTTAAAGTAAAGTAATTATTAAAGCTTTTTATAATATAATATTTACTCTACTTATAACCTTATTTACTTACTTAATTTATATTATTATATCTTTTTTAAAAAGGTATTTAAGAAATAGTATTATAATATAACTTATTAAAAGTATACTAATAAGTACTTAAAGACTAATAATTAACTAATTAAACTTATTAAGAATCTTTATAGTAAATAACTCTATAGTTAATATATTAAGAGTTTTAAATAGCTATTAGTAGTATTTTAAGCTATTCTTTATAAAGGCCTATAAGTTTACTCTTTTAAAAATTCCTACTTTCTTAACTTTAGTATATTAATTTATATATTCTATAATAAATAGTTATTTATAAAACTTTAAATAGCTAATATAAGTAACTATTTATAAATAAACTTTAAGCTACTTATAATTAAAGTATATAGAAATATAAGTATTAGAGTTACTTAAATTAATAAAAAGAAATCTATAATATACCTTTATAATATAGCACTCTATATATTTATAATAATAAATTTTATTTTTTACTAATAACTATATAAATAAAGATATTAGTAAAATAAGCGCCCTAGGTATTAGTTAATACTATATAAATTTAATTATAGCTCCTTTAGTATTATTAAAGTTAAATATAATTAATATATACTTAAGTATAATAAGCTTACCCTTAAAATAGTATATAGTAGTTATAGTTCTATATAGGCCGTTTAGTATACTTATACTCTATAGTAGTAAAATAAATATAGCTTTATGAAGTAATAGCTTTTTAAAAGTAGTAAAGAAATATAGTACTAGTAGCTTAGCTATCCCAGCTCTAAACTACTCTACTATTTAATAAACTCTATAAAAAGAGTCTAGATTATAATTAACACCCTTAAATTTAATAATAATAAAGCCCCTTACTTTTACTATAATATATATAGTATTAATAAAGTAAAAAGAATAATCTATTATAAGCCGTAAAAGAGTAACGTATATACCTACTCTAGTAAATATATTACGTTTAACTTCTACTTATATATAAAAGAATATAGTAGGTTTATATTTATACTAGTATTTACTAACTGTGTTACCTAGTACTTATAGAATTATTACTTCTTTAACTACTCTACTAATACCCTTACTAAAACTTTTAATAAATTTATTACTATAATAAAACTCTAATATAATATAAATATACTAGTATTTAAATATAATAAAGAGTTTACTAAATATAAAAGACTAATAGTTACTTTTTAAGTATAAAGTTATTTTATTAAACTATTTACTTTAAATACTTAAAATTAAAATAGTAGTACTAAGTGTATTAGTACTATAGTTAAAGCTAAAGTAAGGACTATAAAAGAAAGTAGTAAGCTCCTTTATAAAATATAGTTTAATATATATAAGTCTATAGTATATCTTTATAACTATATACTATAAGTAGCTTTTAGTTAAAAGACTCTGTATAAAGTACTTTACTAGTAACTTAGAAATAATAATACTATAAAACTAAGTTTTATATACTTATAAGCGTATAGTTATAAAGTGTATACCCTTATAACTACCGCCTAGCTTAAAAAAAAGCACTTTAACTACTTTACTAACTACGCCCTTTTAAAGTTCTTTATAAAATATACTTTAATAAATTAATACTATATATAGATCCCTTTAACTAAAAAGGTTATTACTATAAAAAATATAACGTTTAATAAAACCTAATAATTTAATAGTAACTTAAAGGCCTTTACTAAAGACACTTTAAACCTTAACTTTAATACCGTTACTATATAAGTTTATAACTACTTTACTAATAATAGAAAAAGTAACTATTAAGTACTATATAGACCCCTTTTACTAAGTAAAGAGAATAATAAAGTTATGCTTTTTATAGAGACCCTTAGTAAAATCTTTAAAAATCCTAATTCTAAAGACTCTACTATAAAATAAGCTTCTCTTAGTAAATATTTATACTTAATAGCCTACTTTAAGTTAATATTAATACTACTTAACTCACTTACTACCTTTTTTTAAGTACTTATTTATAAATAAAAGCGTTTAAAAAGGTATATAAAAGTAGTACTAAGTTATAATAATTTAAAAGACCCTAAATAGACCTATTATAATATACTTACTAAGCCCTATTAAAAGTAAAGCTTTTATAAAACTACTTTTTTAGTAGGGACTTTATTATTATATTAAAATACTCTATAGTATTACTACTTCTAGACTAGCTCCCTAGCTACTTATAAACCGTTAAAAGGGATTCTTAGTATTTAATATACTCTAAGAGTATCCTAAATAGTAAATATTAAACGCTTTAATAGTAATCTTTAGCTATAAAGAAAGGATATAAGTGTTTAAAGAAATAAAACCTTTTTACTAAGTAAGTATAAAAAGCTATATAAAGTATATAGTAATTTACTAGTACTAAGTATCTTTTAAAAAAATCTCTAACCTTTACTTATATCTTATATAAAAGTATTAATTTATCCGTATACTACGGCTATATAAATAACTAAAGTAACTTATTTTAAAAGCTATTTAAAAATAAACTCTTAAAAAGAAGTGTTTATAAGTACTATAAAAAGTACTTAGATCCTTAGTTACTACTAGGTTTATATATATAAGTTAAATAAATATAGTAGGCTTTTAAAAATTAAAGCTTAGCTTATTATACGTAATAACTAGTAGTATTAAAATAATTAAAAAATATATACTTTAATACTTACTAGTATATCCTTTTAAATACTAATAGCTATTACTAACTACTTTAATTTTAAGCTCCTATAGTATAATACTATAAATACGTTTATATATATAAAGCTTAATAAGGATATTTATATATAAATACCCCCTAATTACTAAAAAAAGGGCACTATTCTTAAGTTTATTAAAGTACTTTATAAATTATATTACTTACTACTTTTTTAGTAATACTATTTTAAAATAAATTTATAAAAACTTAAACTAAAGTAAGTTACTAGTAAAAACTACTATTAAATACATAATTACGTAATTTTCTTTTTATATAAATAACTATATACTCTATTTCCCTTTAAAATATTATAATAAAGTTATAGAACTTATTAAAGTTTTTTAAAAATAGTATTATTTTAAAAGTAGTTAAAACTTATAATAGTTCCTAAGGATTAAAGTTATTTATAACTATACTATAAAGTAACTATAGCTTTTATAATTTATATATATTAATAAACTTATTAAATAACTTTAGTAACGCGTAATAAAATTAAAAAAAGTATATACTTTACTACTCTAGCTAAATAAGCTTTTTCCGTATAAAGGAACAACTATATATACTAAAACTAACTAATACTAAAGTAATATTAATTTAGTAATATACTTAATAATAATAACCTAGCCTAATATTACCCTTTTAGTTAGTTATTTTACTTACTTTAACTATAACCCTAACTTAAAATATACTAAAAAAGTTAAAAGAACTATAGTTTACTTTATTTACTAGTGCACTTTATACTTTAAATATAGTTATAAAGAAGAAGGACTTAATAATAGCTTTATAGTTACTATAAATATAAGTTTTATTAATAATATAGTAAACTATAAAAGCTTTTAGGTTTTTATAATTAAGCTTTTTAGTAAATTAATTAAATAATAAATTAATAAATAGAATATAGTTACTATATTAACTATAAAGGCTAAACTACTTATACTCTTTTAAGTAGTAAAAAAAGTAATTTTTATAAGTTAATTAATAATAGCTCTTTATATAGACTTTAAAAAAAAGACTTTTAGAGTTACTTTAGTAGCCCTAGTACTAAGTATATAGATTTAATATAATAATTAATAAATAATCTACTTTATTAATAAAAAAATAGTTTAGTTATAAATAAAGTTATACTATATTAATATTTATAATTATTAAATATATTAAGAGGCTTAAAAAGGCTATATTATTATTAAGTATACCCCTATAATAAAACTAATAGTTAATAGGTTTATAAAGCTACTTACTAGTACTTACTTTAAAGTATTCCTTAAGTAACTAAATTTWATTAATWAAATTWAGTWACTTAAAGTACTTTATAAAACTAAGCTTAAAAGTAAAAAGCTTAAGGGCCTTAACTTTACTAATAAAGAATAAAAAAAAGAATTATAAACCTTAAGTACTTTAAAAATAGTACTACTCTTTTTACTATAAAGGTAGAGGTTTAATAAGAGTAATAGGACTACTTAAAAGCTAAAAAAAAGTAATAAATATACTACTTTAGGGAAGTATTTAAAAAGTACTAATTATTAAGTAATTATAAAGTAATTAAAAAAGTAATTAAACTATAAAGTAAATACTAAAAAAAGAGTAAATAAAATAATATATTTAAAAGGCCTTTTAGTTATTAATATAGTAATAAAAGCCTTATAAAGGCCCTTACTAGGGAGGTATATTAAATTATATAAATTTAAACCTACTACTTTAAATAGTATAAAAATAGATTTTAGCTACCTATATAAGCTAATAGCCAAGGGCCGGTCTAGATTAATAAAAAGTTTAATAACTAAGCCCTTAACGGCTAGTACGGGGCGTAATAGGAGCGAAAATCGCGCGTGGTAGCACATAAACACATACATTAATATACGTACCAATCAACGCATAATTCAACAACTTTTTACTCTACTGCGTAGAATGGCCGCTGCCGAAGCGGCCGTGCCGATCAGGCCCTTAGCGCCGGCATGTTCGGTCTCTATCTGGTAGCGATTAATTGAGACTTTGAGAGAATTGCAGAGCACCGAATGTCCTGTCGCTGGCTTTCGGGTTGCGCGCAAAGGAAGCTCTGACACTTCGGCATCATATCGAAGCCCCTGGTTGGAATGAACCGGACAGACCGATAGACACTCATGGCACATGGAGCCCTCCTCGCGATTGTATTCCCGAACCTAGCTGGTTGGACGTCCGCCGAGGGCGGCTGCAAAAGTGCACCGCCCGGAAGACAATAAAAAAGCGCCGTAATCACCGGGCAAACAACGCATGAAGTCAGAAAAGGTTCGGTGCTAATAGACGCTACGGAATTTCTGCTAGAAACGGAGAAACATGGTTAAGCGCGCCGCTGGTTAATAAGGTTATTAATGGTAAAGTTGACCCGTCCCCTATTTTCGTACTCGCGAGAGCTAAAACAGTGTTGCAATTGGCAGTTGAGTTTCCTGGGTGTCCCTGGAATGGGAGACTCGGAGGACCCAGAGGAAAGAGTCAGTGACCCTGAAATTGAATGAGATCAATTTTTAGGTTCGTGGAGCGGAGTGGCCGTCTAATTGACCCCTATCAACATGAAAACATTCTCAATGAACCCATATTACTCTTCATATCCGACTCAAACCTTCGGAATCTTTCACAAACGTAATTGAATCAACTGCCCAATTGACCTGCTGAATAGAAACAAAACACCTCTGGCCTGCATTTCAAAAGTTCGTCCGGGCGAAGGCGGTGGATGCCGGCCTGTTGCCGAGCTTCCCAGATCGCCTTAGCAGCCAACAGGGACCCGGCCCCCCTTCTGGTCCGAGGTAGAGGTGACCAGGCTCTTATCTTCTGGGGGTCCATTTGGGTCGTCAAGGATGGCGATGAACAGACTCGACATAGTCCATCAAACGGCCGCACCGTCCCGTCTTGTGTCTCTCTTGGCCGCCTAGTCAACGGCTTGTCTTGTGCCATCTATGACGGACACAATGTGCGAGCTTGCCACGCGTCGAGGCATTCCAGACGTTCAAGTTGCTTCCAGCACACACACCGAACACCACCAT
This sequence comes from Colletotrichum magnum, assembly GCA_022457145.1. NCBI lineage: Eukaryota > Fungi > Ascomycota > Sordariomycetes > Glomerellales > Glomerellaceae > Colletotrichum > Colletotrichum magnum. The sequence continues at coordinate 25,859 of JAJHHK010000342.1, read as the reverse complement.
CTCGTGCCGTGTAGCGTAGCTCTGCAGGCAGACAACCCGCGCATCAACCTGCAATACTACCTCTACTCTTCAGAACGCACCAGCAGTTATGTCCAGACCGCGACCGGGGTCGCCACCGCGTTATCGACTTTTCGGCAGGTGAGTTGGAGGACGGGGAAGGCCATGGGTGGATGGGATCATGGGCTCACACAGCGCACTTTGGTCAAGGATCCGCCCTTCCGGAGCTGAATCCCGTCGCTTCGCTTCTCTCCTCATTGCGTCCACCGCCACTGCGTGCGGGGACGCCCTATTCATGCGGCGCAAGAATAGGCGATAGCGACTAGCAAAAGGTCCTCCCGTCCATGGAGCGCTCGCAAAACTCCTGCCCGAATCGAACCGTCCCGACCGTCGCGAACCGGGGCCATGCTCTCTTTTGACTCTTTTCGGCTCTCAGAGGACTCTCCCTTTGGCATTTGCCTCGGATGGCCTCCACAGCCACAGAGTTCGTCCGGACTCTCGAGTCGTTGACAGTTGACGTGCCAGGCACCACAATCAACGCAATCGCCGCAGAGCCCGCGGCCGCGGCCGGGATGCCCGTCCCCGCGTGGATGCTGCCGTCGTACCTGACATGATGAGGTCCACACAACACGAGGGGCCGTCAGGCACGCACTGCGATGCACTGCTACAGCGGCAGTGAGCGTGTCTTGGCCTCTTGGCCGAACACATCCTGGAGGAAGAGATGACAAGAAGAAAGGATGAGTGGTGTCGAATTGATCGCCCGCGACAATCTCAATCTGATGTTGATTGTTGCCCAGGGCCGCAAACTGAACAACCAACAACTTCTGGCCAACTGCGAATAGATGACCAACGACTCTTCCGTCTAGATCTACCAGGCCTGTCCAATAGCCCTCGAGCGATAGATGGCTCTCCCACCAGAAACTTAGCCGACGAACAGCCAGCAGCTCGCCACCGACCAGACATCTATCTTGTGGGACGAACCTCTAGGCTCTGAGTCTCTCCTGCACCGCTCGCGATCTGACTCGACCAGGGGACCCCCTCCCATCAAACTCTCCCGACTCGCACCAACGGCGTGCGGAGGCACTTACCAGGATAGGAAGGCCATCTGGGCAGATTTGGCCATTCAATTTAATCAATCCTTCTGCCCTTTTCCTCCTGGCCAGTAAGGACCTAGGAGCCTCATTAAGGCAGCTCACGTCGTAGGTAGCGTCAATATGTCGATCGACGGGGCCTCCTTTCCCTCGCAGTCGCATTCCGTCTTGCTGCTCTGCTGCCCTCCCCCCCTGCAATTTCTTATTTCCTGTCCAGCTATCGGCTATGCTATGCATTGCTTGGGATCCCCTCCCATGTCGACTGACACAACAACGCCTGGCTTCGTCGCCCGGTCGGTCTATGATTCCGCGCATACCCCCTGCTGGTGAACCTGAATACCCCGGACGCTATCGCGTGCCACCGCGTCTCTCGGTCTCTGCATCGCTGGCTCGCCCGTCTGCTCGCTCTTCCGCGCCCTTTGGCCCCTCCACTTGCCCTGCCAGGCCGAGCAGGTGCTTGGCTGGGCCGGCCAGACACCCCCTCCAGCTCATTTCATGACGACAACGACAGGCCAGTCTCCTCGGCCTGGGAGGATGAGAGAGGTGGGGGGCCCCGGTCTGGTTGATGAGGACCGGCACCCACTTGCTCCCGCGCGTGCGCCCCGCGGAAGCTTGACCTGCGGATAGGACGGACGAGGAAGCCATCCGGGTGTCTCTCTAGGCAGGGCTTATAAAAGTGACTCCCCCGGCGCGCTCCTCCTTCACGAGAGGCTTGTTTTTTCCCCAGCCAGCTCCGGTTCTCACCCCAGTCATCCGTTAAAACCAGACATCATGGTTCGCAGCAGTCTCTTGCTGCCGCTCCTCGCGGCGGCTTCCGCCGTTCAGGGAAAGACGCACTCTCCCCAGACCGTCAAGGGCGCCTTCATCGTTGAGTTGGAGGACGGCCAGGTTCGTAGAGCCGCTGTCCATGGTACCATCGCAAACAGCATGCTAATGGAGACGAAAACAGGATGCCTCTGACTTCTACGCCGAGGTCAACGCCGACGCCGTCACCCGTATGAACCTGACCTACTCCCTGTTCAAGGGCCAGTCGATCCAGTTCAAGAACCTCGACAGCGCCGACGAGAAGGCCGCCAAGCTCGCGAAGCTCCCCTCTGTCAAGGCCATGTACCCCGTCAAGACGTACGGCATCCCCGAGCCTGAGGTCGTCTGGACCGGCAAGCAGGGCCGCGAGTACATCGACATTCGCCGTCGCCAGGAGGGCCCCGACGTCTTCTCCACGCACACCATGACCCAGGTCGACAAGCTGAGGGCCGACGGTGTTACTGGCAAGGGCATCAAGGTCGCTGTCATCGACACTGGCATTGACTACCTGCACCCTGCCCTCGGCGGCTGCTTCGGCGCCGACTGCCTCGTCAGCTACGGAACCGACTTTGTCGGTGACGCCTACGACGGCTTCAACGACCACTTCCCTGATGAGGACCCCATGGACTGCGGTGGCCACGGCACTCACGTTGCCGGTATCATCGCCGCCCAGGAGAACCCCTTCGGCTTCACTGGTACCGCTCCCGGTGTCACCCTCGGTGCCTACAAGGTTAGTGCATACACCCAAGCCGGACCAGCGTCCCCGAGCAAACAAACTTCCGGGCGGGTGGATCTCCCCGAACGCCACACCCTCCGCCCGGCGCGGAGGAACTCCACCCTTTCCCGACGCCACTCCCGAGCCTGAATTGCGTGTGCTGACATCTCCTCCGAATCCAGGTCTTTGGCTGCGACGGCCAGGTCAGCAACGACATTCTCATCGCCGCCTACAACCGCGCCTACGAGGACGGCAGCGACATCATCACCGCCTCTATTGGTGGCCCCTCCGGCTGGGTCGACGAGCCCTGGGCCGCTACCGTCTCCAGGATCGTCGAGGCCGGCGTTCCCTGCACCGTCTCCGCCGGTAACTCCGGCTCTGAAGGTGTCTTCTTTGCTTCCACCGCCGCCAGCGGTAAGCACGTCACCGCCATCGCCTCGTTCGACAACGTCATCACCCCGGCCGTCCTGATCGAGCAGACCTACTCCATCGCCGGCGGTGAGCCCAAGGCCTTCACCTACACTCCCGGTGAGCCCGACGAGTGGGCCGATGTCTCCCTTCCCCTCTGGACCGTCAGCACCGACTCTACCTCTGAGGCTGCTCTCGGCTGCGACCCCTACCCCGCCGACACCCCCGACCTGAGCGGCAAGATCGTCCTCGTCAAGCGCGGAACCTGCACCTTCGTCGCTAAGGCCCAGAACGCCGCCGCCAAGGGCGCCAAGTACCTCATGCTGTACAACAACGCCCCCGGCGCCGGCTCCGTCACCGTCACCTCGGTCCCCGAGATCCTGGCCGTCGGCATGACCACCCCTGAGAACGCCGCCCCTTGGCTCGAGGCCCTGGCCGCCGGCTCCGAGGTCGTCCTCCACATGACCGACCCCGCCACGGCCGAGCAGATCCTGACCGAGGCCAACAACACCGCCACCGGTGGTTCCGTTTCCAGCTTCAGCTCTTGGGGCCCTAACTGGGACGGTCTCTCCAAGCCTCAGTTCGGTGCCGTTGGCGGTAACGTCCTCGCCACCTACCCCAGAGCCCTCGGCAGCTACGCCGTCCTCTCCGGTACCTCCATGTCCTGCCCCCAGACCGCCGGTATCGTCGCCCTGATCGCCGAGGTCCGCAAGACTCTTGACCCTGCCACCATCGAGAACCTCCTCTCCGCCCACGCCCACCCCGTCAAGTTCAACTACGGCAGCGGCCCCAGCGACCTCATCGCCCCCGTCGCCCAGCAGGGTGCCGGTCTCGTCCAGGCCTACGACGCCGCCCACTCCTCCGTCATCCTGAGCGTCTCCAGCCTGTCCTTCAACGACACGGACAACTTCATCCCCGAGCTCAACTTCACCATCAAGAACACCGGCTCCGAGGCTGTCACCTACGAGCTCGGCCACGTCGGCGCCGCCACCGCGTACACCTTCGCTGCCGCTGGTGACCTCTTCCCCTCGCCCTTCCCCAACGACCTCTCGGAGGAGTTCGCTACCCTGAAGTTCAGCGAGTCCAAGGTATCCGTCCCCGCCGGCGGCGAGGCCACCGTCCTCGTTGCCCCGACCGCCCCTGCCGTTGATGGCGGCCGCCTCCCCGTCTGGTCCGGCTACATCACCCTCAACGGCACCGACGGCTCCAGCCAGATCCTCCCCTACCAGGGCATCAGCGGCAGCCTCCACAGCCACAAGACCCTCGACGTCGCCATCATGACCACCTCGGTCAGCGCCAAGGCCGAGGAGTACGAGGAGGTCCCCGCCAACCACACCTACATCCTCCCTCCCCCCGGCACCGCCAACGACACCGGCGCCGTCATCCCCGCCCTCGCCATCAACATGGCCTTCGGCTCCCCCTTCGTCCGCGCCGACCTGGTCCCGCTGACGACCTGCCCTCCCAACATCACCAAGGAGGTCTGGGGCATCAAGACCATCGGCCAGCCGCGCTCGTTCCCCTACCTGTACGTCTCCCGCGGCGTCTTCTCCGCCAACTGGGACGGCCAGCTCGACGACGGCACCTACGCGCCCGCCGGCAAGTACAAGTTCGCCATCAAGTCGCTCCGCGTCTTCGGCGACGCCACCAAGCTCGAGGAGTACGACACCACCGAGTCCGCGCCCTTTCGCATCGTCTACGGCGGCGTCAACGAGACCGCGCCTGCCAGGCACTAGGGCGGTTGTGTGTGAAAACGTGTATTACGATAATAGCATGTCTCTACGTCATTTCTTTTCATAGCTTATCCAGTCGGAATAATGTCTGATGTCAACCTGCGCTCCTATATGTGCCCGCCCTACTTGTGTGAATGTGTGATGTCTGCTTGCATGTAGTAAGTTGAATCTTACTGTCGACACAGTCAAATCATAATATGAACTGAGTATAGTGATTCATGATATCTTGCTACCATTCTATACCGTCGTCGTCTCGGCCGCGGGCACCGGCTGGAACTCATTCACCCACTTATTCCGAGGCTTGCTTAACGTGCTCTTCCCGCGACGCAGGAACTCCCCGTACCCCATCTCACCAACAACGCCCCCGTTATCCCGATCCCAGACGACCTGGCCTCGCAAGATGGTATACCTCGGCCAGTTCTCGAAGCTCATCCCCTCGAAAGGCGAGTAGTCAATGTCGTGGTGCAGCATCGAGTTCTCCAGCACGAACGACTGCACCGCGGCAGCGTCTCCTTCAGCCTGCTGCGCCGTAGGGTACCAGATCACAAAGTCGGCATCGTATCCCGCGGCAACGGCACCCTTGCTGGCTCCCAGGCCGTACAGCTTGGCCGGGTTCGCCGAGGTCACCTCGACGAACTTCTGCGGCGTCACCTGGCCGGACAACACGCCCTTGAACAGCAGCGGCATCCGCGTCTCCACGCCCGGCAGCCCGTTCGGCACTGTGTCGTATCGCATTTCACCGGACTCGCCCAGGCCCTTCTTCTTGCCCTCCGGGTGATCGTACTTGCTCGGCGCGTGATCGGAGCTGAAAGTTGTAAAAGTGCCGTTCGCAATGCCCGCCCACATGGCCTCCAGGTCCATCCGGTCCTCCCGCAGTGGTGGACTGCAGATGTGCTTTGCTCCTGAGAAATCGTCCCCATGGTCGTGCGGCTTCAGTGCGTCGGCCGTGAGATACAAATAGTGCGGGCACGTCTCCGCATGGATAGGGAGAAGCCGCGTCTGCGCGGCGCGGACGTGGGAGGCCGCGGTCCGTGACGACATGTGCACGATGAGCACGGGGACGTCGGACAGCTCGGCGAGGGCGATGACACGATACGTCGCCTCGTCCTCTGCGATGCTCGGGCGGCTGACGGCGTGGTAGTAGGGCGCGGTGAGACGCTGCTCCGCGAGGCGGGCGGTAATCCACGAGATCATGTCGCTGTTCTCGGCGTGCACCATGGTCGTCATGCCCAGGCTGCGTGTCGCCATCATCACGTCGAGGATCTCGCCGTCGTTGAGCTTCAGCGGGTCGTACGTCATGTAGAGCTTGACGGAGGAGATGCCTTCGCCGACGTAGTGCGGCAGCTCGTCCCGGAGTACCGTCGGCGTCGGATTCGTGAGGATGAGGTGGAAGCCGTAGTCGCAGTAGGCCTTGCCCCTGGACCGCGAATGGTAGTCCTCGACCACGGGATGGAGGGAGTCATGGTATCGCTCCTGGGTTGCAAAGGCGATGACGGTGGTCGTGCCGCCGGCGATCGCCGACCTCGTGCCGGTCTCGAAGTTGTCTCCGGTGGGAGAGTTAACCTGGTCTCTGGTTCAACAACGGTCCATTGCGCGGACGGAGCAACCACCGCGACACTGGAGTCTCACCTGATCGAGATGTACATGGGAGTCTACGCCGCCCGGCATGACGAAGCCATGCYGGGCATCGATAATTGTCTTGGCCGAAAAGACTGACTTCAGGCCCTGCCCGACGGCGAGAATCTTGCCATCACGGACGACGATGTCTTGACTGGCGTAGATGTCGGACGCAGTCACCTGAGGGAGTGAGCGTGATGGACTGTGCACATTTCTCTTGGACACTTACAACTGTGGCATTCTCCACGATAAGATCAACCTCCATAGTGAAATAGTTGTGTTTCCCGAGGTACAAACTGGCCGTGGACTTTGCTCAATTCAATGTTCACACACGATAGTGTCTTTTGCTGGTTTTGAGGTTGAATACGCGTGTAAATTGGGACTTCTAGCAACCTCGTCGCCCAGATTCCCCAGAGACTGATTAACGTTTCGTTGACACAAAGCACCGATATGCCCGCGAGATAATGATGCATTTGACAACCACGATTACCCGCTGCATGAAGATAGGTACATAGCCGGAACCCAACTATGTAGGATCAGATCCAGATAGGCAGGCCGATAAGAAAGTCGGCCGGCAAGCGACCCTATCGGCATCTTATCGCTGGCCGCGGAGAGGAGATCGATCGCCGGGGATAGATCGGACGGTGCAGGCAATGCGACAGCGGATGAGGGTTTGGCGGCATTGAACTAGAAAATGCCATTGCGAAGAAGCTCATGTCCGAAAAGCCAAGTAAGTCGATGAGAATAAATCGGCAATTGGGAGCACTGAAAGGAGACACGTGTGAGTTGCCGGAAGAGACTCAACACCATCCAAAACATCACCAACATGGCATCACGGAAACTGCGCGTGGCTGCAGCCCAGATGGGCGCCACGCACTACAGCGACCCCCGGGAAAAGACACTCGCCCGTATGATTTCCCTCCTCGAGACCGCCGCCGCCAAGGGAGCACAGGTTGTCCTCTTCCCTGAAGCAGCCTTCACTACTTTCTTCCCCCGGCATCTCATCAACGACCCCGTCGAGCTCGACTCTTTTTTCGAGCATGGCGACGTATCAACGCAACCGCAAACTAAGCCCCTATTCGACAACGCCAAAGAGCTCGGAGTCGACATCTCGGTCGGCTTCGCCGAGAAGGCCGACGACGGCCAGACGTTCAACTCGTGCATCTACTATCACGCAAAGAGCGGCTCCATCCTATCAAAGTACCGCAAGATCCATCTCCCGGGGGACTTCGAGCCGTTCGCAGACCCCAATGCCACCAACCAGCTGGAGAAGAGGTACTTCAAACCCGGAGACCTCGGCTTCAACGCCTTCCGGGTGCCGGACCTCGCCGAGTCAACCCCGGAACGCGGGGACCCTATCTTCGGCATGATGATCTGCAACGACCGCCGCTGGGCCGAGGGCTGGCGCGTACTGGGGCTGCAGGGCGTCGAGGTCGTGCTCTGCGGCTACAACACGGCCGGCTTCGCGCCTCACCTCTGGGGTACCAGCGCCGATGCGGACCCGGACGAGGCGCGCGCGAAGGCTGTCTTCCATCACAAGCTGGTCATGCAGGCACACAGCTATACCAACGCCTGCTTCAGCGTCAGTGCGGCGCGGTGCGGTCTGGATGATGGCCGGTACGACCTCATCGGCGGCAGCTGCATCACGGGGCCCGAGGGTGAGATTATCGCCGAGGCGTCCACCACGGATGACGAGGTCGTCTACGCTGAGATCAATCTCGACGCGTGCCGGCCGGGCAAGGAGCGCACATTCGACTTTGCCCGGCACCGGCGCGTCGAGCACTATGCCCGGATAACGGAGCAAACGGGCGTCGTGGAGCCTCCGAAGCTGAGCGGGGGTGCGAACGGGACTGCCACCATGGTTAACGGCGTCCACGGGAAGAAGGATAAGAAGATCCGCATCCTGCTGGTGAATCCGAACAGCACCCGCGCCATGACTGACGCCTGCGTCGCCATGGTAGAAAGCCAGATGCCCCCGGACGTCGTCGTCACCGGGTTCACCGCGCCTCGGCCGTCTCCCTCAGCCATCGAAGGCATGTTTGACAACGTCATGTCGGCCGCGGCGGCCGCCCGCGCAGTCCTCCCGCTCGCTGCAACACACGACGCCGTGCTGGTGGCCTGCTACTCCGACCACGCCCTCATCCGCATGCTCCGTGAGGAGCTGCCCCGCCAGCCCGTCATCGGCATCATGGAGGCCTCGCTTTTCGCGGCCCGGACCCTGGGTGGGCGCTTCGGGCTCATCGCCGTGAGTGAGCGGTCCCGCGTGCTGCACGAGGACAGCATCCACCACTACGGCTTTTCTACCTCGTGCGCCGGTGTCCTCTCCTGCGGGCTGGGAGTCCTGGACCTCCATGAGAAGAGCCAGGACGAGGTGATGGCGATCATGGCCTCGGTGGGCAAGCGCCTCGTGGATGACAAGGGGGCCGACGTGCTGCTCCTGGGATGCGCGGGTATGACCCCGCTGAAAGGGGCCGTAGAGGCCGCCGTGGGAGAAGACGTGCAGGTCATCGATGGAGTTTTGGCCGGGGTTCACCACCTGGTCGGGTTGGTGAGGATGGGCGGCGCAACGGCCAAGAAGGGCGTGTACAAGAGCTCCGCGGAGGGCCGGAAAGCAAGGGGCCAGGACTGGATCTGAGTTTGCCGCGGAGCTTCTCTCCAGATGTACATAGGTAGTAGTAATATTACACGGTCAAGATAGACAGTTTGACAGTTCCTCGAGAGAGCATAACAACCGCACATTTAGCCGAAAGACCATGATTCTCCGCTTGGCGGGCGATATCTCATGCAGGGTTGCGGAGAGGAGTCCAATAGGCCGACGATTCCTTATCAGTTGTGACTGTGGAAATCGGCAGATCGGCCAAAATCCGGGGAAGAGAGTCCGGGAAACTCACCGAGGACAACAACAACAACGACATCAACAATAATCTGCTCCGACGGCATCATGGAGACGACTGCTAGAAACCGCGCCAGCCCGAACAACAAGCGGAACAGCCACCCCTGCGACTTCTGTCGCTACAAGCGCGCAGCTTGCCTCCTTCACGGCGAACCGCCGTGCGAGCTCTGCAGACGCCGGGGTAATGAGTGCACCTTCGTTGAGGGGCCAAACAAAAGGCGCCGGACCGCGGAGCGGGGTCCCAGTCCCTTGAGCGATGGCACTGAGGCTTCTCGGGATCGGACCGGTGATGGATCCGACAACGACAGGAGATCCCAGTCGGTAGAAACGAACTCGCCCATGGACGAAATACATTTCAGTCTAGATGAGGTGGACTTTGACACTCCCTCACGTCTGCTGCCCGAGACACCTGCGGTCTGCTTCTTGCCAGAGGGCAAAGGCTTGCCGTCCCCTTCGTCGCTGGATGCACAGCTGGGCCATAATGCCCAGATCATCGGCCTCAGCGGCGAGTCAGACCCATACCTGCTTCACCTCTACCGGTTCGACGAGAGAAAGGAGTGTGGGTTCCAGCAGCTGCGAATTAGGAACATGGGCATGGATGATGGGGTTCCAGTCCAGTTCATGCTCCAGAGCAACTCGCTAGCAAGCAAGGCACAACCAGGCGACCTTGGAGAGAGCGAGAACGATATACGGTTGGAGATAGACAGTATGGTCTCTCAGGATGTCGGCAAGAGGCTCCTCAAGCTGTATGTTGCTCCTCTCCAATGCAGAATCCTCTTCTTCTAACATTGCAACCCAGGTTCTGGCGCTACGTTCAACCATACTTCCCAGTTCTATCCGTGGAGTACACCATCCAGGAACAAGACGGCGATCCATCGCAACTACCGACATGTCTCGCGGCAGCAATCTACGGACACGCCCTGCCGTTCTGCGTCTTCGACGACAAGCTCTGCGTGGACGTCTACACGCCCCCATCAGCGGATCGTCTGTTCGAGCTTGCGTGGAAAGCCGCCCTTCCCCGGTTTCACACGCCCTCCCTCGCCACGCTGCAGACAATGCTGCTGCTCATTCAGCGCCGGCCGACTAACAGGCACGTGGCGGACACGCCGTTCAAGTGGGTTATGCTAGCCGACACAGTTGCGCTATCTCAGTGTCTGGGTCTCAACCTGGACCCTGCGGACTGGTCGATCCCGCCATGGGAGAAGCGGCTGCGCCGGAGACTGGCGTGGGCTGTGTATGTGCAGGATCGATGGCTAAGCCTAAATTTTGGGCGTAGCTCGCATATCCAAGAATGCGACTGGGACGTCTCTCCGTTGACCACGGACGACTTCGGAGATATTTCGGGACTCGAAGACGAGCCTGCGGTATCCACGCATTTCCTTCATCTGGCTTCATTGACCGAGATCGTGTCCAAGATTCAACAGCAAATGTTGTGAGTGGCGACTGCTTAAGCAACTCCCCCAGCATAAAGCTGATCGATATAGTTCCATCAAAGCAACCAGGGCACTCTCCAAGTCTCTGGGAGCCACCTTCGAAGTCGCCCGACCCCTGCGGATCGAACTGGCTGAATGGTTGCAGGACCATCCCGATGTAAGCCAGCAGCCTTCCGAGGCCTTGCTCGACCACGACCTCGACGGCAGCGGGAGCTTGAGGCTCGCCTATATCACAGCCAAAATTGCCGTCTTCAAAGCTCTCCTAAGGCCAAAAAATAACGAAGCTCCCATCGAAGCCCGGAACGCGTTGCGCACTGGCGCGATGGCCGTCGCGCGGGAGACGTACGACTTCCTGGCGAAACTGGGACCACATCATCTGGAGGCCTTTTGGCATTCATGTAAGTTGATAATTTACGGGGGGCTGTTCTTGACGGCGTGCTAACAGAAACTGTCTAGATTCTCGAGTAAACTTTGCCATTGCCAGCAACTTCATCGTATTGCTCTTCGCTCTTTCTCCCTCTACATCTGACGCAGAGGATGCTCTCAGTCTGTTGACTCAGTGGCGAAGTTTGCTGCGCATCAAGTCGAGGAGCTGCGACCTCTTGAATCTGAGTCTGCTCCGGCTTGATGCCATGTTTGTTGCCGGGCTGGGAAAGTTGATTGAACTGAGTCCTGCTGCGGCCGAAGCCGCATCGAGTCGGGGTCTGTAATGACAGCACTAGGGTTGGGAAGTTGTATATTGCAAAAGAAAAATGACCATCTATGAACGCCGTATTCAATCTCTGGAGCTGGACTTCTCTAGTCCTTTCTCCGGTTCCATCGAGCCCTCCCTCGGTGACTGGCCCTCGATGAACTCCTGCTCTCGCGCCCCGTCAACCGGGAACGGCCAAATCTTCCAAGACGCCCAGTATACAACTCCCGCTACCAGCGTGCTGACCAGCCAGCTGAGGCTGTACACGTAGATCGCGCCCCTTGGCACGCCCTTGGCGCCGCAGGCGGCCGCCAAGCCCGGCATGTTGGGGAGGATGGCGAGGAAGAATGCGGCGACCGCTCGGGGGTTCACGCCGAGGGTGTAGTAGTGGATTCCGCGCGGGTCGTACAGCGACGAGATGGACATGCGGCGCACGCGGCAGATCCAGAAGTCGCAGATGATGACACCTGCGATGGCGCCCAGGAAGAGGGAGTAGCCACCAAGGAAGGACGAGAAGGATTTGGCACTGCGGTTCGACAGATGTTAGTAAAGAAAGATTCCTTCGAGCTTTCCGAGAAGAGTAAGAGCCTTCTTCTACTTACTTGTACTGAATGTTCCACGGCACGGCGCAGACGCCCAAAATAGCGCAGATGTAAGCACCACGACGGTTGTTGATGTACTTGGGAAACCACAGCGCGAGATCGTTGCTGAATGAGACGCTGTTGGCGCTGATGTTCGTTCCAATTACGGCGAACGCCCAGCAGAGGCCGGCGAAGAACTGCGCGGCGCGGTTCTCCCAAAGCCGAGCGACCTCTAGCGGGTTCCACGTCACGCGTCCGTAGATGACCTCGGACGCGCTGCTCACCGTGGCTCCCAGCACACCGCACATGGTGACGAGGACGCAGAGCCCGACGGCCTGGGTCCAGAACACCTGGCGAGGCTCCTTGGCGTAACGTGTGAAGTCGGGCATGTTGAGAGCGAGGGTGGCCTTGGGGCCGATGGCGCTCGTGACGCATTGGAAGAAGACGACGATGGCCGGCGTGCCGTCCTTGATCATCGTTGGTTTCGAGAAGGTCGGACCGAATTCCTTGGCTGTGTCTTGTCAGCGTCCGGGCCGCGAGACCAGATAGTTTATGTGGGAAATGGAAACTCACCGGCAACGAGGGCCCAGATGAACAAAACCAGGCCAAATATGGGCATGATGACAGTCTTAACCATGAACATGTACCGCAAGCTGCTCACATGGAGCCATAGCAGAGGCATCTGAACGATGATGAACAGGAAGAAGCACAGGAGCTCGGCGCTGGTGACATGAGCGCTCTCCGGCAGGTGGTTCGGGAAGCTGTCAAAGGACGGCCAGATGGCGGCGATCATGACCTGCAGGCATTGGCCGCCCTGGAAGGACTGTGTGCCGAACCAGATACAGGCGACGACCCCGCGGACGAAGACAGCTCCGTACGAGCCTCGAAGCCCGAACGAGGCACGAGTGAGGACGGGGAAGTTGATGCCGAAGACACAGCCCACGTAACCGTCGAGCATGGCCGGGATGCAAACCAGGATGTGACCGACTAAGACGGCGAGGATGGCGAGACCCGGGTTAAGACCCTTGTTGACGGAAGTCGACGAGACTGTCCGCGACAAAACGAACGTCAGCAAGATCCTAAGGCCATGTCAAGTAACAAGACATTGGTGGTTGACGCACCCTGATACATGGAAATGGAAAAGGCTTCGGCGATCCAGAAGCCGAGCAGACTCGGCCACCCCCAGGTGCGCTCCGGCGAGCCCATCGGGATCGGGTCCATGTCCTTGTTCGAAAGCCGGCCGCCCTCCGTGCCGAGCTCAGCGCTCTCGGAGCGGAGCTCCAGGCGCTTCCGGAGACCCATGATGCGTATTGCTGTCTCTGATCAAGTCGAGGTGTTGAAAGCCGTGTAGATCAACACAGGAAGATTAGAGTAGGGCAGCAGCTTAGGGGTTCAACTCCCAATGGCTGCACAAAGCCAAATAGTGCGTACAGAAAGGCTTATTACGAAACCTTTGTCGGAGCTTGCGGAGACGCAAACGTTATTTTCACTCTGCTACATTCCTCACTGCCGGCCGGCCATTTCTACGACAACAACTCCTTACGCTCTTATCGGAGTAACCCGCTTATCATCCGCCATCCGCCATCGCCGGATTCTTCCCCTGTTGCTTGGCTTGATGAAGCGATGATAGGCGTGATAGCGGTGGCGCGCTATCAGGATGCTTGCAGGTTATCGTTTCCAGACTCTCCCTGTCATTGGCCTATCTTTTCCTCCATCGCATTGACAACGAAAACCCCGATAGGCCGCAATCTTATCAATCTGCCGGGTATTGTCGATTAGATGGAGATGGGAATGCTATTTGCGATGGCAAAATGGCGTGTTTGGGCTGGCCAAGACTACTAGAGAATTAAGATAAAGTCCAAGTCCATTTTCATGACTTCTGGAGAGTCGTTAGCGCTTTTAGAGACAGCAAGAGGAAACTGCACTCAATTCATCGAAACTATGGCTCCAATCGCAATATCCAGCCCGGAGCTATCCTCAATGGCTGAGTTCGTTGACCCGATGGTTTACCCTTCACCAACCGCCGATGAGAGACTGAGAAAGCTCTGGAACTTGCACGGACACCCTCACAGCTCCAGGTGAGCACTACTGAATCCGTTCAAAACATGGAGCCCAAGACTCTAATATGAACCCTCATTACACGTAGATTTGCCAACCCGGATCTAACCAGCGTCGCGGCCTTGATCGAGCACAACGCTGCGACTCAGCCCTTGCAGGCAGCCTTCATCTACCCTGTCGGCAGCTCCTTCAACGTGCTGAACTGGGTCCGACTCCATCGCCTTTGCTGCCAGGCCACAAATCACTATGCGATCGAGTTGCGCAGGGAATTGGATGCTTCCAACGAGACCGGCCAGCAACCCACGGTTGCGCTGCTCGGCACGGGAAGCTCTGTCGACTACCTCATCACGCAGTTTGCGTTAAACCGCCTGCGGATCCGCACGCTCCTGCTGAGCAACAAGAATGCTCCTGAGACGACGAGCCACCTCCTCGTGGCATGCAATGCAGTTGCTATCGTCGTCGACAAGGCAAACGAGGCCTCGCTTCGTGAGTTGAAAGAGTGCCGGCTGCCTGTTACTGGACTCGTCGGCCTTCTTGAACTGGATAAAATGGACGAGTTTCTCGCAGACCCTGTCACCTTTGAGTGTGATGATCCCTGGAACTTGCAAGCCATGATCATTCATTCATCCGGCTCTACAGGGGTGCCGAAGCCCATCATCCACACCAACAGGAGTCTTTGCCAAATCGGTCGGATGTACAGGCTCCTACCCGAGTACTTCATCGAGAACTGGTACTTGTGCTTTCCCTTGTGAGTAACACGGAATTGTTGCCTTCTGAGAAATAAATGCTCATGGCCTCTTCAGGTTCCACGTTGCAGGACTGTCGATTGCTTTGTCAGGCCTACCAACAGGTCTTCCAACTTCATTACCTCCCGAGCAGTGGCCGCCGGCCCCAAGTTCCATCCTCTCGGCTTGGAAGGCCCTGGAGGCTATGGGCTACCCTGCGGACTGTCTCCATTGCGCGCCCTCTGTCATCGACGACTTATACGAGTACATCTCCCTCACAACCAACGACTTCAGCCCCCTCATCAACCTCAAGGTCCTACAGCCCGGTGGCGCCCCGCTCTCCCCAACGACACTATCAAAACTCCAGGCTCTCGGCGTCAATGTCAAGACCACATACGGCACAACAGAGACCGGACCTCCCTTTCGCACGATCCCGCACACGAGGGAGAACCCAGACGTCTACCGCTTCAGAAATCTGTACCCAGAGTCGCCCCTCGTGCGCATGGAGCCCCTCGGCGATGGCCTTTTCGAGTGCGTCGTGTACAAGGGCTTCCCCCTAGCGGCTGAGCTCTGGCTCGACGAGGCCGCGCCGAATCCATACCGCACGGGAGACTTGTTCCTCGAGGACCCGCCGGATAGCGGGTACTTCGTCCTCCAGGGCCGCCGCGACGACATCCTTGTGCACAGCAACGGCGAGAAGACGCATGCGTCCGCAGTGGCCATGGCGCTTGAGGAGGAGAAGGGCGGCGTCGTTGCTAAGACGGCTGTCTACGGCGCTGCGAAACCATGTCCGTCTGTCGTTGTCGAGGTTAACTGGGAAGAAGCGGATCGGCGGGGACCAGACTGTGACATCAATGACGCTGTGTGGCAGGTGGTGCGAGCATGCAACGAGAAGTTATCAAAGTTCTCGAGGATCCCCAGCGAAACGATCTTGGCTCTGAAGAGAGGCGAAACCTTGCCAGTCACGCCAAAAGGGAACGTCCGGCGGAACATCGCGTGGCAACAATACGGGAAGACAGTGGAAGAGCTGTACGAGAAGTTCCTTGGGGTCCAGGAGCAGTTCGGCGATTCCACAGAGGTCCCCGTCGGCGACGCGGGTCAGCTTACGGTAGATGCAATCAAGCAGACCGTGGCGGATGTTTTTGGACTCTCGATTGAAGACATAGACGAGGACAAGAGCTGGTACGACCTCGGACTTGATTCGCTGAAAGCAGTCGAGCTCCGGTCGAAGCTGGTCAGGTCCTTTGGGAGCTTTCCCCTGATGTTCATCTTTGAGTACCCTTCAGCGGCAGGACTCCTTGGTTTTCTACAACGGTTCAAGAACAACCGCGCCGGCAGCGACACAGACATCGCAAGCCAGCGACACGAGTGGATCAACGCGTCTATCCGGCGCATGAACCAGGAGATCGACGGGTGGTCCGCATCCCCCTCGCGAGCATCCGACTCCAAGACAACGGAAGGAGACGTCGTCTACTTGACTGGAGCAAGCGGCTCTCTGGGCAACGCTTTGCTTGAAGCTCTGGTTCAACTGCCGGCAGTCAAGACGCTATACTGTGCCGTTAGGGGCGCTGATCCGCAGGCCCGAGTTGTCAGCTCCCTGAAGTCGAGGGGCTACCCGGAACAAATCTCAAAGAGCGAAAAGATTTGTGCAGTAAGCTACGACATGGCAGACCCAAAGTTGGGCTTGGACGATCAGACGTATGAACGCCTCGCTGGCGAGGTAACAGTAGTGATGCATAATGCGTGGAAGCTGGACTTCAACCAACCCGTCCAACAATTCGAAGACGACTGCTTGAGAGGTAAGTGCCAAACCTTTTGATTTGCATGCGTGGAAACTAAATTCACCTCAGGGACGATGAACCTCATGTCTTTCTGTCTGAAAGGCGCACCAAAGAAGTTCACCTTCATGAGTAGCGTCGCCGCGGCAATGGGCAGCCCATCGGGCACGGTGGTCCCGGAGCTCCCTCTAGGTCCCGACCCTGGAAAAGCTCTCCCGACGGGCTATGCACAATCCAAATTCATCGTTGAGCAGGTCGCGCAATACTGCAACTCCGCGGTCAACGTGCCGGTCCACATCCTCCGGGTCGGACAGCTCTGCGGACACTCGAGGTTAGGGACCTGGAACCACACCGAGATGTGGCCCATCATGATGATGGCGGGGCTGGACCACCTCTCCGCGATGCCAGCATTGAGGACGACCATCGACTGGCTGCCAGTGGACGTGTGCGCGGAGGCTATCCGGGGTGCCGTGTTCTCTTGCGGATCTGACGTGAAGTACAATGTGACCAACCTCACAAACCCCAGCACCACCTCTTGGGAAGAGATGCTTTGCTGTCTAGAAGAGGCTTCGGGGAAGAAAGTACAGCGCGTTGAGATGAAGGAATGGGTTTCCCGACTGGAGGCCTTGGACTCCGAGGGTTCGGATCGGAAACCGATTCCAGCGATGAAGCTTCTTGGGTTCTTTCAGAGTATGGCTAAGGGAGACGCAAATGGCGAAGGCGTGACATTTGAAGCAGGCAAGGTAGAGATAGGACGACGAATCGACACGAAAGAGGTTCGCAGATGGTTGGATAGTTGGCGCCAGGATGGTCACCTTGCAACGTAGTCGTAGCTGTCTGAAAATCGATTCCAGCGCAATTTCAAAAGTTTCAAGAGCCTCGGGTTAATGGGGCATACGTCTTTATCATTATATCCCATATGATGGTGAGTCTAAGATGTACAGATGATCCAATCTACCATTACCTGCGCCCCCTGGTCGAGCCATAACTCCAATTAGATTACACACCCAGCGCACTGCTTTACATGCAGGCGGCGCCGTCGATGCCGATGACCTTGCCGTTGATCCACTCACCGTCCTGGGAAGCCAGGAAGCAGACGACACGGGCAATGTCGATCGGGAGACCGACGCGGTGCATGGGGGACCAGCCAGCGGCGTACTCATCGACTCCCTCGTCGTCGAGCTCGGTGCCGTTGGGGATGTACTCACGGCAGACGTCACTGTAGTGTGTTAGGCTGGTTTTTTATCGAGTCGTGAGCCGTGGGTTACTTACCGGTACATGTCGGTCTTGATGCCACCGGGGGCGACAGCGTTGACAGTGATCTTCTTGTCACCGAAGTCTAGAGAGAGACAGTTAGTGATGGGTGTTCTTCTTGCGTCGAAACTCTTTGGTATCACTCACCAATGGCCATGCAGCGGACAAAGGTCTCGATGGTACCCTTGGAGCCGGAGTAGACGGCGTGCTTGGGGACACCCTTGGCCTGGCCGGTGATGGAGCCCATGAGGATCAGGCGGCCGCCGACCTCGAGGTTCTTGTAGGCCTCGCGGGCGACGAAGAACTGGCCACGGGTGTTGATGGCGAAGACGCGGTCAAACTCCTCGGGGGTGACGTCCTTGACGTGGCCGAAGGAGACGACACCGGAGTTGGAGCAGACGATGTCGAGCTTGCCGAAGAGCTTCTTGGCCTCGGCGAACATCTTGACGATCTGGTCGACGTCGGAAACGTTGGCCTTGATGGAAGCGGCGTCAGAGCCGGACTTCTTGATGGCCTGGACGACCTCCTCGGCGGTCTCGGCGCTGTTGGCGTAGTTGACGATGACCTTGGCACCGCGGCGGCCGAGCTCCATGGCCATCTCGCGACCGATGCCGCGGCCTGTTTTGGTGTGTTAGTGCGAAAGGCCCCCAAAGACTTAGATCAGATGAACACAGGGACCCGTCCATCCCCGGGTAGGGTGCTATCGGAGTACGGCGAAACCTTGCTGATGCTCGGTCCAAACTCTCTCCATCAAGCACCCGGAGGTGGTGGGTTCGTATTCGGAAGAGGGAGACATACCGGCACCGGTCACGAGAGCGACCTTGCCCTCAAGAGAAGCGGAGGCGAGACCGAGGGGACCCGGGATACGGTCGTACTTGGATCCCTTGGAGTCGGAGGTAACGCCAGGCATTTTGATTGATTTGAGGGGGTTGATTAGACTGGAGAGTCGGGTTCTGGTGATTAAGTCGTCGGGAGAGAGAGACCGAGGAGTCGAATGGTTGGATGAGTGATTGAGTTCTGTCTGTCGAGATTCGAAACCAGATCTGGAGAGCCGGAAACCTGGATATTAAATACGACGATTTTCTCCAGAGATCTTTGACGAGTTTGTTTTTTCCACCTGTCGTCCGTCCCCTAACCATCCATCCCTACAGCCCCTGTCCCGTCCCATCGTCCCGTGTCTGTGTCTGTGTCCAGATGGGAACTTCAGGTGAGGTGGGTTCGTCGCACCGGAGGCCCGTGGAGAGACCACCGGACATGGACGTGCGCGACCGGACGTCCGTGAAACGACTCCAAATTCGGTCGCTAGTCTGCGGCCACAGTCGAGAACCAAGACCATCGCTCCCCGCACTAAAGGGCGAGAGCCGAGCAGATCTGCCGCAGTGATTCTTTTCTCGGTCGCTAGTGTCAGTATGTTCACTGTCAGTGTGTGAGTGTGTGTATGCTTGTACGCCGCCGGCTCGGCCCTCTAACCCCTTGGCAAATCCCCCCCCCCCTTTTTCGTTAGGAAAAGTTATTTCGACTCTATAGCCCGCACCGAGCCCCGGACGCAGGCCAAGGGCGGATTGATCCAGCCGTGACGTGACGGACCCCTTTGCTCGGTCTTGAGCCCTTATGCAGGAACCCTCATTGGCCTCCTTCTAGAGGATGAGGATGTGAGGTTGCGTCGCTCCATCTCGCGCTCCTCTCGCTATTCCGAAGCCACGCATGCCAGCCCAGCCGAAGGACCGACCGACCGCGACGGCAGATGCTGCGCAGCGACGATCCCCCCAAAAGACCGGGATTGCCTCTCCTCTTTCTCCGGGAGGGGGCCTCCACAGTCCGGCACGGATCACCAGGCACCGTGGGATAAGGAAGCAGAGCGGTCAGCGACTGGAGGGTTGCCGGTCAACGGCTGGACATGGCGGCGCCACGAGTCTCAATCTCGTCCGAGAGGATCAGTGCCACATCCGTACATGAGACCGTGTTTTTGCCTCGTCGTCCCCCGTGTCCCGGACTTGTTCAAGGATTCCGCCTGCCGGCCGTCGAGGGTATGTGAGGATGGATCATGGATGACTGGATCCCAACTCCATCCTCAGCTTCAGCTCGATGCATTTCTCGAGACTTCATGAACAATTCCGCGCAACCGTGGAACTAGTCGCCGTAGAAAGGGATGCTACGCGACCCGTCTCACGAAGCAGCCATACCGCTGCCGGGAGCCTCAACCGTCCGGTGCAGACACGCACTTGACGAGAAGAAAAGCGAGGATGGGACGGGAACCGCGCGCTTGGCGGACTTGTTTCCCGACGAACGGCCTACAAGATCTCCCGGCCCCAGCTCCGGGCAAGATGCCTGGACTTTGGAGATCTGTTTCGATCCCCCACGGCGGTCGGAGCCAGCTCGAGGCCCCGACTTGGTCTCCGGGACGGTGTGCCGCGTGCGGCATAAACACACCGCCGTCAAGACTTGCGCCGCCCGAAGACGCGCGCGGGGGATGAGCCGATCAACTGGCTAGGTTCGTTCCATGGCCCCACGCCGCCGTCCCAAGTGAGGCGGAGGTGCCGCGAGTCGCCCCGGGTCTTGAGCCGAGATGGTTGTAGGCTGTGGCACGGCTGTGGAACGTATTGCGTGACCCGGGCCGAAGTTTCGACGGCCGCGATCCCTGAGGAACGGTCGTCAAGGCTTGATCCTTAAAAATGTCCAGAGGATTGCGTCCAGTTACTTCAAGCGTAGGCATGGCCATACCCATATRGGTACCYATATGGGTAGGCCCAAACCGGCCCATAGGTATYTTTARGTACYTAAARATACCTATAGCTTTATTTAAGTATAAGTAATTAAAGTAGGACTATTTATAAGTATTTTTAAGTACCTAAAAATACCTATAAGCCGGTTTAGGTATAGGTAATATAAAATAGATTTACTTATAGGTATWTTTAAGTACTTAAAWATACCTATAAGTCTATTTAAGTAATAAAAAAAGTATTAAAACTTTAGAAAATATAAATATAAATATTAAAATTAAAATACTATTAAAAACTATAAAGTATATTTAAAAAAAAAGTTAATAAAAAGTTAAAATATTAAAATAAAAAAATAAAATTTACTATTATATATAAAAAGAATTACTATACTATAATACTAAATAGTATTACTTTAAGTTTTAATAGTTATTATAACTAACTATTATAAATATTATATTTTAAAAAGTAGTTTATTAAAATTTACTAAAGTCTATAGTATTTATTCCTAAATTCTCTAAGTAGTAAAGAAATAATTTAAGAGTAAATAAAAACCTAAAAAGTAAAGTTAAATAGAAGTATAAAAGTACTCTCTTTTATAAAAAATTAATTTAAAGTAGTTAAATTAACTTTAGTATTCTAAAAAGTAATTTTCTCCTATTTATCGGGATTATTACTAAACTTAATAGTAATATTTTACTATAAATATCTATAATAAATAAAAAGTAACTTTTAAGTCTATAAAGTTAAAAAAAGAGTCGAGTATTTAAAGGCTAAATAAAGGATATATTATTATTTCTTTATATTGTTATCTACTATATTATTTAGTATTATATTGTCTAATTAAGTTTTACTTAACTATACTACTTTATTTTAATTAACTTTAATAATTACTAAATTAAAAATTAACGTAGTAGTTAAATTAAATTATAAATAGTAATAAATATATTAAGTTCTACTAAAAATACATTTAAAAGAAACTAATATTAGTTAAATATAAAAAAAGTCTTTAACTATTTAATAAATACCTTAAAACATAAGTTAAGTCTTAAAATTTCTCTAAAATTAAGTAATAAATTAATTTAAAGGAACTCCTAGAATTAAATTAATAAAATACTAAATATTATAAATAAATAACTTACTTATTTTAAAAAAGTTATTATAAACTAACTAAACTATACTAGTAGTTATTCGTAGTACTTATATATATAATTAATACTTATAAAAGTAGTTTAAATTAATAAACTTACTTCTTTTTAAAAATTAGTTTTTTTTTAGTTTAAAAAAATTAATTCTAGTACTTTAAAGTTAGTTTTAAAATATTTTAGAATATCTAAAGTATAGTAATAATAGTACTCTATATAAATATAAATAAAGTCCTCTTTTACTCTAACTATAAGAGTACTTATATTATAAAAAATATTAAAGTACTAACTTATATACCTTAACTAATAGAAATAAGAAATTATATAGCCCAAAAAAGGAGTAAAAAAAAAACGTAACTCTATAAAATATAAATACTAGACTATTAATAATTTTCTTAATATAAAGCTTAAGTTTTTAATCCCTAGTATTAACAGCCTTAATAAATAATTCTAGTTAAAAAGAATTACTCTTAAACTAAGTACTTTTTTTTTTAAAACTTTATAATAAAGTTTAAAGTATTACTTAGTAAAATAAAAAAGTAAAAGAGTACTATTAAAGTTAAAGTTCTATACTTTACTAATTAAATTAATAAAGAGTAAAAGGGGCTTTATAATATTAATTA
Source organism: Colletotrichum magnum (assembly GCA_022457145.1). NCBI lineage: Eukaryota > Fungi > Ascomycota > Sordariomycetes > Glomerellales > Glomerellaceae > Colletotrichum > Colletotrichum magnum. The sequence goes on along the minus strand of JAJHHK010000342.1, from coordinate 3,599 downwards.
AAATATTAAATATATTCTATTCTAAAGGAAAAATTATTTCTTAAGAATTATTAAAAAAATAATTTTAAAACTATATATTAATAGTCTTTTAGAACTTATAAACCCAGAGACATATAAATATAGTAAAGTTCTAATAAGTTTTAATATCCTTAATTAAAATAAGGGGTTTTTATTTTAACTAAGTAAATAACTAAAGATTTTTAAATTTTAAACTTCTTTTTAATAAAAATTTAAGTACTTATATAAAGGCCTAAGTCTATTAAAATAATAAAAATTTAATAAAAGTTATTATAAAGGTTATTATAAAGAGTAAATATAAATACTTATTTTATAAATAAAATATCTAAAGCTATTTAGATTCTAAAGGAGTAACTTAAATAAATTTAACTTAAAATTAGAGTTAGGATTCTACTAAGTATACTAAGGAATACTAAGCTTATTATAGTTATTAAGGGCTTTTTATAAAATAACTTTAAGTATTTTATAAATTAAAGAAATAATAAAGTTATAAATATATACTAAATAATAAATATAAATAATACATTTTTACTTAAAAGAGTTAAATAACTCTTTAATAACTACTTTAAAAAGTTTAAACTTAAAAAAAGAGGTATTATCTATTAATACTATTTAAAAGTTAAATAAATAGCCTATATTCTATTTAAACTAAATAAGTACTTCTATAATTTTATTAACTTATTATTTTATAGTATAACTAACTCTTATATTAATAACTCTAAATAAAATATAATAAAGATTCTAGTTTTTATTAATAAAGTAGTAAATAATACTAAAAAAGAAGTATATTAACCTAAAAGTACTCTAAATATTAACTATAAGAGATACTTTACTATTTTTAAGTAAATACTTAATTACTTACTACTTAATAAAAATAATATAATCTACTACCTATTATTAAACTATTTACTAACTTAGTAATTAAAGAGTTAAATTCGTTTATAAAAAAAAGTTCTAGAAGTATAAATTATTAATAATACTAAAAAAAACATTTATTATAGTAATAAAGTTAATAATAAACTCCCTATACTTTATTTTACTAAAAGTAGTTTAAAAATAGTATTATTATAAAGACTTATTATAAAGGCTAAAAATATACTAAAAATTAATTTAAGCCTATTATATTATTTATATATTTTTTTTTAAAATACTATTAATATATAAAAAAAACTAAATACTTCTTTATTATACTAGTACCTAATACCTAAACCTATAAGTAGTTTAGAATTTAGAAATAATTTTTATAAATTAACTTAGACTCCCTAGTAGTATAAAGAGCACTTTAGTTAAAATACACCCATTTAGAGGATTAAACAATATACTAAAATTAAAAAATACCATATTTATATTTAGTATATTCTTCTAAGTTCTTATAAATAAAAGTATTAAAAATAGTATAAATAATTTAAAATAAATACTAAGTAGTTAAGTACTACTATTATCTAAACTCTAACTTAAAGTTTAGAAAAAATAAAATAACTTTTAATTAAATAAAAAAATAAGTTAATAAATCTATAAGTAAATCTTTAAAAGGAGTTTATTAAAGTAGTATATTTTTGTAATTTAAAGCTAAATTAACCTTAAATAATAAACTACTTATAGTAAAAATAAAAGGAGTTAAGTAAAAAAAAAAAAAAAGTAAAATAAAGGTTATTATAATAAACTATAAATTTAAATATATATATAAAAAAGGATTACTCTATTAGTTATTAAACAAAAAATTAAATTACTAATTTACTTTCCCCTTATCTATACTACTTTAATTACATAAAACCTTTACCTATATTCTTTTTTTTTTACTATATAAAATAATAAAATACCACTCTAACTATCTTTACTAATTATAAGTAACTATAAACAATCTTAGTAGTTAAATTTAAAAATTCCTAGTATACTAAAAAAAAAAAACATTAACTTAGAAATAGTAAAAAAGCACTTAAATCTAAAGTTCCCTATATTACTACAAATAACTAAAAGTCTTACTATAAAGAATACTAAAAAAATAAGAAATAGTTCTAAACCTAAACTAACTAAATAAAGAAAAATATCTTAAAAGTCCTTTAAAGTTCTTTAAAGAAAAAAAGTATAAAAAGTAAAACTTAGTAGTATATTAAAAACTAGGTTTATTAAAAAGTATACTAATATAAATAGTAACTACTCTTTATAAAATCTAATAACTTTAAAAGTCTACTAAACTACTCCTACTAAAAGTAGTATTTTAATAACTAGTCTAGGAAATTTTACTTTTACTTAAAATTTCTAGTAAAAATAAATTATAACTATAAGTATCTATACTTAAGGCTTTATAAAGTACATTAAAAAATTTCCTAGTAATATTCTTTAAAAGTAAGTTATATTAAATTAATAAAAATAATAAATAATAACTAACTTATATAGTTCTAAATTTTATAGTAATTTATACTAGGCAGGTTATAGTATTAAAAAAAACATTAATTTTATAAAGTAGCTTTTAAAGTAGTTTATTAGTATACTAATAATACTATAGAGTTAAATTAATATAGTAAATTATTATAATTTAAAGATAAAGAATTAAAAGAGATTTTATTAATATATTATACATTTTTACTTAATTCTATTAAAAACTTACTATTAAATATATTAAATAATTAAATTTATAATAAATAATATTTAAGTTTAAACTATTAACTAAACTTTTTTTTAAAAAAAAAGTATTATAAATTAAATAACTTAAGTAAATAACTAATTAATTAATAATAACTTATAATAAAAGCTATAAACTATTATACYTACTATTAAAATATTAAAATAGTTCTTAACTTTAAGTATTTAAAATACTATTTTATATTAATATAAATATTTTTATAGTATAGATAAATTAGTATAATTAAAAAATARATTATATACTAAATATATAGTATATAATATAAATATAAAGTAAGTATATATATATCTTTARAGCTTTTTTATATTAATATATCTTTTAAATAAGTAAAAAAGAATTATAGTTAATAATTAATACTTTTTATATTAAAGTAAAGTAATTAGTTTACTAAATATTTTAAATAAAACTTATAAAATACTACTAATAAGTTAGAATTTATTATTTATAACTACTTATATATTAWTAGTAATATATTTACTTTTTTKTATAATATTAACTTATTAACTTACTAAATATATATATTAGTTAATTATATTCTTTACTATATTCTTTTTTTAAAATAATTTCTACTTAGTTAATTTCTTTTTTTACTTTACTATAAGTAGTATTATAACTATAAAGAARATATATATTACTATTTATATATAAAGTAAAATACTTAAAATAAAGAATTAAATAGAATTAATATAATAAAGTTAATAAAGTTAATAGTATTTAATATATAATTATAAGATATTTTATACTTATTATATAGTTTATTATATTCTATTTATATTACTTAAAGTAAAGTATATTATATATTAAATATTTAATATAAATATAATATATATTAAACTTATATTTATTTATTTTTACTATAAATATTMATAAGTTTAATAAAGTATTYTATTATAGACTTACTTTATTTAAAATTTAAGTATAAATTATAATATACTAT
>JAJHHK010000341.1:0-47116 GCA_022457145.1 Colletotrichum magnum | reverse complement strand
ATTACTATAATAACGCTTTACTTTTATTGCGGTTTTTTATATTTAAAGAAGTAGATTAATTAAATATAGTATTTATAGTATCTATTGTATTTTATCTAGGATATTAATTAATAGTAATAGTTAAGTATGATTCTAATAAAAATAATTATTTTAAGTAATAATTTTTATATAAAAAGTAAAAATCTAAATATAATAAAAACTAAAATAAATAGTACTAATAAAAGCCCTATCCTTTTTAATAAATAGACTACTTTGTTCTTTTAATTATTATTTATATACCCTTACTACTTTTTAATTATATACTACCTAAACTACTAAAGTCACTTAGTTTACCTACTCTATATTAAGCTAGTCCCCTTAAAAGTAAAGGTATATACTTAAATTTAACTTAATCCTAACTTAAGTAAATACTTTAATACATAATATAGGTAATAAATAATTAATTTTAATATCTAAAATAACAATCTATTTAAGTTTATAAATAATTAATATTTTAAACCTATATAACTTTAAAATCTAAACCCCTAAGTACTTATTACTAGTTTAACTACCTAAAAGCGAACTGTATTCTAAATAGCTTCCGTAGTCTATATATCCTTTAATCTTACTAGTAAATCTACATAGTCCCTAAGTAGACTATCTTTATAGTATAGTATTACGTACCTAGCATTAGTACTATTAATAGTAAATACCCTCTTAGTTAAAATCACCTTTAGTACTTATAAACTATATATATACCTTTTTATATATAAAACCGTCTTTTTATTTTCCTTTAACTTACTTTTAAAGTAGTACTTATAAAGCTCCCCGTAGTCCCTAACCTATAAAAGTACTAAATAAAACGTAAAAAAGTTCTTTATATAAAGTTATTTAAAAGTATACTTATTTATATCCTTAGTAGCACTAAGTTTTAATAACCTTCTAAAGTAGCTAATTTTATTAAGAATAGCCTAGTATAACTTATACTAATAATACTTAGTATACCCTTAGTTAGTATAATTATTTTTTTTTCTCTATATTTTTTAAAAGTACTCTTTTAGTATACTTATAGTATTACTACTACCTTAAAAAACTGTTATACTAACTGTATTAGTAATTTCCTTAATTTAATACTAAATAAACTTAACTATATCCTAATTAACCTTTTATATAAATTCCTAGTTCTACTTCTGTTTAAGTGTAATATAAAGTAGTACCTTTTAATAGAAGGATTAAAGTAAGAGATATAAGGTTAAGTTATAAGTCTATTTTATACCTTCTTCTAAATTTAACTAGTACTTCTTTAGTTACTTAAAATACTTATAAAATAAATCTTACTTACTACTACTTAACTACTAAAACTTCTACTTTTTTATACTAATTTAAAAATCAAATAAACTAAAGTTTAGTTTAAAGTTATTATATACTAAGTACTTATTCTAGTAGACTATAATTTCTAATAAAAAACTAAAGCTATATATTTTAATTATCTCTATAAAGCCAAGACCCTTTTTTACTAACGTCTCTTTTTAAAGAAATACTATTTCTTTWWAAAGAAATACTATCTTTTTTTAAAGAAATACTAATAGGATTTAGTAATTATTTATTAAAATATATTAAAATTAGGGATTAATAGAGTTAAAGAATAATTATAAAATAGTAACTAAAATACTATAGAAAAGTATAGTTATCTCTATAATAGCGTTTAGTAATAGAAGTACAAAAATTTAAATAGCGTCTATAAAAAGAAAGTATAAACTAGTAATTATCTTAATAAATTCTTAATATATATAAAAGTCTATATAAAAAAATACCTTTTTATAAAAATAAAGTAGCGCCTTTTTATTATAGTAGTTGAAAAAATAGTCTTTAGTAATTAACTTTATAAAGTTATTATCTTTAAGCTACTCCTTATCCGCCTTCTTAATCTTTTATACTAACTATAAAGTATACCGCTACTCTACTTACTAGTATATATACTAGTCCTTTTTTTTTAAGTAGTATCTTAGGAAATTATTAAATTTAAATAAAATAGTATCTAACTTTTTACGGGCCTTAATTAAAGTTACTTACTTTAAAATCCCCTTTAGTATATTATTATTATATCTTCTATTTATTAAATAAGTATAACTATATAGTCTTTTATTAACTAAACTTAAATACTTTTAATTAATAGTATAGCTTTAATAGTAGTATAAACTATAGTTAAAAATTTTATAGTTTAATTTAAACTTAAAAGTAATACTATAAGAGTTTTAAAAGTAGTTAATATAATATAAAGTATAAGTACTGCTTTTAACTATTAGGGTTAAAGAATTTATTAAAACATCCTTATTAAGACTAAAGAGTAATAAAAGGGTATACTTAATATTTTACTTATAGAGGAACTAAATAGTATTTAGTTAGTAGTAGCGCTGAGTAAGTTAAATCTAAAACACGGGATCCTTTTATAATAAACTCTATTCTATAGTTAAGTTAAAGAGCTAAAGGGATAATAGATCGTTTATTACTACTCTAGAACTTAGTAAGTTAAGGTATATAGTATTAAATAAATCCTCTTTTACCTTTTTCTTTTAGTTATTCTAAAACCTAGTTAAGCACTTTTTAATAGTTTATACTCTACTATAGCACTCTTTAGTATTCTTTTAATTTAGTAAAAAGAAGAAATCGCAAAAGTCGTTTTTATTTTTAGCCGTAGTGTTTACTTATGTACTTATTTTATAGGTTAACTATATATATTTCTTAATACTAGTACTAATAAAGAATGCACCCCCCCCCCTATTAACCTTTTATTTAGTATTACGTACTTACTTTAATACGTTCTTAAATAATTAAAGTATGTGCCCTTATATTAATAGTTCTCTATATATGGCTTGTAAACTTAAGTATACTATATTATTATAAAAAGACTTATATTACTTATTTTTTAGTTGTATTTTATAAACTAACTTTTTTTTAACTTTTATTAAAGCCTTATATAGGTTAAGAAAGAATATATAAATTAACTCTTTAGCTATTAATATAAAGTATATATAAGGGATTTTATAGAGTTTAACTTATAGTATTTTATTGTTAACTATAATTTTATGGCTAAAATAGATACTAGTACTAAGTACTAAATATTATGTGGGTAATAGTATTAAATTTATTAAAGATTTAAAGTTACTAAGTAAAGTTATAATGTTTAAAAAGCTATTAACGTTAAAAGTGGCTAAGGCTATAAGTATTAGTAACTCTTATTTTAACCCTAGCTCGATTTAAGGCGGCTCTAAGTTTATTAATAGGACCCCTAAAGTAAGCCTCTCTATTAGACTAATACTAAAGCTTTAAGAATATACTTTACTTATTTTTACTAAAATTTTAAGTATTAAAAAAGACCTATTAAGTTTAAGCTAGTTATAAGTGGGAAATTTTGTTTGTATTTTAGCTTTTACTTTTATAGTAAAATCCCTAATACTTTTAGTAGCTATTATTATATAGTTTAAAGACTACTACTTACTATACTTAAGATATATAATTAAGCTAAGCTTTGTAATAGTTATAATGCGTTTAGTAAACTTATTTTAGTTGTTAACTAGACTTATAACTTAAGTATAAACTTTTTATTAGTTAAAAGTAAATATAAGCCTAGAAGTTAGGGCTATAGAATTTTTTAAAGTTGTATTATTATTATTATTGTTTAATTCTTTAAAATCTTTATTTATAAAAAAGAACTAAGGGTTATTATTTTTTTATTTATTAATACTACTATCTGTATTACTATAAATAGTATTATTTTTAATATTATAGGAGCTAGAATTACCCTTATTATTATTAATAAATCTATTATATATACTCTTAAGGTTAGTAAATTTACTAAAATTCTAGTTTACTAAATTCCCTTTACTTTAACTTTACTACCTAGTATCTATATATTTACTCTTGTTTTAATTAAAGTTACTTTTATTTTAACTAAAATTGCTATTTTAGTTAAAATTACCTTTATTTTAACTAAAGTTATTATTATTAAAATAGGAGTTATTATTATTAAAGTAGGAGTTGCCCCTACTAAAGTTAGAATTACTTTTAATAGAAGTAAGTATAATAAAGTAGCTATAAAGAATAAGTAAGTAAGTATAAAAAGTATTACTTAATATAGTAATTTAAAGTTAACGATTTAATAAAGTATTATTTATATTTAAGTAATATTAATATATACTTATATTACTTAGTACTTTTAAAAGGGTTTAAAGAATATTAAAGTTTAATTTTAACTTATAATAACTATAGTACTACTTTTTAACTTAAACTAAGTAGTAAACTAAATTTAAAGCTATATAAGTTTAAAATACTAGTAACTATATTAGAGTTTAAAATACAAAAATACTATATTAACTAAACGCTTTGTACTTATAAATAATATATAGTAAAAAAGGGGTAAGTAAAGTTAAAATGGTTTATATATAATAGAGTTAGCCTCTTTTATTTATAGGTATAATTAAGAAGTAAAGTAGAGTTTTTATAAATAACTTATAAGTTTTAAATATTAACTTAAATTAAAACTTATATAAATTAAAAGTTCTTTAATTAACTAAACTAGCTAAACTAAAAACTATTACCTATTTAATACTTTATTTAGTATTTTAACCCTAGTTTAGTTATATTTTACTTCTATAACTTTTACTACTTAAGTAATCTTAATTATAAAGTAATACTTTATATACTATTTAACTATAAACTACTTTAGTTTAAAAACTAAAAAAAAAAAAAAGTAGTTTTAAATATTAACTTCTTTAAAAGGATTACTTCTATTCCTTAACTCGTTTATTACTATTACTTAACTTTTTTAACTCTATAGTAATATTTATATCCCCCTATTACTAATTAATTTTACTATTTAATATTACCTCTTTATATTTACCCCTTTTTTCTTTTAAATAAATAAAGTTTATTAAAAGTAACTTTATTACTTACTCCCTCCCTACTCCACTTTATATAAAGTTAACTACTTTAGTTATTTTTAGTAATTAGTTCTTAATTATTAGCTTTATAATACTTATATTAGTGGCTTTATAAAGGCCTATAAGTATAGGTACCCGGCTAGTAAAAAACTAGTAAGTAACTTTAAACTTATGCCTTTTTAAACTTAACTTTCTACTACTTTTAAATTACTTATACTATAAGTTTAAGTACTTAAGTAGGAAGGTAAGAATACTTTACTTAAAAGTATTAATTAGTATACTAACTATAATAAAGTAGTAAATACTATTTTTAAAATTAATATTATTTAAGTTAAGTTTATAAGTAAAGTAGTTTATTAAATAGCTATTTAGTATTTTACTATATTTTAGTTTAATATTTTATAACTTTAAGAACTCTAGTAGTTCTATTTATTTAGGACTTTCTCATTAGCTAAGTTCCTTTACCTCTAGCTAATACTTTTATAAATTATACTACCTTTAGTAGGTCTATAAGTAGCTTTAAAATATCCCAACCTACTAGGCATTATCTATAACAAGCCCCTAGCTCCTAATAAGCCCTATAAAATTAGTTTAGTTTAAGTTCTTTAGTTTCTAAACTAGTTTATTTATATAGTATATTATACTATTAAGTTTTTAGCTACCCTTTAAGTTATACTCTTTAACAAAATAGTATAAACAGTTCTATATATTATTCCTAAAAACCTAGTAAAATATAAAGTCCTTAATTAAGTAGTAGTCCTAGTTATTAAAAATAATATTAAACTATCCTTTTACCTCTATCTAAAGGCTATTTATTATATTAAAGTAGTTAATACTTTAACTTTTATAAATAATATTTATTACTTTAACTTATTAGTCTATTTTAGTTATAGTTCTTTAAAGTTAAACTAATATTTTTAACGTTTTAATATTATTTTAGTTACTTATTAATTTATTTATATCTTTATATAATACTAAATTCTATATTATATTATTATTATTTTTTAACTCTTTAGTTACTATTTAGTTACTTATAGTATACTTACGTTTAAACTTATTATTACTTTTAAATAAAGGGTCTATATCTCTAGTACCTTTATAATAAAAAATCTCCCTTATAATACCCTTTAGTTTAAACTTAAATTTATATTTCTAAGTATTTACTTTATAGTTATAGTAGTAACACTTTTTTTAAAGACTAATTAAGCTTTTATTATAAAAGAAGCTTAGTATTTTTATAATAAATATTAATTTATTTATAGTTAGTAGAATATATAATAAGGCCTTTTAATTTAAAAAAACTATATTAACTAAATTCTAAAGTAAAAGAAAATATAAGTACTTATTTAACTTTATTTATTTTTACTTATCTAGGCCTTTAGTAACTTTAAGTATACTTATAAACTCTATAACTACTAATTCTAAATCCTTATAGTATATTAAATAAAACTTAAACTCCTAAATAATATATTTAAATATACTAATAAATAAATTCTACTAACTCTTTATTAACTTATTTATAAATATTAATATTACTATTAGTCCTTTTTTAGTTATATATATCTTAGTAGTAAAGCTTAATTTACTTTATACTAGTATTATTATAGTACTAAGTAGTTAATTAAATATTTTAATATTAATAGATTAGTAATTTTCTTTTTAAAGTTTTTACTATAAAGTATTATTTAAGGATTTAGTTTATTATAGTTATAGGTAGTAAAATGCACTATATATAATAAGTAGTAATTAACTAATATAGTAGAGAAAAGTTAATATACTAGGTACTTTACTATATCTAAGTTATCTATAGTATAAACTAAAGCCCTGTAAATAGTATATAAGTACTAAAGCTACTTTAAAAAGCTAAATACCTAGGGTAAAGTTAGTTAAGGGTCCCCTATAAGTAACTTTACTATATCCTATACTTAGTCTTTAAGTCCTAGTTACTCTTACTCTACTCCTACTTTTTTAATTTTAAAGTTATATACTCTTAAAAGCTTATATCTATAAAACAGACTACTTTTTACTTATTAATATACTACTTACTAATATACTCTTAAATAATAAGTACTATAAGTAGCTTTAAAAACTATACTAAATACTTATCCTTAAATATAACCTTTATTAAAAATATAATTATAATTAAATTACTAAATTTTTAGTTAATATAAGTTTTTAGTCTTAGTATTATATTTAAGTTTAGTACTAATAAGTTTTAACTAATAAATTAAAATACTAGTTTTTAGAGTTTTTAAAATAAAATCTAAGTATAAATAAAAAGTAGTTACTTTTACTATATATAAATTTAAAAACATACTCTTTTATTAACTTTATATTCTTTATTAACTAAATAATACTAATACTATAACTAATATACCTTCCTAAAATAGTTTAAAGTAGCGTAGTATAACTTTAATAATTACTATAGCTTTATAAATAAAAAAATTATTCTTAATACTAAAAAAAAAGAAACGCTTAGTTAAAAATACTAACTTAATAGTATACTATTTATTTACTAATACTATTTTATAAAATAAAAACTAAACTAACTTTAATAATTTAAATAATACTAATAACTAAAAGTAGCTTAATAACTAACTATTATAGTTTAATAAAAAGAATAAGTAATTAGCCCCTTTAAGTAGTACTAATAAGTTTAATATACTATAAAAAAATAAAACTATAAAAGTAAAGAGTACTAAAAAGAATAAAGAAATATCTAATAGTACTACGTTTAATATAAAGAAAAAAAAAAAAAGGGCACTAAAGACGTACTTAATAATTTATTAAAAATATCGCTCTATAATAAAGCTATAAAAAAAAAAGAGTCTTATAAAGAAAAAGTAAAAACAGTTAGTAATATAGCTTCTAAAACTATTATTCTAGTTCTTAACTATAAGTTATAATTTATTATTTAATTTAAATATAGTATTAAAAAGCTATTTAATAATACTAACTTAAAGGGTAGTAATATTATAATAGTCTATTTCTCTATATCCTTTAGTAGTAATATATTAAAGTATAACTTTAATACCTATATAACGTAGTTTATTATTAAGCTAATAAATATACTAATTATAGTTACTAAAAGTTAATATATAAAATAAATTTAACTTAGTTTAACTAATATAGTAAGTATAGCTAAAATGTTTTTTAATAACTTTTTTACTAGTATAAAAGAGAACCTCTTCTACTTTACTATAAAGTTAAAGGGCCTTAAAAAAAGAATAGTTACTATATAATAAGTTAAAGTTAGTAACGCACTAGCTAAAATCTAAAAACTAGTATAATTAGTTATAAAGCTATAAACTAAAACTAATTACCCCTATTATTAGTCTATCCTTTATAAACTCTACTTAATAAGTATAAAGGAGAAATAGGAAGTCATTAAAAAGGCCATCACTTTACTAAAAAAAAGTCCTACTAAAATATAAATTACTAACTAGTATTCTAACTTAATATTTTAACTAAAAGTAAATAACTTTAAAATAAAAAAAAGAGTAACCTAAGTCTTTAAAGCTAAAGATATTATTATCTACTTTTTTTAAATTAATAAAAATAAGTTTAACTATATACTCTAAAAGACTAAAATACTATAGGTCCTTTATAGTAAGTAAAAGAAGAGTATACTACTTTTTTACTTAAAAAGTATTACTAAGTAAGTAATAAATAACCTTATAGCTATATAAATATATCTATAGCCCTATACTAATATAAATTAGTAACTACTTAAGGTTAATAGCTATTTCTAGATAGTTTTAAACCCTAGATATTCTTAACTAAACTTTTAACTATAATAGTAATATCTTTACTATATTATTTAATTAATTTATACTCTACGTTACCTATATAACTACTATAATAGACAGTACCTATATAGACTTTAGTATCCCTAACTTAACTATAGCCTAAATTAATTTTACACTTAATACACTATAACTTTATACTATATTAAACGTTACTAAGTAGTTTAAATATATATACTAGTTTTATAAAAGTACTAAGTAGTACAGTATTAGTAGTTTTAAAGATATTACTAATACGTATATAACTACTAACGGCCCTTTTTTATTAACTAAAAAGCCGGCTATACTTTAGTAACACTATCTATCTAGGGCGTCCCGTAAGTTATTATAGAGTAGAATTAACTTACTACTAAAAAAGCTAGTGCCTTTTATTTTAAGGATCTATCTTAATATATTATATTACTAGTTATATATAAAAAAAAGACTTATTTTTCTTTAAATAGTAATTTTAATAAAATATAACTAGTAGTTATAAATGTAGTATATAAACTATAACTATATAAGTTTAAAAACTAATTAGTTTCTAAATAACTTATTTTAAAATCTATTTACTATTAAATTTCTTTTATATTTATATTATATTAAATATATATAAATACGTTATATATAATAAAGCGCGTGCAGTAGGTAGTTAATCCGCGCGTACCTATTTAATTTAAAAACCACCTAGTATTAAAGCAGTAGGTAGTTAATCTACGCGTACCTACCTAATTTAAAAACCACTTAGTTTTTAAATAATTTAGTTCTAGAATTTACTTAATATATTATTACTTTATCTTTTTTTATTAACTTTTTCCTTCTTTTTTCTTTATACTTTTCTTATAGAGTCCTACTATTTACTTTAAAATATACTATAAATAAAATAATCCTACTTTTATAACTTAATTCTACTAAAAACGGGTAGAGCTTATAGTTTATAATAATACTAAAAGATAGTTTATAGAATAAGAGTACTATATTTAACGTAGTATACTACTATTTTTTTTAATTACTTTTAGTATCTTTTTTAATAGATTTATAGATATTAAAAATTATTAACTAATTTATTATAGTAAATAGGTTTAATATTAAAAAGCTTAAGGCCTTTTCTTAAAGAGTTTTAAAGTATATAATAAATATAATTAAAAAATCTAAATACAGTACCTAAACTACCCTTAAACCTATTTCTATTAATAATGTAGTTACTAATTTAAATATTTTTAAAAAAATTATTTAAAGTAATTTTAGAATTATAGCTTATAAGTTTTTATAAAACTTAAGTAGATACCCTTTTATAATTACTAAAAATAAAAAGCTAGTGATACTTATTTTTAATAAAAAGGCCTAGTTAAATATATATACTTTTTTTTTAAGTACTTTTTTTAGAATACTAAAACTAACTTTAAAAAGCTTATTTAGAGCTTAGAGTCCTACTATAATAGTATATATACTAATAGAGTTATAATATTTAAACTAGTTTATATACTTAATTTAATTCTTTTAATAATTTATAAAGTATTACTAATTAACTATAAAAATACGAACCTAATAGTTACTGCTCTTTAGTATAATAAGTATAATATCTACTTCTATAATACCTATAAATATATTAAAAAGTAAATATTTTAACTAAAAAATAACTTTATTAAAGAGTTTATATATAAATATAAATTAAACTAATAGTATAGTTAAAGAAATATAACTATTATTAAAGAGGTTTTTATTTAAATGTTAGAACAGACTACTAAAAAACTAAACAAAATACTAAAAAACACTTATATTCTTTAAGTACTAACGTTTATCTAGGGGGACAGGGTATTCCTACTCTTACTAATAATAAAAACTAAATATAAATACCCTCTCTTCTTTTTAAACTAAGTTTACTAAACTAACTATTTTACTATATAGTTATAAAAATTTAATTCTAGTATTCTTATTACTCCTAGAAATTATAAAAGTACTTTAATACTTACCTACTACTAAAAGTATATTCTATAAAATTACTCTTTATATATTTAAGCCCTTTAAGTTATTTTAAAACGGCTATATATTTATTTAAGAGTAAGAATTTATAAAGAGTTTTTTTATTCTTAATATAATTAATTCTATTTAACTATTTAATTAATATAGTATTAATATTAAAATAAAGGATAATAATAAAAATAATAATAAGAGTAAGAATAATAATAAGGATAAGAATAAAAATAGGGATAAGGATAAGGATAAGAATAGAGATAAAGATAAAAATAAAAACGGGGATAATACTACTATAATTAATATAAACTAAATAAGTTAAAAAGAGTAAAATAGTATAATTAAATTTATTTAAAAGCTGTATATTAAAAATAGCCTTAGTATATATAGTAAAAATAAGTAAAGATTATTTTATTAATAAATAAGTCTATACCTTTATTACTTATATATTAGGTTATATAATAGTAAAACTATACTACTAGAGTTAGGTTAAAGGGATAGTAACTAAATTTAACTATATTAAAAATAATTACTAAATTTATTACTATAAATAAATCTAGTATTAAGAAGTTTAAGTCCTTTTATAAAGGAATCTATAGGTATACTAATAATTTAATTAAAAGATCTAAGGGGACTAACGTTAAACTTAAATGCAATTCTATTATAGGCACTATTACTAGTATTAAAGTTTATATAAATATTAATATAGACTACTTTAGAAAAATAACTTATAAGCTCTATAATACTATTACTAATAAGTAGTTTTAATTATAAAGAATAATAAATAAACTTTAATATAACTTAATAGTTAAAATTATATTTACCTATATACGTTTTACTTTAAAAAACTAATAGGTATTATAAAAGCTATTTAAAGGYTATATARCCTTTAAACTCTATTGTATTTATAAAAAAATAATAACTAATTATTTTTTCTACCTAGGGGTCGCTTTACTAATTTATTACTTAACTTCTTCTTTTTAAACTACTAATAAACGTAGTAAATAAGTTAAAAGGGAACTACTTATTTAGGGTTACTAGGTTTAAAAACCGTCTAGGCTTTAAATAAGTTTATCTTAAGTTTTCTTTAGTACTAGCATAGTCTATATTTATACTAATATAAGTAAATATAGATGCGTTATACGTAGTAAAGTACTTATCTTCCCTCCCTTTCCCCTACTTCTTCTATATAATCTTTTATAAAATACTACTAAGTAGATATACTAAAAAACCCCCCTCCCTAACTTAACTTAACCTATATATAAACTATTAAACTTTTCTAGTCCTTTATTTACTAGCCTTAAGTATATAGTTTACTATAATACTAATAATACTAATAATACCGATAATAAAGTTAGTAGAACTAATACTAAAACTACTATTCTATATTTATAAAAATAAAAGTACTATATTTAACGTAGTATAATACCTCTTTTAGTAGCATTTAATATATTTCTTAATACCCTTATAAGTATTAAATATAATTATTTAGTTTATTACTACTAATTTATTAAATACTAATAAACTTAAGGCCTTTATCTAAAAAGTCTTAAAGTATATAGTAGAGTCGATTAAATAATTTAAATAGGCTATTTAAACTACCCCTAGACCTATCTCCTTTATAAACATAGTTACTTATATAGTTATTTTTAATAGAATTAATACTTACTAGCTTAGAGGTATAGCCTGTGACTTTTTTAAAAAACTAAATAGATATAAGTTAAAAATAATTAAAAATTAAAAATAAATAATACTCCTTTTTAATAAGTAAGCTTACTTAAATATATATACTTTTTTCTTTAAGTACTTACTATAGAATACTAAAAATAATTTTAAATAACTAATTAAAAAATTAAAGTCCTACTATAGTACTAAGTATACTAATAGACTTATAGTATATAAACTATCCTATATACTTAGTAGTATTATTAAAGTTACCTATATTATAATACTTATTAACTAAAATAACTTAAACTCTATAGTTATAGTACTTAAGTATAATAAAAATAACGTCTCTCTATACAACAACTACTAGTATATTAAAAAGTAAATATCCTAAAAAAGTACTAACCCTATTAAAGAGTATATTTATAAGTAGAAACTGGACTAATATCGGAAAAAGGGTAATACAACTATTATCAAAAAAGTACTTACTTAAGTATTAGAACGGACCCCTAAAAAGCTAAGTAAAATACTTAAAAACACTTTTATTCTTTAAGTATTAATATCTACCTAGAGTAATAAAGCATATCTACTCCTACTAATAATAAAAACTAAATATAAATAAAAGTACCTTTTTTTATCTTTAAGTTAAGTTTATTAAACTAACTATCCTACTATATAGTTATAAAAGTTTAATTCTAGTACTATCTATACTTCTCAACTTAATATACGCACTAAAGTACTTAACTACCACTAAAAGTATATTTAGTAATATTACTCATTATATACACAATACTATTCTATAGTTTAATAATAGTTATACACTTTATAATAATAAAGGGATTTTATATAATTAACTTTTTTTTAATATTATTAAGTATATTTAATTAGAGTAGTACTTTAATAATATTAAAATAAAGGATAGTAATAAAGATAATAATAAGAATAAGAATAAAAATAAAGATAAGGGTTTAACTTTATTATTATCTTTAGTAGTATTCTTTAACTTAATAAATAAGAGTAAGAATAAAAATAAGAATAATAATAAAGATAATAATAATAATAAAAATAATAGAAATAAGAATAATAATAAAAAAAATACTATTATAGTTACTATAGGTAAGTAGATAAAGTTAAAATAGTATTATAGAAATATTTAAAAGATATATTAAGGACAGCTTTAAAATATATAGTAAATATAAATAAATATTGTTTTATTAATAAATAACTCTATACTTAAATATAAACTAAGTTATATAAAAGGAAAACTATAATACTAAAGCTAGAATAAAATAATAGTATTAAGAGTTAAGTAGATTTTTCTCTATAAAAGAGGTATCCTTTAAAGCCTAGTCTATATACTAGTATTAATTTTAAAGCTATATAGTTTTTAAATATTCTAAGTATATAGCTGCCGCGCCCTACCCTTACACACATCTATAATAACAAAACAATAAGTAAATAACCTACTATACTTACTAACTTTCTTTTCCTCCTTTACTAACTTATATTTTTCCACCTTTAATACTTCTTATTTAACCTATTATTAAAATTATACTTTACTTTATTTTTATTATAATATCTAATTTATTTATATAAAGCCTATTTAAAATATCTTTTTTATTAAAGCTTTATAATAAACTTAGAATCCCTAATAATAAACCCTACTACTAGGTTATTAAACCCTCTTACTAAGAAACTTATAAGTTATAGTTAAAAACTATTACTAATTTTATTATTTATTCTAAAGAGTAGCTTTTTATACTATCCCCTAATATCTTCCCTTTACCTTATTAGTAAAAAAACTACTATTAATAAAAGACTACTATTATTAGTATTATATCTTAGTAATTCTACTTAGATTCTACTTATAATAATAGAATCTTTAAACTAAATAAAAAGTTAAAGGAACTACTACTTACTCTTTATATTTTTTTAATTAATTAATAAATTATTAATTATTTTTAGTATACAGCCTTAAAATTAGTTAGTATACTAGTATATATATTAAAGGTCTACTTTTATACTTTAATAATTTACTTTATAAGTTCTCTTACTTACTTTAATTTATTTTTATATTATATATTAAATATATAAGTAGTTATACCTAAACCTTATATCCTATAACAGTAAAACTAAAAAAAGCCAAGACACCTAAGAAATACTATTACTATGTAAGATTATAGTTTTTTATAGAACTATAACTTAAAATAACTTTAAAACTAAAATACACAGAATAATTAAAATATATAAGTCTACTATATATCCTAATCCTAAGTAAGTATATAAACTATACTACTCTATATTAATATATTTAATATTTCTATAGTCTCTTCTTTATATTAAAATAGTTATATCCTTTATATAGTTTAGTTCTATAATATACTAATACTTAATACTAGCGTTTTAGAGTTAGTACTTAGTATACTCTTAGCTTTAGAAAAACTTAATATAATTAGTTATAATTTACTGTATTTTAGAAGTATTTTAAATATTCTTAATATACTATACTATATACTTAAGAAATCTAGCGTAAAGCCCACTAGTATTGAGTTTTTCTCTAAAAGCTATAACAAGCTAAATAAAAATATAACTATATACTTTATTTTAAAAGGACCTTTAGAAATACGGAATATTACTAAGGTTGTTTTATAAATAATATTTGTTATAGTACTAAAAGCCTAGGTTTTAGGTATTAACTTTGTATTAAAAAGTAGGGCTTTTTATTAGTTTTTTAACTTAGTACTAATAGAGTTAGGTACTGTGGTAATTTTTTTTTACTATCTTTTTAACTAGCTTAATACTTATGAGTATAAAAACCACTATACTATATTATAATAAAAACGCTAAGGCCTTAAGGAGTAACTACTCTTTATTCTTTATTTTAGTAAGAGTAGTAATATATATAGTATATAATACTCTATGTACTTATTAACGTAGTAGTGTGACTACTATAGCTAGGATATAGTTAGTATAATATTTAAAGAGGGGAGCTATATTAGGCTCCTTAACTAGTATATTTACCTTTTTTACGTTTTAAAGAATAAACTTAATAGAGAGATTTACTACTTTATAAGGGATTAATAGACTATACTTATAAGCCTTATTTACTCTAATTCCTAAGTACCCCTAGCCTTTTACCTAGTTTATTATATTAATAACTAACTTACTAATACTATTATACTAATTATTATAAACTCCTTTATTACTAGTCTGTTTATACTAGGGTTATACTACTTAAAAACCCTTAAGAAAAGTCTTAAAGTTTGTATTATTTAGTAGGTATACTTCTAAAACTAGAAGTAGATTAAGCTTTATTTATGCTATAAAAAGCCTACTATAAATAACTATATCTAAACTATAGAACTTAACTAGAATATAGCTTACCCTTATACTAATATAAACTATTAATAAACTTAGAAGTACGCGGTTTAAAAGGTAATTATAAAGCAGACCCAACCTACTATAGAGGGTAGTAAACTTATTAAATTTTAGTAAAGTAGTTACTATACGTATAATATAATACACCTACTTACTTATAAAGTATAGAGGTATAGTTGACTAGTTGTATAAGATTAGTATATTATATAGTATAATTATAGAATAGTAACCTTTTATAAAAAGTATTAAAAATAAAAGGCTTTATATTTTAAGTTCTTAACTTTAGATTAAAAATACTACCTTTTTTTAATAAATAATTTAATTACTTAAGTTTTAAAATAATTTAAACTTAAAATATATATATAGACTTACTTCTATTTTTAATACTATTTAGTATTAAAAAGTTAGTTAACCTACTTTTATTTTAATACTATTTAGTATTAAAAGGTTAGTTAGCCCTACTGTGTTTTAGATCCTTTAATATATTTGTATATAGTCTAGGCTAAATTACTAGTATAGTATAATAACGCCCGCCTTTTAATAATATATTAATAATAATATAAATAGAATAAAATAATAAGGAAAGGATATTTAATAATAGTTTATTACCTCTACTTATTTTTATAAAAGGCTAAAGTATTTTTAATTATATTACTCTTATTTAGTTTAGTAATACTATATATATATACTTACTTAACTACTTATTACACTTAGTACAACATATTTATTAACTAACTCTATTTACTATAGTATTATAAAAAGGTATCCCGAAAAATAAATAAGAGTTTATAGTACGTTTTTATTTAATAACTTAATAATACTAGGATAGCTAATAGGTAGTAGTAAGTATAAATTAGGGATAGGGCCTTTATTTTTGTTAAGGGGTACTAAAAAAATAGAAAAGATACTAAGACGTTTTTTACTAACTATAAAAAAGAACCTATTAATTTAATAGAGCTATACTAATATTTTAGTTTTTTAATAACTCTTCTATACTAATCCTTAAACTCTAAAGGTAAGCTATATAGGTACTATACATATAACAATTAATAATAACAGCACCCTACTAAAGTCTATTATTAAGACTTATATATTAATTTTACTCCTAAGTATAGATAGACATACTGCCTATGCTTCTGACGGCCAGTATAGTAGCACTTAGTACTACGGCGCCCTACTAAAAATTAAACATCCTTCTACTAAAACAGGCACCCCTATACTTATATTACTAAAAACCCCCCTGCCTAGTAGTAWTACTACTAGTTATATATTATAGAAAGTATAGTAGTTATGCTTCTAGAGTAACTCTAAAGGGACGCATAATAATAATAAATACTAAGACTAATACTAATACTTAACTAAATACCCTTTATATTATACTAATAAATTAATAACTAAGGATTATTTTAGGGCTACTAATAATTCTATATATCCTGCTTTATTAGAGTACTATAGTGTAACTACGTAGTATATTATAATAGTTATTAAACTATAGAGTACGTTATAAAGGACTATTTAAAGCTACTTACTTAAACTTATAAAGTATTATACTAAAATTTGTGTACTAGTGTACCTAGACGAAGACGAGCTAGGTATAAATAAAGCACTACTAGTAGATATTAAAATTTAAATAGTATTACTACTACTACTTATATTAATACTAAGAATACTATTATAGTAGATATAGTTATAATATCTAGGTAGGGAATAATATATATATATATACTTTAAGTATTAGAAATAGAGGGTTATTTATTTAAAAAGCTTACTTTTATTTTATTAATATATAATTTATAATAAATACACAGGCTTATAATTATATATAATTATTTTAAAAACAGCTAGTTTTAAAATAAGCTTCTTATTAGTGCCCTAGTCTACTAAGTACTATACTATTGTACTATGTCTTTTTTTTTAGTACGTTTACTTCTATCTACTTTATACTTTAATATAAATTATCCATTTAGTAACTTAAAGTATAATAAATCTATTTAACTAAAGCTCCCTTTTATATTTAGTCCCCCTTCTATATATTAAGTTTTAGTAATTTTCTATACTAACTTAAATAGTTTTTATAGTATACTAAATATATCCAAAATAACTACATCCTTAGGCACTATATCCAACGTAGCCTTATAGGCCTACTAAAGCTTAACTACTAGCTTCTATAGAGGGATAATAATACTATAAATAAACTTATCTACTATTCTAAAAAAGTAACGAAATAGGCTATTATTTATATAATTAACTACTTTTAAAACTTAATTAAAAGCTAAAATATACTTAATAATTAATTAGTAGCTAGATATAAAAAAGAAAAACCCTAGTTAATTTTTTAATTTACTTAGGGAAGTAAATAGGGACATAACTTATAAGCTCTTATGTTTAGTAAGGAGTAGATAAGTACCTATACTTTATTTTTATATTATAGACTTTAAAATCTTTAAGTCTTAAATAAAAAGGTATAGATTCTTTAGCTTTAGCTTATAATAATAGGCGATATAGTTCTAGAGCTTAGACTCCTATTACTTACCAGAACAGCTATAATCTAAATCTTTAGTATTATTTCTATACTACTATTACTAATCCTACTACTCTTTTTAAATCTTTTTCTTAAGTATATTAGTATTATTACTTACTAGTACCTCTTTTAGTTTAAACTATATATCCCTAATCCTCTTAATACTAAGTTTAGCTATAACGTTAGTATTAATAAATTAGTTTAGCCCGTTAGTTTTAAAAGTAGTTAGTAATAGAGTTATATTAGTAAAAGGATTGTTTATACTTATTAGTGCCTTTTAGTACTTATCTATATTTTTTTAAATACTACGTATAGAAGTAAGTTAAGTAATAAAATAAATATTAGTTCTAAAGTTACTAAGTTATATTAATAGTAGACTAGTAATTAACTAAGCTTTGTTAAGTAAGAGTTTTTGTATAATTAATTATTAATTCTTATAAATACTAAACTCCCTAGATATAATTACGTACTATAAACGCTTTATTATTACTATAACGTAAGTAGTATTAAGGTTTAGTGTTACTAGGCCGATTTAGGCTTTATACTTATAGGGTTAGACGTAACGTACTAGAGTTAATAATTTTAATTCTTAGTTTTGGTTATTACCCTCTTAAGTTAGGTTTAACTTTTATTTCTATAATATATTAATATTAATAAGTATGTGCTGCTATTATTTAGAAGAAAGAGTAGTTAGAATCGCTTTAATTTATAGAAAGGTTAAATTTAAAACTAGTATATAATAATAGTTTAGTATAATACTATACTATAGGCTTACTTTAGCCTTTAAGTTATTATTTAATATATCTACTATTTTATAAAAAAAGTTAAGAATAATAAGTAATATAGTTTAGTAAGTATATAGGTTATTTAGTGTGTATTAAATATAAAAAAAGTATAAGTAAAAAAATATTTTTAAGTTTATTAATAATCTTTTTATAAGTAAGGGAGAAGGAAATAGTTACTATAAAGAGGTTTAGAGTTAAGATGTTTTTTTTTTTTTAGGGGGGGAAGGGGGGGGTAAGTTARATTAARCGCCTACTTTATTTAAAACAATATTAGTTACTTATATCCCCTACGCCCTACTTACTATCCCTACTATTTTATATAGTATAGTAGYTAGTATTACTATTAATTTAYTAAATCTTACTAAAATAACCTACTAAATACCTACTTTAATATAACTTTAATACTCTACTAAYRTTATATAARTAYAATATTAATAAAGTATTAGCATAATATTAATACAATATTAATATATTACACAACTTAGTATATACTACCCTACTATAAAAACGTACTTAAAAATAAGTAAAGATATAAGTATATATAACCTAAAAAAGAGTTTTAAAACTATATAGACTTTAATCTAACTAAGTACCTAATAAAATCGTTATTCTTTACTTATTACTAGTTTAGCGTCCCTTTATAGTCCGTAACCTTCTTTAAAACTTTAAAGTATCCCCTCTACTAACTACTATTCTTTAATTTATTTTTAACTTAACTTAAATACTACTTTAAACCTTTTTAACTCTAGGATTAGTAAAAACCGCCTTAACCTTTACTTACCTATTAGCCCTATATACTAAATTCTAAGTTACTTATAAGTAAAATATATACTTCTTTTTCTTAGTATGTTCTTTTTAAAACTAGGGCTTTTAGTACTAAAGACTTTAGTTAGAGTAATAATATAGACTCTATTAATAAGTAGTATAGCGCTGCCCTTTATAGGTATAGTTATAGCCTTGTAGTTATTCTTTTTAGAGTTACTATTAAATAACTTATATATAATAGTAGGGTACTAAGTTGCTTTGTCCTTAGGTATAGTAGTTACCTTACCCTTAAGGGCTATAGTCGCCTTACCCTTAGGGGCTATAGTTACTTTACCCTTAGGGGCTATAGTTACTTTACCTTTAGGGACTATAGGCGCCTTACTCTTAAGGACTATAGTTACTTTACTTTTACTTACTATCGAAAAGCTAGTTATAGCTGTATTAGTAGTATTATAAGTATAAATTATACCTAAGTAAATATTAGTTCTAGGAAGTTAAATATTTATAAGTAATTATACTTATAATTTTATATAAAAGTAATAGCTTTATTATTAGAAATACCCTCCTTTTATATACTTTAAAAAATAGTATTAAAAATAGTTTAAGTAAATAGTAATATTAACTAAGTACTACTATAGTTATATATAAGTAATATATAGTTTAGTCCGGACTATAAATAGCTATTTAAGTACTTTACTTTTAATTACTAATTAGAATAATAGTAAATATAGTAATAAGGCCTATTAATATATAGGTATTTAATATAAAAAAGGAAAAAGTAAAGAAGTTATTAACTTTTTAGAATAGAAAAAAGATTAGGGTTAGGTTAGAAAAAAGTTAAAGTAAAGGGAAAGTAAATAAGTAAATTAAGCTAAGTTAAATAAGTAAGTAAAGGAGTTAGTACTTACTTACTTAGGGTATATCTCTAGTTATAAAAACTAAAAAAAGCTATACTTATTAAGTATTTAAAAGCTATACAACTATTAAATATAACTTACTATAGGTATATTATACTTTATTTCCCTAAATACTAACCTCTATACCTACCTTTTATTACTAGTCTATAAGTAATTACTTACTTAGTATACTTCTTTTTAACTATTACTTTAAACTTAACTACTAATAAGTTTAATCCCCTTTCTTTTATAATAACTATAGACTTTTTCTTTTTTATAATACCTAGCCCTAATATTTTATCCTTTTTATTAAACCTAAAAACATCACCTCTATTTTCCATAAATATCTATAAAACCACAATACTACTACTAAAATTATAACTATAATAAAGGCCCCTAAGTTAATTTATAAATCCCTTACCTTTATAGTAAAGATTAAGGAGCTAGAGACAAAGCTTACTTTTACTACTAAGAAAAAAGCTAAAATCGATATAAAGTAAAGTGCTGTACTTACTATAAAGTACTCTTACTCCTATATAAAAGTATATACTAACGATTATAGTAATTTTTTACTAAAGTACTTASTAAGTACTTTAAAAATATAAAAAATAATAAAAAGTTAATTATTAATACAGCTACTATAAGTAATATTACTCTAACCTTTAATAACTATACTACTATAGCTATATTAATAACTAACTAGTAGCTTTTTATATTACTTTTAAGTAGATAAAAGCTTATAAAGTAATTAACTTAATTAATTTTTTTTTAGACTTTAATAATAATACTAATACTAATTTAATATTACTTAGTTTTAATAGTATTATAAGTAATAACTTAGATAGTAAAGATAGTATAGCTAATACTACTAATGTACTAGTTATGAGTAGTATTAAGTAAAGGGCTTTAGAGGCTCTTAAAGTTATAATGCTCTTTAAAAAAAGGGTAATAACTTATATATTATACTATATATATACACGTATATATAAAAGACTAGGATACTAATGCGGGTATAGTATAGGTACTTAAAAGTGGATTACTTTAGTGAATAATATAGATACTAAAATATAAACTAGAGTAGTTATTAGTATCTTAAATTAGGTTATATAGCTCTATTGTATGGTAGAGAGATAGAGGTTTGTATTATGTATTAGAATAAAGTTATATTAATAGTTTTAGTAACTTAAAGTAACGTAGTTTAAATAAAAAAAGAATAAATAGTTAATAACTCTAATAAAATATTTAATATAAGTACTATTATAAATATAGCTTAGTACTTAGGTCTATAATAGTAAGCTATAGTAAATTAAAATCCAAAAATTTAAGTCTAACTAGCGTCTATAACTACCCTATAAAAGTTGCGATATTTAAATAACTATAGAAGCTATAATTTATACTTAGTAACGGAATTTCCTTAATATATTAATATAGAATCTTTTTTTTTATTTATTTAGTTTAAAATCTAAAGATTTAAGCTAAACTAGTATCTATATTTACTCTATAAAAGTCGTAATCTTTTAAGCTCTTTTATTTATTTAATCGCCCCTCTTTTAAATAAGTAATTAAACTAAAGCTCTAAAGACTATAGTACCTACCTTTAGCTTATAGTATAGTGGTCAGCTGTACCCCTATTAGCTACCCCTATATTTTAAGGCTAAATAGTTTTAAAATAGAACCTATATTCTATTCTTAATTTAATTAAACTCTACTATTTATTATTTAAAAAGTAAGTAACTTTAAAAATATATAGTAATAGTTTAGAGTAAATAATTATTAAAATTTAAATACTTAAAAAAGTATAAAATAAAGGATATAGTAGTAAATAAGCTCTAGCTTTAGTTAGTTAAATATATAGGGTATAGTTATAAAAATATATTAGAATAAAAGGCATTAAGAAGTACTTATAGTAAGTTATAGTATCTAAGACCTATATAACTAAATAATAAAAGTAGTACTAGTCTAGTAGACTCTTAGGGTAGTACTTAAAATAAAGCCTATATAGTTTTTAAATTTAAACACAACCCTTAACCTTATACTCCCTCTGTATTATACTTCTATACTAGTAATATCTAAACTACTATTCTACTTATTTTACTTACTAAATAAAACTAAACTCTAAAATAGTATAAAAAAATATATTTTTAAAAATTATATACTTATTATATTAATAAAGGCTTTTTTTATTAAATTTAGTATTTAAATAAGTAGTAAGTATTGTTTATAGAGATACGTATAGTATAGTGAGGTATAAGCCCTGTAACTACTAAGTATACTATCCTAACTACCTAGTTAGGATTCCTTTTAAACTATACTATAATAGATATTTATTAACTATATAGTTAATCTCTATTAAACTAAGGATAAGTATATTATAGAAGCTTTTAAAAGTTAATACATTTACTATAATTCTAACTCTAATTAACTTAGGTATAAAGTAATTAATAAAGTAAACTTAATAATTAACTTAAATAATACTAAATTTAATAAAAATATAATTAAGAACTTTAATACTAGACTCTTACTAAAGAGTAGCTAATGCGCTATACTAAATACTAGCTCTAAAGACTAAGGTACTAATATAACTACTAGTTGTATATAAAATACAGAGTATAGAAGCTATACTACTAAAAAGGCTATTAGTTATATAGTTTTATAGCTTTATATAGGGGCGACCTATAAGTTAGTTATATATAGCTTAAGTAAGACTATTACTCGTAGTTAAGCCTTGCGGGGATTCTTATAGTTAAAAGAAACTATTATTTTGCATTAAAACTATTTTATTACWATTTACTAGCCCCTATACGTATCTCTACTACTAAATATATACTAGCTAGGCTACTTACTTAAGAAAACTATAAATAGCACCCTATATATATATTGTAGTAAGAAACGTTGTTATATATAAATAAAAGCGCTTATTTTTAATAACTAAGCCACGTTTCTATATTAGTATAAAACTAATAATATATATAAACTATAAATTAATTTAGAAAAGGGGGTACGAGTTAATTACTATAGGTATTATAAAAGTAGCTATTCCTTTTAACTTTAAACTACTTTAAAATATAGCTAAAAAAAAGAAAAAAAACTTATTTTAGTAATCCTTTATAAAATAAAGAAAAAACCTCTAAATAACAAAATAGGTTTATTTAATATAAATAAAGTAAATCCTACTATTAAATTTTTCTTATTCTTTAATTTTATACTTTATTGTATTATTATAGTTTCCTTTATAATTCTATAAATAAGTCCTTATATTAAAAAATATTAAGTCTAGCTAAGTTAATAGTAATTAATTTTACTTTATTAAACGCAACTCCTTAGTATAACTAACTATAAATAACGTAGAAAAACAATATTTATATAAATAAACTCTTAACTAGTATAAAATTCTTTTTTTAAATTTCTAAAAGATTACTACTAAAAATAAAGGTAGAGAAAAACTCTTTAGTAAGAACTATAAATAAAATATTAACTTAGTATTTACTTAGACTAATAATAATAATAAATAGCCACTATAAAAAAACAAACTATTTATTACTTTTATAAAAGTAAATAATACTTATAAGCTATTTAGTAACTTAACTTTACTATAGTGGGTAGAAAGTATAGGTAGTTGTACTAAGATTAAGGAAATATTCCTTAGTTTTAAACTCTAATAGACTAGCCCTTAAGTACTATAATAAGGAGAGCCCCCTAAAAAAGAAATTATCTAGAATCTATTCTAGATAGAATATAGACTTATTAAACCTAAAATAATAAAGTTTAATAACTTATAAATACTTTAAATATTACTTTTAAAGACGTTAAACTAGTAGCTCTAGATTATACTATACTTAATAGAGGTTATAAATAGTAAAGTTATAATAATAATAAAAGATACTAAGTTCTATACCCTCCCCCTAATCTAAGTAGCTAAACTACTTAAATAGAACGTTAATATTAATAAGATCCACTAGGGATTTTTTTTTTTTTAATAGAGTTACTAATAATACCTAGTACTTTAACTTACTTCTTAGTTAGAAAAATATAAGTAAAATTACGGGTATATAGGTAGTAGTATAACTTTTGTTTTAGGGATAGAGTAGAGAGATAATAGTCACTGTTTCTACTATACTATAATAGAAAGGCGGTACTATTTATAGCTTAATAGTATTTAAAATACTTTAATACACCGTTCTGTATCCCTAGCTAGAAAATAGCCTTCTATAGTTGCCCCTAATTAATAATAATACTACTATATCTTAGGCTACTAGTTTATAATAAATATTTTACTACTTAAATATATAAACTAAAGTATTAAAATAAAACACCTTTAACTAAATAATTAATACTCATATAATCTAACTAGTCTATAAAAAGCTTTAATATATTAAGAGTATAATCAATCCTATTACGTTTTATAATACCTCGTTTTAGTACCCCTATTCTTAACCTAAGTTACCTAACTCTAATATATTATTATTAATACTAAGCGCCGTAACTAATAAAGAACCTATAAAGAACAAGGAAACCAATAACACTAATAACGCTTCTCTACTAAAAGACTTAAAGATATTATTATTATTACTAAGTATCTTAACTCTTAAGAAGGATAAGGATAATAAAAATAATAAAAATAATAAGGAAATGCTTAATATAAATAATTGTCCTCTATTAAGTAATTTAAATAGTATAAGTAGTTTAAGCTCCTTTAATAACTTAAATAAGTTAAGTAATAAAAGACTATTAGTACTTTATAATTAACTAAAATAAGTACTTAAACTCTTAAACTAGGTACTTTAAAAGGCTAGAGAGTTATATTAAGAATTTAAAATAAGTATAAATAATATATAGTAGTATTTATAGGGGATATCTTGGGCCTTTGAAGTAAGAGATTTAACTATAGAGTTAAAAGGAATTTAGTAGATTCTTACTAGGATCTATAAAGAAGAATAAGCCTATTATAGCTAGCTAGAACAGTTATAAAAACCACTACTATAATCGCTAGCTCCTTATAATTAAAAGGGAAACACAGCTACGTCGCTGCTACTAGAATTACTAGTCTATAATAATTAAAATAAAGATACAGTTGTGTCGCTAAAATAGTAGTTAGTAGTCCTAAGTTAATAAAACTAGCCACTAGTCCCTAATTAATAAAATAGAAATATAACTTTATTAGTATAAAGGTAGCTAAAATATAATAATTTTTTAAATATAGTAAATACCTTAAAGAAGTAATAGCTGTATTAACTAGTCTTTAATTAGTAAGATATTTTAAATAGTAATACACCTATGTAGCTAGTAATACAGCTATAATATTTATATTTAATTAAAGTATTTTATAAAAAAATACATATAAGCCCTAATTTACTAATAAAAACATATATAACAGTATTACTAAGTAAATCTATATTAATTCTAATACTATACTGTAATAATCTAAAAGTATAATTAATAAAGTAGTAACCTACTAAACCTTAAACGCTATATATATATAATAAATATTATAATATAATAGTATTAGTGGGTTAACCTATACTTATTCTAATACTTAGTAGAAACTATTTAGATATACCCCTAATAAGTATATATTTAACTCTATTACGTATACCCTTTAACCTAAAATAACTATTATTATATTTCTCTATACTAGTACTACTAAATAAACCCTTATTAACTCTTATATATAAAAACACTACTAGGCCTCTAGTAAACCTACTAAGTTTAAGTATTATAAATATATTAAGTAATAAAGTTAAAAATATTATACCTATAGTAAAGTCTTAAAAGTGTAAAGCTAAGTCGTAGGATACTTATAACTTAAAAAAAAAAAAAAAAAAGGGTAAAGATACTTAAGGTGTACGTAGATAAAAATAGCGGGATATAAGCCCTAGGTACGTATAGTGGCACTATACCATAGGCTATACTCTTAGTATATAGTAAAATACTAAGATAGCTAGATGTATTTTATAATTATTTTATAAGAAGTAGTATTACTTATTATTTCTTATTAATATTATTTTTATATTTATTACTTTATAAATATATTATAATAATTCTATCTATAGTCTATAGGGCTTTTTTACTTATTTTCCTAGTATATAGCTAATATAACTTACTAAACTAACTTTTAAAACTAAATAGCCTTAAAATAAAATATACCTAATAAGTTCCTAAAAGTAGTTATTACTATTAATAGTATTGTACCCCTTACTTATATATTAAAAATAGTAAATACTAATAAACCGGGTTATTTATAAAATTAATTAACTTTTAATCTATCTTCGCCTTTATAAAACCGGTCTATATAAAAGCTAAAGTCCCTTAAAAATAAAAGTTAGTATTTACCCTTTACTAGCTATAGACAATAGTTTACTTATTAAGTCCCTAAACTATATCCTCTAATTCCAGCTTTATTTACCTTTTGTATAATACTTATACCTACTACTTAACTCTTAATACTCTACTTTAGTACTAAAATCGCTAAATACCTCTAAGAATTAAATAATTATTATATTTCTACTAAAAAACAGACCTAAACTAACTATAACCTTTTTATAAATATAGAGTAAATAGTTATTTATAAAGCGGGTAATAACTATAACTTTAAGTATATTAAAGAGTTAAGTAAAAATACTCTAGTTATAATTTCTAACCTCGCTAAGAACCTAATTTAATATAGAAATATAAAAAACTAATAATAAATAACTAAAACTATATAATATAATTAGTATAATATATATTAAACTATATAGTTATTAATAAAGGAGGAAGTATAGATTATATACCTAGACTTATTTACTAGTATAAATATAAAAACTCCTACACCCTAGTAATAGTAAAGTAACTATACTAACTTAATACCTTTAAAAACCCTTAATACAGTATTTAAATTAGTTTAAAGGATATTAGAAAGAACCTTTTTAATAATAGTATTGTTATATTATCCCTACTTACACAGCCCTAAGTTAACACACATAAAGCACTATAAAGTATAGTAGCTAATATTAAATTCTCTTTATAACTTAGTAATAAAACTTATATAGTTTTAATAAATATAGTAGTAATTAATATTAAATTAAATAATATTAAGGTTAAGTTATAAATCTACTATACTAATATAAAAAATAAGTCTAGCTAGTATCTTAATAAGGACTAGTATCTTATTACCTATATATTATATAACTTTATTTTTATAAATAGTAATATTATAGTTATTAACCTATCAAATAACCACAATAAAACTAAAGTAGTAGTTTATAAAAAACTAGCCAAAAATAAACCTAGCAATACCTAGTACACTTTTACTAAGTATAATAAACTTAGTTTACTTTTTACTAACAATAGTAATACTCTTTATTTCTAGTACGTAATAGAACTAAGTAATAAGAGTTACTAGTTTATTAGGACTATAACTAAGACTAATAAAAACGTTAATTTAATAGTTATAAGTTAATATATCTTTTAAAGAAGCCCTAAGAGTAAAAGATTTAAGTAATAGAATAAAAGTAGTATTACTATTATAAACACTCTAAGTAATAACGTTCTATATCTTCTATTATTTAACTTTCTATATAACCTCTAACAACTAAAAAGACTAAGCGGATTAAGTATTAGTACCCTCCACATTATTAGTATCTTTGAAATTAAAAAAAGTAATAATATTTAAGTTATTATACTTACTCCTTAACTTTACCCCCTAAAGAATCCTAATTAAATAGCTATATACCCTAGAAATAAAGTTAAGCTTAAAACCCGCCTTAAAAATACTTAAAATAGTTATACCACTCTCTTCTATACTAAGTTCTAACACCTAAAAAGTAATATTAGTTAATATATTATCTCTTTTTTTTAAGGAATAAAGAGTTAGTAACTTACCTTTAGTATATYTTTATAAATAGTCTTATCCTCTAAACTATTAGCGCCGTTATATATAATATATCTATAATTAGTAAAATTACCCTCTATACTTACTAGTACTTATTTTATTAAAGAATAATATATTTAATAGCTCTGGTTAATAGTATATAGAATAGAATATACTAATAGTAAGTTAATACTAAGTAGTATAAATAAAAAGTAAAAAAGGAATAAAAAAAAAAGGCTTATAAAAAAATAATAACTATAAGTAAATACATATTACTTAATAGGTAGGATATACTAACTATAGGTTAATATTAAGTAGAATAAATTAAAAAAAAAAAAAAAAAAAAAAAAAAAAATAATAACCCTAAGTAAATATTTACTTTTAACTAATAACTACTTAAATATACTAAGTAAGTTAGTATTAAGTAAAACTAGTTAAGAGTAAAAAAAAAATAAAAAAAAAAGGCTGAGCTATAAAAAAATAATAACCCTAAATAAATATTACTACTTAACTAATAACTACTTAAAAGTACTAAGTAAAGTAGTATTAAGTACTTAGCTTTAGTATATAAAACTAAAAGGACTAGTTAAAATAAAACCCTACTTACCTTAATATAATTTAAAAGCTGTATAACTTTTAAATAGTTTAATTTAAAATATATAATTATTTATTAACTTAAAATAGTACCCCTATAAAGGAATTTATAACCCGGGCCTTTTTAATAAGTAAAGCTACTATATATATAAGTTTAAATTAAATAACTCTTACTAAAAAATTATTCTTTTTAACTATACCCCCTTTTTACACTTATACCTATTATACCCTTTAAAAAAACTAAAACCTATATCCTTTTTATTTTTAAATATACTAATAAAGTAAAATATAATAAATACTAAAAAGTCCCTAACTAATAATTACTATATAGTAAACTAACTTTATTTTTTTAAATAGTACTTACTTAGAATTGTTTTTAATTACTTAATAGAATTGTTTTAAAGAGGTTTATAGTAAGATATTTAAAAAAAGCATCTTTTATAATAAAATTCTTGCTGTTGCGTAGAAGAGTAAATAACGCCTAGTAATAAACTATCTTAGTTACTACTAATAGTAGTACTAGCACTAAATAAAAGCTTTAATAAGCTTAAAAAAGAGGAAATTCTCTAGGCTATTTTAGTTTTTAGTAATAAAAAAAATATTAATAAAGTTAAAGAAAAAAACACTAATAAAGTTTATAATCTCCCTTATACTAAGCCCCGTACCTTGGGCGTATTAATTAGTTATAAAAAAATAACTATAAAAACTAAACTAAAGATACTTAAGTCTACCTATTGCCCTTTTAGTACTATACCTACTAAGTGGGTATTTACTAAGTATAAATTTTTTATAAACCTCTGTGTATAAAATACCTAGCTTACGTTTTTAAAATAAGTTCTACTAGTAGTAATGTACTTAAGTTCTAAAAAATACTTATAAAGTCTAAGTTAAAAAAGTATAAGTTTATTTAAAAGTATTGTATATTAAATAACTAATTACTTATAATTTTAAAATAAGTTTTATTASTAATAAAATACTTAAGTTCTAAAAAAAGTAGTAAAAATACTAAAAGCACTTAGGGAATCTATTTAGGCCTACTTAAACAAAAAAGGATAGGTAAATACTACTAATACTAGTAATTTACTTTAATACAAGACTTTTATATACTTAGTAGTTAAATATATAACTAAACTAAAAAGAATTACTAAAATACTATTCTTTTAAAACTATTTAGAGTTAAAATATAAAAGTAAAGTTTAGTTAAACCTATACCTACTTAGGTAAGTAACTTAGTATACGTACCTACCTAGGAACGAACTATACTATAAATAATACTAAAATAATAGAGTATAGATTTAATAGGCTACTATATATATAGTATTAAGCCTACTTATATCTATAAGTACCTACTACCCTAACTCTTATAAATAGAGCTGTATAAAGTTAAGGTTTATTTTATTATTTACTTTATTACTTAAAACTAAAGTATTTTTTAATATTTAATTAATTTTATAAAAAATAAATTACTATACTTAGAATTGAATAATTTAAACTAAGCTTTATAATAGTTATAACCTTTTAATAAAACTAATAAAAATAACTTATACTTAGTAATAAAGCTTTTTTAATATATTAATGCAGAATATTCCCCTTTATTTATTAAAATTAAAATTAAAAAATCTAAACCTAGCTAGTGTTTTTTATTTATTAATTAAAGTTATAAACTTTAAAAAGTTATAAAAGCTATAATTTATACTTAGTAATAAAACTTCTTTAATATATTAATATAGAATATTCCTCTTTATCTATTAAAATTAAAATTAAAAAATCTAAGCTTAACTAGTGTCTTTTATTTATTAATTAAAGTTATAAACTTTAAAGAATTATAAAAACTATAAGTTATACTTAGTAATAGAACGTCTTTAATATATTAATATAGAATATTCCCCTTTATTTATTAAAATTAAAATTAAAAAATCTAAGTTTAATTAGTATCTTTTATTTATTAATTAAGGTTATAAACTTTAAAGAGTTATAAAAGCTATAAGTTATACTTAGTAACGGAACGTTTTTAATATATTAATATAGAATATTCCCCTCTATTTATTAAAATTAAAATTAAAAGATTTAAGCTTAACTAGTATCTTTTATTTATTAATTAAAGTTATAAACTTTAAAGAGTTATAAAAGCTATAAGTTATACTTAATAATAAAATATTTTTAATATATTAATATAGAATATTCCCCTTTATTTATTAAAATTAAAATTAGAAGATTTAAGCTTAATTAGTGTTTTTTATTTATTAATTAAAGTTATAAACTTTAAAGAGTTATAAAAGTTGTAATTTATACTTAGTAACGGAACTTCTTTAATATATTAATATAGAATATTCCCTTCTATTTATTAAAATTAAAATTAAAAGATTTAAGCCTAACTAGTGTTTTTTATTTATTAATTAAAGTTATAAACTTTAAAAAGTTATAAAAGCTGTAATTTGTACTTAGTAATAGAACTTTTTTAATATATTAATACAGAATATTCCCCTTTATTTATTAGAATTAAAATTAGAAGATCTAAGTCTAGTTAGTATTTTTTATTTATTAATTAAAGTTATAAACTTTAAAGAGTTATAAAAGCCGTAAGTTATACTTAGTAATAAAACGTCTTTAATATATTAATATAAAATATTCCCCTTTATTTATTAAAATTAAAATTAAAAGATTTAAGTCTAGCTAGTATCTTTTATTTATTAATTAAAGTTATAAACTTTAAAGAGTTATAAAAGCTGTAATTTATACTTAATAATAGAACTTCTTTAATATATTAATACAAAATATTCCCCTTTATTTATTAAAATTAAAATTAAAAAATCTAAACTTAACTAGTATCTTTTATTTATTAATTAAAGTTATAAACTTTAAAGAGTTATAAAAGCTATAATTTATACTTAGTAATAGAACTTCTTTAATATATTAATACAGAATATTCCCCTTTATTTATTAAAATTAAAATTAAAAAATCTAGACTTAAAAACCCTAAATATATTAACATCCTTATTTAGTAAAGTAACGTTCTATTTTATTTTAAGTATATAATAGTACTAATAAAACTTACTAAGTAACTAAATAATAAGTAAATACTTTAAATTTAAAGGCTATCTATATAGTTATAAAGTCGTTTCTATAATAACTATTAAGTATTATAGTAGTATACTTTATACTATAAGTCTAAACTATAAAAACCTTTTTATTTAGAATATCCCCTAACGCCCTATTACTAGCTAGCTTAGTTCTATTCTACCTAAGTGGCCTTACTACTAAGGATATTAAAGTTACTAGTATTAATAATAGCTATAGTACTACAGTAAAAGAGTATATTAGTAGTAGTACTAAACTTAATTTATAAGTAAATAGAAGTTAATTACTATTACTCTTTAAAGTTAATATACTTTTCTACTAAGTAAGTTAAGAATTACTAAACTATAGTTATACCCTTTAAAGTCTAATTTAGGCCTTTATTATTAAGTTACTAATAGGTTAAGGCTTAAGATTAATAAAAAAATAAAAGTAGAGTTAAATACTAATTTATTTATTTAAAGACTTTAACTTATATTAGTTTTAGAGAAGTAGTAAACTAGTGCTTTGTTTAATATTGTATTAGGGCTAGTAATAAAGATAAGGTTAGCCTTACTAAAACACCAGCTCTTAAGGGTACTTTTTATAGTTAAAAACGACTTTATTAAACTTTATTATACTATAAATAGTATTATACATTAAAGTTTAAAATTAGAATTAAATTTAGTAGTGGGGAATTTAAGTATATAAAGTATAAGCTTATTATTAATAAAGTTTTAGTTCTTTTTAGACTTTTTAATTAGGGCTACTTTAATTAATTTTAGGGTTTTAAATTAATAGTTAACTAAAGACTAGGCGTTAGTTATTAGGCGTAGTTATTATAAAAGTAAAAAGTATTTAATATATATATAACTACTATTATATTACTTTTATATAAATAAAGTTATAATTCCTTTTATATTTCGACCTTATATATATAAATAAATATTAATTTAAAAGTTTAGTAAGTAAAAGCTAAGTATTATTAATAAAGTAGAATCCGTTGTGTATAAATAGTCTTATACGTACTATAGTTTAGGTATAAGTAATTATAACTACTACTATAGTATTTAATAAAATACTATTATTTAGTACTAAAGTACTAAGTAGATTTTAAGACTATATAGCTTTTAAATATTAGCCTAGCTTAAGTAGACTAAAATGCTTATATATATAACTTAGGTACTTAGTTATTTAGTTAAGTAATAGGCTTTTTTAAATTAAATAACTTAAAATTAAAAAAGGAAAAGAAAAAATATTAACTTTAACTACGTAATTAAAGATACGTAGGAATCCCTATAGCTAGTACTACTATAAGTACTCTGTTTATATATAAGTAATAGTAGTAATAGTTAAGCCTTCCCCCTAAATATATCTTTTTTTTTTATAAAGCTACTTTTAACATTACCTACTTTATAAACCCTTTATATAAACTTTTAATATTATAATTATAAATACTTTAAGGTTTAGTATTTTCTTTATTTTATATAAATATAAATTATTTTAATAACTTACTTCTATAGAGTATAAAAAAAGTCTATAGATAAATTAATATTATATAACTTTTTTTACTCTTATTATTATTACTCTATTCTTTATACTAACTTATATATAGGTAGTATTAAGTATAGCTATAGAAATAGAGGATCTAGTTTCTTACTAATATATTTATATTAATATATATACTAGAGTTAAGCTATACTTTAACTTAAAATATAGTAACTTAAGTTAAAAATACTAAATAATAAAGTAACTATTGCYTTTTAGTACTAGTAAGCTAGAGACTAAAAGGTAGTAGGTAGACTCTAATAAAACAGAGCCTACTAATAATATAAAGCCTATTAACAAAACAGGGCCTTTTTATAAAATAATACCCCTTAATAATAAAGCTACTACTAATAAAAAAGATACTACTAATAAAATAGAGTCTATTATTAAAAAAGATACTATTAAAAAAAAGCCTATTAATAATAGAGACTCTACTAATAAAAGTAACGCTACTAATAAAGTAGAGCCTATTATTAAAAAAGATACTACTACTAAAGAAGAGCCTATTAATAATAGAGACTTTACTAATAAAAAGGAGCTAAAAAGCTAGACTAAAGCTATAATATAACTTACCTAAATTATAGAGGTAAACTTAACTTATAACTAAGCCTAGGTTAAGTTACTATACTAACGCTTTATTAAAGAGTTTATAAGAAAAAACTTAATAATAACTAAGAATTACGTTACTAAGTTAGAACTACTTTTAATATAAAAAACTTATAAATATAAATTACTATTTTATAGTATCTTTTTTAATAACTTTTATAAAAACGTAATTAGCTTTATTAGTTTTTTATAGTTAGAATAGTACTATAATAGCTAACTAAAAACACTTAATTTATTTAACTATACCCCCTAGTAAATAACTAAATTATTATAACTATATAATAATATAAAATAGTATAAATCTAAGATTAATAGGGCTATAATTTATAGTATCTAAAAAAGCTATAGCTTAGTTTAATTAAATCTCTTTAATAATAACTTTATTAGAATATTAAATAACTTAAATAACTTATAAACTATAAAGCTCTATAAGTACTATAATATTACTAATTAAAAGGGCTAATTAAAGTTTAATATCTTTAAAAAAGTAATACTCTATAAACTAAATATTCTTAAGTTATAGTATAATTAGAGTTTAAAGAACTTAACTATCCTATAGGCGTTATATAACGCCTTTAAACTAAGGGGGTTATTCTTTACTACTTACTAAGCTATTAAGTTATTAACCCCTTTATATACTCCCGCTTAGTATTATATACTAGCTAATATATTAAACCCTTAGGGACTAGAGTAAGGCTAGTTGTATTTTAATACTTAATAAGTCCCTTATAATACTATAGAAAATTAATAATAGTGTGTTTTAAGACTTAGTAAAGATAGTTAAGGATAAGTTAGTACTGTTATATCTCCTATATCTCTACTAATTAAAGGCTAGGATATACCTATAGACTATTCTAGAATACTTATTAATATAGACTATAAATAATAAAAGAAAAAGGTTTATTAAGGGCTTATTTAAGTAGACTTAGGCTTAGTTTAGTAATAGTATATAATATATTAATTTAGTAGTATAGTAATATTAAATATTAACTATATATTTTTTAAAATTATAAATATAAAGTTATAAGTTATAGTTTAAGTAGTTAAACTATAGAATTAAGTATATATAGTTTTAAAATAATAGGCTTAATAATTATAGAAGTGTAAATACTAAAACCTACTAGTCTATTATATAGGAATTACTTTTATTATTCCTGCTTTAAGAATTAGAAAATATTATTATAAGTAATTATACTTTTTTAAAAGACTTATTAATTTAAAAGCTATATATCTTTAAAAGTATAGATAGATATAAAGTTTAACCTTTTTCCTTCCTTTCTTTAATAAATCCCTATACTATTACTTAAATATACTATATTACTTATTCTATTTAAAAAATATTTTAATAACTATATTAAATAAATAGTTTATTTTATAGTACTTAAGTCTAAGTATTACTAAGCCCCTATCCCTTTTTATTAATATATACTAACTTTTATATATACTTTTTAATTTTAACTTAAATAGTAGTAACTATAAGTAGTATAGCTATACTAAATGCGACTTTGTTTAAAGTACGGATTAAGGTCCTTTTATTTAAAATACTCTTTTAAATAATTTAAAGGGCTTTAAAGAAGTATATTTAGTATTTTATAGCTTTAAATAAGTAATTTAATACTTTAGCTACTAAGGCTAAATAAACTAGTATAAAGTTAAATTAACTTATTTACTAACTCCCCTGAATTCTACTTATAAAAGTTATAAACTATATATATACCTTAAATATAAGTATAAATAAAGTCGTATAGTACTAGTTTAATAAAGAACTAGGCCTACTTACTATTTATCCTTTTAAAAACCTTAAAACTATTCTATTCTATATTACTACTTATAGTAGTATATATTACTTAATTAGTTACTTAGTAAAGGCTACTTATATATATAGCTTTATAGTTAGTAGTTAAGGGACTTATAGTATTTAAAGAGTTAAGTATTTCCTTTAGGAGTATAAGAATATTAAGAACCTCTAAATTAACTTTAATCTTAACTTTACCCCTTTAAATATAAACTAGAGTTTTAGCTTTACTAGCTTTTTAAGCTTTTATACTACTAAGGTTACTTAGGGGTATAATAAATTACTAAACCTTTTTTTTATTACCTTTATATACTCTTTTAAACTTATATTTACTTATATTTTTAATATATTAATAACTCTAAATATATACTATACTATTTTAAATAATATAGCTAAAAAAAATAAACTTAGTATATTAAAAAATATTTACTTCCCTTTACTAAAAAGCCTTTAAATAAAACTCTAGTATTGGAATTCTATTCCCTTTATTTTATAAATAAAAATACTTATAAAGTTTAATATTAATATTAACTAGCTTTATTTAACTATAAAAAAACTATACCCTTTATTATACTTATATTAACTATAGTACCTAAGCCTTATATTTAAATAACTAAATAGTAGCTAATAAATACTATATTTAATAAGTAATACTATAGTAAATAGGTATAAAAGCTTTTAGTTAACTACTAATACTAAAATATAGTACGTTTTTAGGCCCTTTAAGAAACTAAGATCTTTAACCTATTTAATACTATAGATTATTAAATTAAAAAGCACTTTACTAAGTGAATTTATAATATACTTACTATAGCTTAAGTAGCTATACTTAAAATACTATAATAATTTATATATATAGCTAGTTATACTATAGTACTACTTAGTAGTTAATTACTATTCTATACTTATTAAACTTACTATTAATATATTACTTAAAAGTATTTTAAATAAGAAGAGGGATAAAGTACTTTATAGAATAAAATATATTTTTTTTAACTTAGTATTAGTTTATAAAGAGGTAAATAGAGTTAAGTATATACTTTAAAATAACTAAAAGCTTAAAAATAAATAAGGACTAAAATTAAAATAAATAAGTATAAGTTTAAGTAGTATTAGGTATACCTAGGATACTATTTAAAGGCTTTATAGCTTTAAAATAGTTTATTTAGTACTTAACTAACTAGTAAAGTTATACTATATATTTATACTAACTTTAGTTTATTTTATATTTTTTTTTTAATTATAATATGTATTTATTTAACTAGTTATATATATAGAGTTATAACTACTTAAACTAAAGTTAGTCCCTACTTAAGTAACTTAAAACTTACTTATTATTAAACCTACTTAGCTATTTAACCTATTATAAAACTATATTCTACTACTAATACTTCTAACTATACTAAATTACTATTTAAACTCTATAGTAGCCTTTTTAAATAATATTTKTTATATACTATAATACTACTAAAGGCCTTGTAGTAGTAAGTTTACTATAACTTAATAGTTACTTTAGTAAAAAATATCTATTAAGGATAGTAAAAAACGTATTTAGTTAATAATATATAAGTTTTAAATAACTATTATTAACTTTAATAGAAGTATAG
This sequence comes from Colletotrichum magnum, assembly GCA_022457145.1. Classification (NCBI taxonomy): domain Eukaryota; kingdom Fungi; phylum Ascomycota; class Sordariomycetes; order Glomerellales; family Glomerellaceae; genus Colletotrichum; species Colletotrichum magnum. The sequence goes on along the minus strand of JAJHHK010000341.1, from coordinate 9,375 downwards.
TAGATATAAAGGTATTTTTTAAAGAAATTATTATACTTATATATAAATAAATTAAACTACTTACTATAATAATACTAGTATATAAACTATAAAGGTAGATACTTAAAGAGTAAAGTAYCTTTAGTAATAACTTAATGCGTATTGCTAGTTATTTAATAAAATAAAAAGCTATTATAAATTCTATACCTATTTACCTATAACTAAAAAAAACACTACTTTCCTATAAAAAAAAATAGTAATAAAGTTTCTAGTTTTCACGCGCATAATAAATACAGTCTAGTAAACTAGCTATATAGGGGGGTAGAGTAGTTACTTATAGCTACTTATATATAAAAATATAATCTAGAAGTTAGAACTAACTCTACTAAGCCTACTACTATAACTAAAAAAAAAAAGCTATTTTTAATAAGTTAAAATAGTAATAAATATACCCTTTTAAATATGTATTATAATAAAAAATATTAAAAGGGCAACCTATCCCTTAGTATAATAACCCTTTAGTTACTAGTAAATAAAGAGAAAGGTAAAAGCGGTATAGACTTAGTTGGACAGTATATAGGCCTTTATAGGAATAGTAATATTAATATTTTTAGCTTTTTTTTAAAATATATAAAAATACTAGGCCCTACTAAAGTTGTTACTATTAATATAATATATAATAAAGAGGCTATAAATAGTTTATAGAGTAAGATTCTTTAGATTTTTAGTTTTAAAAAGGTTACTATTATACTATATTAATAACTAGAGGTATAGTCCCTTAGGTAGTAAAATATAAAAAAGATTATATATTTCTTTTATTTTACTCTATTAAATAACTATAAAAAAAATGCAATTAATTTTATTAAAAGTATTATTTTAAATTAATATTAATAATTTCTTTAAGTTTAATAAAAGTTTAATAAAAACTAACTTAATATTTTTACTTAGGTATCTTTAATAATTTAGAGGTTTATTTTAAAGTAAAATACATTATTAGTCTCTATAATAATAAATAGCTTCTTTATATTATAGCTATTACTACTTAATAATTCCCTTTATTCTATAGCTAAAGATACTAATAATAATAAAATAAATGCTACTATAGACCGGTATAATACTAAAGTTAAGAGTAAAAAAAAGAGGGGTATATACTAGTTTAATAAAGTAAAAACCGTTATACTTTAAGACCTTAGAGTTAAAGAGTTTTAGTATAACTAGTAGTTAAAGAATATAATTGTGCTTTATGTATTATATAAATAGTTTAAATAGAGTGGATTAATATTTAATAGTAATATAAAAACTAAGTAAGTTAAGGCTTTTACTAAATAGTTTTAATTAAATTTACTAATTAATATATATAATAGAAATAGAGGTAAGATACTTATAATTTTAGTATTAGGAGAATATTTTAATAAAGTTAGGGGTATTAACGGGGGGCTTTATAACTATTTTACTATACTTGTAAATAATACTTATATTCTAGTTTATACTATAATTAGCTTATTCTTAAAAAATTATTAAATAAATATAATTAGGATAAGGAATAAATTTATTAGTATTATTTAAAACTATAAAGTAATATATAGTACTAAAAGCTACTTAGTAAAAAGCTTAATTACTAATATATTTAAAGAAATATAAAAGCCGATAGCTTTTAGCTGTATTATAAAGATTTAAGTATAATAAGATCCTAAAGGAACTACTATAGTTTAAGAAATAAAATATAGCTACTTAGGGCTAGAGAGGGTGGAAGTTGYAACGTAGGATTATATTATATATTTTTAAAATAAAAGTTAGTTTTAGTTATTTTCTCTATCCTTATTACTAATACTAATTATTATATTTTAATATAGTATCTTATATATAAAAACTTTTTTTTTATAGGTTAGGTAAATATAAGTGTTAATTAATAAGGGTTTTAAAACTTAACTTAGTAGTAACTGTATAGATAAATCTTAGTAACTAGGAAACTAAAAGTTAAAATAAAGTTAAAAAATAATAGAATAATACTAGTAGTTTATACTTAACTTTTATTTTTATTATTGTAATTAAGATACTTACTACTAAGTTATATACTTTTTAGTATATAGGTATGTATTTTAAGCCTAAGTAGGCTTAAAACTAGTAATAGCCGATTCTAGGCTAGTTAGTTTTTTTTTACTATTCTATTGGGTAGTATAGGTTAGTTAATTTTAATAATCCTTTTTATTCTTTTTTTTTCTTAAAAGAACGCCCTTAGTAATGCGTGGCTGCTTTTTAAGAAGGAAGAACGCTCTTTTTATTATACTTACTAAGTTAAACCTAAGTATAAGTTTTACTAGGGAAGAAAAGTAAGACTAGGGCTGTTACTACTTATCTATTCTATATACTCTTTAAGTTTTTTATTTTCTTTTTTTTTTTATTAATTACTACTTTTTATAATTAATATAATAAAACTAAAAAAATATACGCGTTACTATCTTTTAAATATCTATAACTCTTTAATACTATCTATAGTTTTTTTAGAGTCTTTAATATTAATAAGTTTAGTTAAGGGTACTAACTGTTACTATTAACCCGTTTTATATATTCTTTATATTTTATTTTTTTAATTATTCTTTATTTATAATTAATATAATAAAACTAAAACCTATATTTATTACTGTCTTTTAAACATTAATAACTCTTTAATACTACCCGCGCTTCCTCTATAGTTTTTAATAATAATAAATATACTTTATACTTAGAATAGATACTTATAATAACGCTGTTTTAATTATTAATACTCTATATAGACTTAAAATTATAACGTCCTAGTTTAAAAAGAATATAAAAAGAGATAACTATAAAAGATTATAGTATACTTAGATAAGTAGTAACTGCCAGGTATCCCTATTAATTTACTACTATATACTCTAGTAGGATACTAATACTTAGGCTTAGAATATATTATATTTATATATAATTAGGTTAATACTTTTAGGTTTAATTTATTTTATACTTTTAAGTTAAATATTAATATAAATAGTTATAAAATTAATATATAGAGTATAACTAAAGAAATCTAAAGGGCCTATAAAAACGCGTTGTAATATTAATACTAAAATACTATAATTAAAAAGTGTAATAAAGTAAAGTTAACTGCGTTTTTATTAATAGTTTAAATAAACTAAACTAAGGATCTTTTTATTATTAATAGTAGTTTTAATAAGTATACCTACTGGGCTATAACTAAACGTTAAGTTTATAATAAGTAGCTTTAAATGTTTTTTTTATTATTATAATATAAAAAGAGTAACTCTAGGGTCTTTATAACTAAAGAGCTAATGCTAGTAAGTAATATATATAAGGGTATTAAAAAGTATAAAACTAAATAAACTAGTTAGAGTTATGTAGTTATTAACTTTTTAAATAAAAACTACGTAAATAATAGCTATAATAAAATATACGTTGTGCTTACTAATAATAGTAACGGCTTTAATACTACTAGTAATAATAAGGCTAAGACTACTTTATAGTATAGCTTAACCCGATATAAAAAGAGGAGTAGCTGTTAGTAGTAAAGAAGAGGTATAGTAGATATTTACTTTAATATAATTAATACTAAGATTAGTATTAGTTCTATTACTAAGCTACTTTAGTTATTAATAATTTATATTAACTAGAATAAAAGGGACTTAGTTGTTACTAGTACTATACTTAAAAATATTACTATTATTATTACTTTTTTTATAAAAAAGAGTAAATTAAAAATATAAAAGTTAAACTATAATAAGAATAGTAATATAGTTAAGGGTAGGGGCGTTAGTAATAAAGTCTACCCTAGCTTAGTTATACTAAATACGTATTTTAAGAAGTATAAAATACTAAAAAGGGTTTTAATAGAGGTAATTTGGTTTATATACGTTTATATTAATATGCGCTTTAAAGAAATAGAGTACTTATATTTAAACTAGAATAAACTAGGACTGGAGTAGTAGGAGTAATATACTATAAGGGATAAATTTACGGGAGTAAATAGGATATAGTATTAAATATAACTTCCCTTTTTTACTACTAATTACGTATTAGTAGTATAAAATAACCCTTATATTACTATTAAGATACTTTAGTTATAAATATAATTTAAGTAAACTCTATATAATAGTTACTACTATTTAACTAGTAAACTAGCTATATTGCCCCTTTTCTGTCCTCTACTACACTTAGTAGTAAAACTAAGTATCTTTTATAGTTTAGTTTATTATTTTTATTTAGGACTTTTTATAGTTTTTATAAGTAGGTTTAGTTATAATAGGGGTTAATATAGAATTAAGATTAAGTAAGTCGCTTAACTTAAGGAATAAGGATATACTATTAATATTTTATAATAACTACGTTAGAATAATATTACTAGTCTCTATAGGCTATAATATATTAGAGCTACTAGTGCGTAGAGTGTTTTTGTGTATAGTGTTTTTATAGGTAGTATTTTTACAGGTAGTAGTTAATGTTTATTAAAAACACTTTATAAAGTAGTAAATCTTTTAGTATATAAATATTACACAGTATATAACTAATTTACTAGTTTATTATAAAGTACTATTTGTACTAAATAGAGTAAATAGTTACTATATACTAGGCTTAATATTGTCCTCTTTTATATAGTTTAATTTAGTATATAAAACGGCTTTAGTTTATAGTTAGGATTATATAATATATATTTATATTAGTATATAAATAGGGGGTTTATTAAAAACTAAGATAGTAGTATTTATTATAGTAAGTATTTATATTAACTATTAAAGTTAGTTAAAGTATTAAAAAAGGGAGGAAGAAGGTAATAAAACGTAGTTAACTAAGTTACTTTATTAGTAGTATATGTGTAGGTGGCTATAATAGGTAATACTAGTATAAAAAGTAATAATAGTAGTAGGCCCTATTACTTTAAATACTAGCTACTTAGTAGAAGCTTATTATATTAATTAATTAACTTTATTAAAACTAATTAAGTAATATAGCTATAAACTTATATTATATAAATTTAGTAAAAACTATAGTAGGATAGGTAGGTTGGTAATTATATAGGTTATAGGTATTTAGCTCTTAGTTAATAAGTAGTAAATACTATACTTAATAATAATATTATTTATAAAAAAAAACGTACTATTAAGAACTTACTTAGGGAATTTAGTATATTTACTATTGCGTTAGACTTAGAAATATACTAGAATATATAGTTTAGTATTAAAAAAATTATAATATATTTACTAAACTTAAATAAAATAAAGAATAAGTACTAAGTTAAGTATAGTTAGTATAATTACTTAATTAAAAAGAATAATATTAAGGATAAAGTAGTAGTAGACTAATATTAGATTAAAGTAGACGTACTATATTTATAGAAATATTTTACTATACTTTAAGGCCTTATAATAATACTAGAATACTAAAGGTAGTTAGGCTTTAAATAAGTCTAATATAAGGAACTTATACTTACTTACGCGTATTACGACCCTAATTTAGAGGGATTATAAGTATACTTAAGTAAAACTAATTTTAAAAATAAATAGCTTTTAAACTCTACTTTTCCTTAAGTAAAAAGAATAAAAGGTAGTTACTTAAGTACTTAAATAGTATAAATCTTAGAATAAAGATATAATAGAGAAAAAGTTAAGTATAAAATAAAGAACTATAGATAAACTATTAAGTTAATTTATTTTTAAGAAGTATATATTCTTAGAATTTAGACGTAAATAAAATACATAAAGGTATATATACTAATAAAAAAATAATTATAAATACTAAAATAATATTAGTAATTATAGGGGACTTATAGTTAATACTAAAGTAGAATAACGAAGTATAAAAGGTATATATAATATTTTAAGTTTATATAGCCTTTAAAGTTTTAGAATAAACTTATTACTTAGTACTAAATATAAGGGTATAGACTAGTAAAATAAGAAAAGTAAAAGTATATATAAAATATAACTAAATATAAATTAAAACTTATTTATATAACGTTAAATAAAGGAGTAATTATATAAATTATAAAGAGCCCTATATAATAATAATTCTAATTTCTATATTTTAAAACTACTTAGTTATATAATAGTATTATTACCTAGTATTAATTCTAATATTTATATTAATAAAACTACTTATATTATAGTTTAACTTTACTTATATTATAGCTTAGTTTACTTTTTAAGTTATATTAACTTTTTAAATAGGTTAATAGTAGGAAATAGGGACTAGTTAATAAACTAGTTAAAAAGGGCATTTGTAAAAAGCTTAGTTATAATATCCTTTTATAAATTAAAAAAGTTAACTACCTAGGTATAGGCGTTTTAAGTTAGTATAATAAAAAAGATTAGCCTTTTTTGTATATCTTAGACCTTCTATTAAATTCTAGTAGTCTTAGCTATATTAAAAATATCTTTTACTATATAGAATATATCTATTAAGTTAAGTATAGTAACTTTTAGAGATATACGCGGTTTTTTTATAGTAAAAGGAGTATTATTATTAATAAATATAGAATAGTAATATTCTTTTAAGGGGCTATAGGTACTAATAGAGTTAAATACAGTAATAGTAGTATATATTAGGACTAGTTATTTATTATATTCTATTAATATAATAATAAAGATTAACTTAAGGGGCTTTATTCTAAAAAAAGAATTAGTACTAGTACTTTGTACGAACTTTATATATCCCTACTTTAGTTATATTGTGTGTAGAGTAGTTAGTACTGGGGTACGTTATCATTATTATTATTATTAATATAACTTAGTAGTATATAAGTAGGAAAGTAAACAAGGCCTACTTATATTAAGAAAAAAGTAAGTAGAAGGCACTTAGCTTAATAGGTAGTAGTAAATATAGGCCAGCTTGACCTACATCTAAGGCTAGTTAGTTAAGGTATATTTTAGAATATACTTTAAAGGCTATATAGTAATTAAATTAATATAAATATTAGTATATAATATAGCTAGGGTAGTACTTTATAAGCTATAAAAAAGAAAGTAGGCCTATAAGTTATTTATTTATTTACTTAATACACTACTAAATATATATTTAGCTCCTTTTAGAGCTATATTAGAAATAATAAACTAGTATTAGTTAAAAAGTACTTAAGAGTCTAACTAAATAAACTCTACTATATAATTTAAAACTATTAACTAAAGAAAAGTAGGAGTATAAGTACTTTAGTATTAACTTTTATTATAAATAACTCTATAGTAGTGTAGTTAAGGGTAAGTAAAAAAGGAGATATTGTTTATAAGGAGTGTAGAAGGGTTAATTGTTTTTAGTACTTATTATAAAAATAAGGGGAAGAACTTAGAGTTTTAGGAAAAGGATAAAGTATATATAGAGACTTTTAAGACTACCTAGTTTTTAAATTATAAGGTTCTAATAGTTTAAATAGGTACTAATAGTAAACCTAATAGAGTAACGTACAAAAGAGTAGCTATAAAGTAAATAATAGGCTGTATAATAGTAATTACTAAAGGACGTAATTAACGGCTTACTCGTAGTAGTAGTACTACTTTTTTAAATTACAAACACTACTAAGGCTTATTGGTCCCTATAGTATATCACAGTATAGTAATATAGTATAATCTAACTAAAGGTCCGTATAAATAAAGGTTTATTTTAATATATTTAGTACTACTTAACTTAAATCCTAGTTAAAGTCTTATATTAAGTTCTAACTTAAAAGGCTCTATACTTAGTAGAGCTATATCCTATACCGCCTACTAAGAATTAGTCCTAGGGGCCAGTCTACTATATAACACAACTCTATATAAAGAGGTTCTATCTATAAAAACCTTTTTATAAAGTTATAATACTATTATTTAAATATAAATACACTATTATAGCTTCTATTATAATTATAATTAAGGTTAATAAAACGCTACCTACTAAGCCCTTAATAGAATAGTACGTGCTATATAATCTGTTTAATATTAATAGTACTATATAGTAATATACTAGTAGAATAGGCTCCTATTTAATTTATCTTTTTAGTATAAAATTATATACATTTATTCCTACTAAAGCTAGTAGTAATAATAGAAAAGTAGCGCTATTAGTGGYTATAGTCTCTAGAACTACTTTAATATTAATAGACCAGAATATTTAAAAGTAATATTAAGTTTAGGATATTATATACTACGTTATATTATTTTAGGTTTATTAGGGTAGGAATATACTACTTAACCTAGATCTACGTTTTAGAGTTAAAGTTAAACTATCTATTTACTATTATAAATAGGTATTAAATAAGAAACGTATATACTTAAGTTAACCTAAATCCAGCTTTAAACTTATACTTTTAGTAAATTTAGTAAATAAGTTTAAATAATAGAAATTTAACTTATAATTAACTATATTTAAGTCAATTTATAATTAATAATAGTATTCTTTTTACTTATTAATAAAGGATTCCTCTTAGTTTAAATTAATAATAATAACTAATAGTTTAAGCTTATTTAGTAAATACTAAGAATAGTAAATAAGATAGTAAATATATAAAAGTAAGGGGATATAGTTAATAAGTTTAAATAATAAAGATTTAACCTATAATTAGCTATGTTTAAGTTAGTTTATAATTAGTAATAGTATCCCTTTTGCTTATTAATAAAGGGTTCTTTTTTATCTATATTAATAGTAATAACTAATAGTTTAAGCTTACTTTATAAATACTAAAAATAATATACAAAGATAGTAAATATACAAAGGTAAGGGRATATAGTTAATAAGTCTAAAYAAYAAAGATTTAATCTATAATTAACTATATTTAAATTAGTTTACACTTAGTAACRGAATATTCTTTAYTAATTAATAAAGAATTACTTYTCTATACCTTAGTACYAAAAATTTTAAAATTAAACYTARCTAATARYTATAAATCCYTTAGTACTATTATAATCCCTAATTAGCTATAATAAGCTTAATATACTATTAATAATAAATTAAATTCTACTAATTTATAAAGAAACCCTTACTATTAAAATTAATACTAAGAATTTAAAAGCTTAAGTTAAGTCGGAAGATATAGCTACTAGTAATAGTTTAACCTTTAATAGTATCTTACTTTTAAGTAACCCCTATACATTTATAAATACCTTTAAAGATACCTTTATATACTTCTAATAACCTAAGGGACCCTTTATTTACTTAATATTAATTTTATTTAAGGATAGAAAAACTAAGAATTTATAAAAGACTGAGCTATAACTATTACTTAAGTTATTTTGGGTTAAGGTTTAGAGAAATTGAAATATTTTTATTAAGTTATTTTTAATAAAACGTTTATTTAAACTATATATAAGTATTTTTATTAAAATATATTTTAATTTTTAAGTAAAGTATAATTATTTTTATTATTATTATAATAGTAAGTTTTATAATATAATAATATTAATT
>JAJHHK010000035.1:0-249745 GCA_022457145.1 Colletotrichum magnum | reverse complement strand
CAACCGATGGAAGTCTTGTAGTCTCGGATGTTTGTTGGCTTCCGGGCGATTCTTGCTGTGGTCTTGGAACTGTAAATGAAGAAATGTTGGGCGCCAGAGTGGCGATAAAGAGATAGACCACAGGCAAGGCTCCAGCGGCCAAGCTACTACTGCCATGAAGTCAAACGAATTTTGAAGCGGGGGGTACACTGAAGAGGTGTTGACTGAAAGGGGTGTGTAAGACTGCAAAGAGTCAAAAAGGCCTAGGTAGTCAGAGGGGCTTATGATCCTCCGTAGGTGATTGACACGTGACGTGTGGCTTGCATCCGATACGTACGATGTTCCGTGGGTATCGTCAGATGGCGTCTGATGGAAGGCAGATTTCCTGAGTTGGCTGAGCGAAGTCACTTAGGTACGTAAGCGGGCGACATCTGCCTTGAGCGGAGGGTGAGGGAGGTTCAGAGGAACAGCGAATCACTCACATGTGTCAAACACGGTACCTAGTATGACTGGTTGCCCGATTTGGCGTGTAGAAATCTTTGACAGGCGAGGTAAATCATTGATTGTGACGTAACCAATATAACTATTATCCTGATTGGTTGTTATGGAGACGTAAAGACGCAAAGAAGAACTATATTTGACAATATTACGATGTGAATAATGCTGCGAATGTTCTGTTTAGTCCCGAGTGGTGGCTTGAGGCTGCCTCGTGTCGAGCACATGGGTTTCTCGTGGAATTGTTCTCGTTGGACCCTTGTTCTCCCAGGCAACGGCAGATAAACGCAAATACGAACGCCTCGAAAGTATAATTACACTGGAACCGGGATTGCAACGCCTTGGGAGCACCGTAGGCCGGTTAAACATGCCTAACTAGGTGGCGAATGGGAAACATCACCCCACTTTAACAGCGTGGCGTGGCGCTGTCTTGTTTGCGGTTCATTCCGTTGGGAATGGCTAAGTGGACGACGGCCCTTTTTGAGAATCGTCTCCGGTCCTGACTTGCAGACCAGCGACGAAGACCATGGTGTCAATAGACTTTCTCGAAAGACGCGATACTGCAAATACCTCGGAGCTGGTCAGCTGATGATAATGGTTATTTCTGCTGGAGCTTAGTCGTGCCAGACAAAGACTATTATTCCGCAGACCCTTCCCATCTTGGCCGAGTCTCTAATAGAAGCTAAACCTATGCTCGACAACACAGATCGTTATCACACCGCGAGGGAAGGTTTCAACTCCGATGGCTTGAAGGCCGCATATTGCAGCCTGGGCTAGCGGAAAAAGAGTCTAGGGTACGATTTTGAAAACTCTAGATCCCTCTTACATGGTCGCTAGGCAACCGCCCCGGGCTATCACGACACCCACACAATCAGACCCTGTGACTTGAAAATCGGCTTTGCGACTATGATTAGCTGTCATTGAGTGACAGCTTTCATAAGCTTTGTATCAACACGATGCTTGTCTCGGTGGCCAACTGTTTCCGGACCTTTCAGAGGCGTCGCGTTCTCGCCTCAATTTGTCAGGTGGCCCAGGTCTGTTGGGGTTGGGGAGCATTCTATCTCTCCCTTCGACGAGCGAAAAGGATAGAAGAAGCCACTGACGTATTCTAAGAGTCCTACGAACGAATACCGAGAGATTGTACGGAAAAGAGACGGAAAGTTCCCAGGACGTGTTGGCACATGTCACAACCTGCCTTCGAGGAACCCAGTCATGCTTGCCTTTCCCGTAACATTGAACCTAGCCACTGACCTTCGAGGGCGGAAAATGAACCTTGAACCTCGTGTGAAGGGCATTTGTGGGAAGAGAAAGACTTCTTTCCATGTATGAGACCATTTCCCAGTGAACACCGTAAGCACCATGGTTGGTTATCGCACTCCGTCAAGCCAGAGGTAATGACGGCGTGGAGACAGCTTAAATCTATGAATAGAACAGGTAACGAACATACTTCTTTCCGATCGATGAAGCTAAACACTAGGCAAATGACGCGACTTCGTGGTCATCGTTCATTAGAGTGGATATCGAGACTCGAAGAAAGGCTGAACGGCATCCTCTGTGCCCTGGTTATGTGTATTCTGGGAAGACTTTTAAGGTTAGACTGGACGCCCCAGAACTCTCATTCTCTGGCGTGGCGTATAGGCAACTCTTGATTTGGCTTCGACGTTTCCCCGACCTCCTGTCCAGGATCAACAGCGTGTAAGACCAAGCTCGCTATCCAGGCTGCCCAATCTCTGGGAGCGTTTCCATCAGCAAATTATGGTCTGATCTGACTGACACTGAAAGTCTTAATCTGCTCTTCCATGAGAACAGCCACACGGAGAAAGAGGCCAGCTTGAGGAATAATGGGCGTCAAGTCAGAAGACTGCCGCGAGGCAGCAACGAAGATAGATGACTCCCCAGAACAGCAGGCTATGACACAACAGTGGAAAGTCTTTGAAATGAAAACCTCAACTCGACCTGGTGGCTTGATTCAGAGGCTGAGGACGAAGCCCTAATGGCTACAGAGATGGCCCAAAATCGAACCAGAGAGAAGGACACGACGACAGGGCTGGAGGAGGGCATGAAAAGGTTTACTTGCTGCACATCGAGCGAGTAACCTCTCAACGGTATAAATATGTGCTGGTTTCCAGTTCGATTCGATTATTCTTTTCCCCTTTCTTTCCCAAGCTTCCGTTACCACACTCTCCGTTAACCGACTCTTGTTCCAACCTTTCTCGATCGACTTTCAGTCTCCCACTTTTACGTCTACCGACTCTTGGTCGTTTGAAGATTCTATTATCATCTCTACCGACTTTAGTCGTGTGACGTCCCCCTATTATCACCTCTACCGACTTTAGTCGATCGAGTTTCCTCTATTATCAACCCTATACCGGTTCATCTTTCTCTGTTCGTCTCTACCTCTCCTTCGGCAACCTCTCCATCTTTTTACACCGATACTCATACGGCCTCATCTCAGTTACAGTTACGATGTCCGGCCAAACTATCCACACCTACAACCCCCAGGCCTCCCTCAACGACATGGACATCAGGCGCGTCAACGGGGCCTCGGTCGTCTTTGGTTCTGGCGGAATGGTCACGTCGTGCAAGCTCGTCGATGACTATTCCGCCGTCCGTATCGACGGCCTTGGCCCAAACCAGGTCCGCGGAAAGGTCTTGAAGAAGATCTTGCGGTCGCTTGATGTCTACAGCCAGGCGGAGAAAGTCAAACATTCTGTCGCAGACGACGACGAGACGGATTCTATCCACGTTCTCGTCGTCGGTGACAACCCGGACTTTGCGTATAAGGTAATGCGCTTCTTTCGCATGATGTCGGAGGACCAGCGCAAGAAGGCCAACATTCTTCGCATCCGACTGTCCCTGGCCACCATCACCCTCGACGACATCGAAGAAGATGTGCCGCTCGCCCCACACCTTCCGTTCTGCACCCCTCGATACAGGGATCAGTGCTCTATTTGCACCGATGATCTCGCAGAGGAGCAGTTCGTGGGGTCGTGCGGCCACACGTGGTGTCTCTCATGCTTCACAAGCTGGGCCGAGTTCTCCGAAGCCTTTGACCAAAAGGGGGCGCTGGTCTGCGACCGACAGCTCGGTGACTGTGATTGCAACAACGCATTCACCCTCGCAGAGCTGAAGGACCAGCTCTSCGCGGCGACCTACGAGACGCTCCTCCGGAACTCGGCCCTCAGTTACATCAAGCAGCGACCAAAGGAATTCCGGCCTTGCCCCCACGCGGGGTGCGATCAGGTCTACCGGCCAAGAACCGACCCGGACTGCTTTGATTGCACCGGGTGCGACGGTACGATCTGCCCCTCGTGCGAAGGCGGCCACGGCGAAGACGCCCCGTGCAAGGTGGACACCGAGCTCGAGCAGGCGAAGAAAGAGATGGGCGCCAAGAAGTGCCCGGCCTGCAAGACGATCATGACGAAGTCGGATGGATGCAACCACATGATATGCTTCCACTGCAAGACGGACATCTGCTGGGTGTGCATGGCGACCTTTGGCCATGCAGACCTGTGCTACAAGCACCTGCGGACCGTCCACGGCTCGATCGACGGGGTGACCATGGTCGATGCAAACGGGGAGCCCATTATCGACGAAAATATGGCCGCGCAGGACGAGGCTGCCCGAGCCGAGCTAGCGGGGGGGGCTGCCGACCAAGAAGAAAATCGGGCTCTCAGGGTCCAGATGACCCGGGTAGTTGTGACTGCCTTGCGGGAGGTATTCGGGGAGGCTGCCCCGGCCCAGGTGAACCGTATAGTGGACACTGCCTTGGCGGAGATACGCCGGCGGACTGCCCATGCGAGGGCCGAAGAAGAAATTGAGGATTTCAGGGGCCTGGTGGGCCGAATACTGGTGACTGTCGTGGCGCAGGAATTTGGGGGAACTGCCCAGGCGGTGGCCGAAGAAGAAGAAGTCGAAGAAGTCGACGAGGCTGCCTTTGTCCAGTGGCTCCAGTCAGAGGAGGAGCCTGACCGGGCGGAGGCCCAAGAACAAGAAGTGGAAGAAGCGGAGGATGAGGCTACCTTCGCCCAGTGGACCCCGTTGGTCACATTCTGGGCGGAGGATCTCGAGGAGGAGTGAGCGACGGGTGTTTTTGTTTTCTCCCCCCCTCTTATCGTCTTCACTACATTGGGGGGGTTTTCTTTTTACCACCGGCTCGAGGATTTGGGTATTATTTTTTGGTTTAGTTTGGGTCCATGGTTGTCGCAGCATATAATGCACCCATGGACAGGATATATAAAGCAAAGCGACCGGGGTCTCCCTCTTCATGGGGGAGATACTAATACCGGCTCGCCGATTTGCTTGGTTGTGGTGCTGGATATGGTGTTGTTAGTTTTGGTATCTCTCTGGCGTTTGGGGGCGCTTGTCCTGCTTTTCCTTTCGCAATGCCATTACCCTTCACCCACAAACTTGTTCACCCTGTTCCTAATCGTGATGCGACTGTTGAGACACTCAAAATATCGTGAGCCACCAACTCGTGTTTGCCACCTACCCTGCGCCCATGCATGCGTAGTAGTGGGGTACTGCGAGCTACCTATACAACTAACACATACTTGCCGTGAAGACTGCTGAAACTAGGCGATCTATGCCACGAGGCAGAGCTCGCCAAGTCTGCCTCAAAGCATCGCAGCTGATGCCCACGACAGTGACCCCACGATGTCATGTCCGTCCCCTCCGACCCGCCATACCTCTGGCATGATACATCGCGCCTCCTCTTCTGGCCTCTTGTTCTCTGCTGTCACAAGGAAGCTCAACCACCAGCCACATAAGCCACCATCAACCACGGGCCCCTTATATAATACAGTACACCCTATACCTATATCTAGTAGCTTTTTTTAAGCTTTCTCTTTTATAACCTTTAAGATACTTTATTTTATACTTCTTATTACTTATTATATACTCTAATTAGTAATAGTTATAAGCCTAGTTTTTTTAAATATATCTATATTTAGATTTTAACCCTAAATAAGTAAGTTAAGTATATTATAATTCTAATTTTAACTACTATAGTTCTATTAAACCTACTATAACCTCCCTTTTATTAGTAACTAACGTTAAGTTTATTATTAAAAGTAACTAGTCTATATAGTACTAATAGCTTTAGTAGACCTATAATACTTATAGTATATAGTACTTAGTTAATTTATCTACTCTTAATATACTAAATATCCTTTATTTTTTTAATTTAATTTTGTCTTTTAAAAAGTTTACTATAGACCTTTAATATATTAAAAATATTAAATATAAAGAGCTTTTTATTAAATATAAAAGATATAAAGCTAAGACTATAAAAGCTATATAAGTAGGAAAACCTCCCTTAGAGGTAAGTATACTAATAAAGCCTAAAAAAGATACAGTTAATAAGAACAAAGTTATTAAAAAGTAGTAGTAAGTATAAAAGTAATAGTCTTTTAAAGTCCCTCTAAAAGTATAAATCATAACCCGTTTTATAGTACTATAAAACTAAATAAAAAAAACTATTAATCCTTTATTTCTTAATAGTACTTAATTTTAAACTAATAAGTTTAGTAAAATTACTTTTTAGTAAGTTATATAATTTCTTAAATATAATAATATACCCTTAAATACTACTATTATAGTTATAGTTTATAAAAAGTACTATACTATACTTAAAAAAGTAAAAACCAGTACTAATCCTATATACTAGTATACTAAATAGTAAAACGTATACCTTTACTATAAAATATATAATATACTAAAGGTTAAGAGTAAACTAGTAGTAAAGGATTTCTTAGATACTATCTATACTTAACTTAGCCCCTTCTAGGGGGCTTAAATATACAAAATACTTTAAAAGAAGCTTAAGCTTAATAAACCCATTTAATTAGTTATAACTTATAGCTAAATCTTTACTACTATTACTACTAACTAAACTACTAAAAAAGGTTTTATTAAAAGCTCTTAAATCTTCTCTATATTTACTAGTATTTTAAATACAGACACTAATACTCTAAGTACATTTAAGCCTAATTACTCCTATAAACACACTTATTAGTAGCCTCTTAAGGGATACACCTATCTTAAGTATACTTTAATAAGTAGTATTACTAGTAAATAGCTAGTATGTATAACTAAGGAACTTACTAAAGAAATTAGTTCTTTTATTAACTTAAATAAATAAAAGTCTATTTACTAAAAACTAATTAAAAAAGGCTAAATAGATACTAAAATAAAAGCTAGTAAAATATAATTTTTTATAAGTAATAAAGTACTTAAGAAATACTTTAGTATTCTTATAGTACTACTAAAGCTATTATTAATTAATGTTTTAATAGTTATATTTAGTACTATACTAAGAAACCCTTATTTCCTTAACTATTATACTATCTTTAATACTAGTAGAGTAACTTATATAGTTAATAATAAAAGCCTTTTAGTTAAGGGTTTTTATAAGTCCTTAAAAGAAAATAACTATATAAAAGCTAGTATAATAATAATTCCTGTAACTAGAAGAGGTACTTAATTAATACTAGGTATTATAAATAGCCTAGTAGAAGTAGCGGACCTTAAGCTCTAGAATATTATATATATTAAGGGCTTCTATATAAACTTAATTTTAAAAGTTCTTTTATTTAAATATAGAATTTAGTACTATAAAAAGGACGTAATACTACATTTTAAAAGCGTTAAAAGAAGTAAAGTAGTAAAGTAGCTTATAAAAAAGCATAACCTATTCTTTATTAAATTAATTCGTTCTTTTTATTCTTTTAAGTTATACGTTCCTATAAGCCCAGCCGGTATTATAGTAGTAATAATAATAATAAAAAACTACTACTAGATCTTATATTATTATAATATAAAAAGATTAAATACTATACTTATTTAGTACCTTTATATAAGATATTTTACGCTAGAAGCTTTTATACGCTTAGTATACTATACGTAGGGAGTCTATATTATAGAAACTCTTTTATAGCTAAAGTACGCGAACTATGTASTTACTTATACTAAGTAAGTTATCTTTTAAAGTTTGTTTAAATAAAAAGTAATATACTTATAGTATTATATTTCCTAGGATCTATTTAAGTTTAAAGTAATATAGTTAAGTACTATAAAGTTACTCTTTATAAAAAATAAATATAGTAAAAAGTTTATTAGCTTTTTTTTAAAATTAAAAGCTTAGGATAAAGTATTTTTTATACTTTAAACCCTTAAAGTCTAATATAAACGCTATTAATAAGTTTTAATTTATAAACTACGTTAAAATAATAAAATAGTAGTTATTTCTTATTAAGAATATATAGCTTTTATAACTTAGGCTTCTGTAAGTAGTATTAATCTTGAAACACCTCTACTATATACTAAAAAACTAGTTAATAGTAGAAAAAAAGCTAGTTAATATATTATTTTAATATTAATTAAAATATATATTAGAGCTAAGCTTCCTAAAGAGTTTATAAATAAATATATACTTATAGTGATTTATATATATAATATAAGTCTGTAATAATTTAATAATTAGAAGTCTCTAAATAAAATAAAAGCTACTTAGTTTATAAATTATATATACTAGACTGGTCCTCTCTACCCGTTAAAGTATAGGAAATTACTAATCCTATACTAAGGAGGATTATATATATATAGGTACTAAGCCTACTTACTTTATAGGGATTGTAAAAAAGGTATTTAAAAAAGGAATTTTAAAGTACTTCTCTATAGGTATATTAGGTATTTTATTAAATACATACCCGAGTTAACTAACCTATATAGAGTTTAGGTACCCGTACTTAGGTAAGTAATAATAACTTATAACGTATAGTTTAATAAAAGCGTTTTCTTTAGTTAAACTAACGCTTTTAAAGCTATTCCTAAAGCTAAAGCATAAGAAATTATAGTCAATATTAGTAAGCTAGTTATAGTTGTAAACGTAGTACTTTAGGCCCTTAGTATTTTAAATAATAAAAAAAACTTTACTAATAATATTGCACTTATAGATAAGACGCAATTTTTTAATATTTCCCTACTACAAAATGTTACTATAGAAGAAAGCCTACTAGAGCCGGCCTCTAAAAGGCTAGAAGGTATAGAAGGATTATTTACTCTAAAGTAGACTCCTAAGATTAGTAATTTTAGGGGTAGGAGTAAATACAGAAACTAATCCCCCTTTTAATAAACTTAGTATAATACTAAAACTATAGGCGTTAATATATTACTAACTACGGAATCGGCTTAAGAGTCTAGAAGTTCTAATAGCGTAGAGTTAATAATAATAAGTATATATAGTAAATAAAACGCTAATAGTAAAGAAATTACTAATAAAATTATAGTTGATCTAACTTTACTAGGACCTTTATAATAAACGTTTCCTACTACACAACAACTAGTATTTTAGCAGCTTATATAGCTAATACACTAGAGTTAACGTTTTTAAAACAAGCACAAAAGGTAAAAAGTAATTAACAATACATTAAGTAAAAGTGTCTTAGTTACCCTAAGTAACTCAAACGCACTTATTAATATACTTAATAAGTAAAAATAGAATTTATTCTTTATAACTTATTTACTTAATAAGTAAGTAGTAATAAAAAAAGTAAATTTTAACTACTAAGCTATTTACTTAGTAGTAAAAGAAGTAGTTAAAATAGCCTATACTAAGTATAAACTATATATTATAAACTTAAAAAAACTCCTAAGTTAATAAAGAGACCTTAAAAAGTAACTTAAGAGTATTAAAACTCTTTTTAAAAGTATAGTAAATTTAAAAATAAAAAAGTTAAAGAAAAAAGGTATATAAAAAATTATTAACCACTTTAAATTAATAGTTAAGCCTTTACCTCTTAAATAGGTCTTTACCTATAAGGCCGATAAAAACAGTTTTCTTAAGTACTATAAAGTAAAAATAGTTGTTTAAAGAGATATACAAAAGGAAAACCTATATAATATATATACTATAACGCTTATAATAAAGACTTTTTAAACTGTTATAGTACTTATAATATAGTTTAACTTAAAAGCTTTTTAATTTAATATTAATAATACTTTTTTAAATACAAAAATACTATTAAATTAGTATATAATAGTCGATCTCCTAAATGGTTTTTAGATTCCTAGGAAAGTTATACTATTATAACGTACTCTATATAGGCTCTATAATGCGCTATTACTATAGTATAAGTACTTCTTAAGCACACTAAAAAAGCTTAGCCTTTAACTATACTCTAAAAATTACTATCTCTTTTAATTAATAAATAAAAAAGTACTTATTACGTTTTATATAAATAACTTCTTTATTATTTACTACTATAGTAATAAATATAAAGGAAAAGCTATTATTGCAAAGCTAAAAAAGGTATATAAACTTAAAGAACAAAGCCTAATAAACTACTACCTTAGTATATGTATTATTAAAAATAAAGTTAATAAAAAAGTATATTTTATTTATAACGCATACATTAAGCGCKTAGCTAMGCGCTTTAACCTTTAAAACGGTATTTCTCTTTTAACTCCCCTTCCCTATAAGAATTTAAAAAAAAACAATAGTTAAGTATTAAAAGAAGAAATAAAAGACTACTAAAAAAAAGTTAGCTATTTACTTTTTATAGTAATTATAATTAAACTTAATATTACGTTTATAGTAGCACTTCTCTTATAGTTTCTTATTAACCTAAATACTACTTATATTATAGCTATAAACTAGTATATTTATTACTTAAACGTAACGCATTTCTTAGTAATTACCTTTAGAGGTAACCTAATAGCTTAAGCCCTTTATATCGTAAGTAACACAAACTTTACAAATAATAACAAAACTAAGTACTTGTTATAAAGTTATATTATATTACTCTTTAAGGGTCTAATTTAGTAGCGCGTAATATAATAAAATATAGTTACTACTTTTACTACTAAAGTAAAGCTACTAAGTCTAAAATAAATAGTAAAGAAAACTATAGCTCTTAAGTGTCTTTTTTATAGTATAGTACTTAACTTTAGAGAAGTTTAAAGTATATACTATAATAACTAATAAACTATATACTTAGTTATAGAAAAAGAAGAATAAATATTAACGCACTTATAATATATTAATATTTAAAATATATAACTATATTAAAAGTATACTAAAAGTAGCTTTTAAGTTATTTTTCTACTAATAAATTAAATATTAATAAATAAATTTATAAAAAACTTTATATAAGTTAAGTTTAAGTATTTCTATTTACTACTTAACTTTTATAATATATATAGTATTATTAAAAAATTATAAAATATATAAAGTTAGAAAAAGAGTTAATTAAACTAAAGCTCTGGAGCTAAAGCCTACTAACTGCTTAACTAAATAAAAAAAATAAAACTAATAGGTCTTACTTAAAAAAGTATAAAAGAATTATACCTTATAAAACTTAATAGTATATAATATATAGCTAATTAAAGAATTTATTAAAGTAATAGCTTAATAGCTTTAAAAGCTACTTTATAACTATAAAACTAATTATATTAAAAAACATAGCCTATTAAGTAGTGTATCTAAAATAGGTAGTAAATAGTTAGCTATAAATTAAACTACTAAAACTACTAACCCTAGTACCTATAGGGTGCGTAGTAACCTCCTTACCCTTAGCCTTCTTCTTAACTAAGCACTCCTCCTTATTGTTCTTATTCTCCTTTTTATACTTCTTCTCCTTCTCCTCCTCTTTAGTAGTAATAAAGACCTTTACTTTAATCTTAGTAGTATATAATAGAACTATATATATAGTAGTATATATATTATTAAACTTTTAATAATTAATTAACTATAAGTAAAATAAAATAAAAAATAGTTAAGACTTATAAAGTAAAAAGCCTTAGTTTTAATTAGTATTTAAAAACGTAATACTAAAGGATAAATAATAAGTATAATAAAAACGTACTTAGTAAAGCTATAACTATTAAAGTACTATAAATAGTAGTTCTTAGTAGTATTAATATATTAACTAGAGTTATTACTATAAAAAGTAGTATTAATATACGTAAAATAGAGGATCTTATACTCTTTTACTTTTTTAAAGTTAAAGTTTTTAAAAACTATATAAATAATTAACTATATATTAATAGTAAAAAGTAAATATCCTTATTCTTTTAAAGTATAAACTTAGTAAAGTATAAAATATACTTAAACTCTTTAGCCTTTTTTTTATTCTTTTTTTACTCCTCCTTTTTCTCTTTTTCCTCTTCCTCTTTCTCCTTATTATTATTTTTATTATTACTTTTCTTTATATAAAAGAACGTATTAATTAAGTACTTTAAAGTAAATAAAAAATAAGATATATGTACTAAAGAGCTTAAGAGTAGTGGGGGCGGACTTAGGGGTACTAGGGGTGGGCTTAGGGGAAATAGAAAGGGTGGGGATATTATTTTTATAAGTACTGGGGTACTTAATACTATTATAGCTAATAGCTATAAAATTAGTAATAAGTTATTTTATTAAAAGTTAGTAATTAAGTATATAAAAAACAGCTTTTATATAGTAGAAAATGTATTAATAGAATTAAATATAATTAAATTTCTATAAAAGTAATTATTAGTATTATTTTTAATATATATTTAACTTTATTAGTAATAAAAAAGTATATAAAAACAAAGCTATAAAGAGTAAAAATACTTATAGTTTTTATATTAAAACTAAAAAAAAAAAGAAAAATTTATAATTATAGTAGCTATAAGAAATTTACTATAGTATAGCTACTTTTAAGTAACTATATTTAGAATTTTTAGATTTTATATTATACTTTTTATTTTTACTTAATTTTAAAATAATTTTTAGTAATACTTTTTTTAAAGTCTTTATAATATCTATATATAGTAAAAGTGTAGTATATAGTTTTTTAGGATTTTTTCTGTAATATAAAATATATTTATAAAAATTAAATATAATAATACTAATATTTTTTTTGTTTTATTTTTTAAAAAAAAGGAATAATAACTTATAAACTTTTACTTATTAATTATTCTTTTAATATTTATTTATAATTAGGGGGTGTATTATAAAGAAGCTTAACTACTAGCTATATAAGCCACTATCAACTATAGGCCCTTTATATAATATAGTACACCCTATACCTATATCTAGTAGCTTTTTCTAAGCTTTTTCTTTTGTAACCTTCAAGACACTTTATCTTATACTCCCTATCGCTTGCTGTGTGCTCTGACTGGTGACATCTGCGCTCCTATGTCGAAATTGGAATGTAGAGGGCAAGCGCAGCCCGTGTTGTTTGATTCACTGCGCTGGAACGTTGTGAAGTCGCTGCGTCAAAGTAGGAAGTCAAGGGTTCGAGCCTCCGAGGAGAAGATTTGGTTCCCTAAGAGTGTCGGGTACTAGAGGAGCGGTGATGAATCAGATCTCCCTTCGTTTTGCTGCTCAGCTCCTCCGTCCGCAATAGAAGCAGACGTCGCACGCTTACGTAAGTGATTTCGCCCAGCCAACTCATGAATCCTACTTCTCTGCATCTGTGTTCCTGTGTCGTGACTGGAATGTAGAGGCAAGCCACGTGCTTTGCTTCACGGCCGGCCCTTGACGCCCGTTACATCGCCAGAGCCATTGGCAGAGAATCACTGTTCAATATCGAGCCCGAACGACGCAGCTAGCGTCCGGTCCCTAATTGCCGCTGCTATCGCTGATCAACTACCTAGGTATCCAGTGTCATGGTTCTCCAATCCCCTTCTTTGGTGCCCTAGTCGTAGGTTTACGTTTCTCATGGCCGCGCCTGATAGAATATCATGAATATTGTAAGTTGATACTGTGGTATTGCTGATATCGTCGCTACTACTACTTAGGAATACCTACACTCACTTCCTCAGGACCGACAGCTCGCTCCTTATCGATAAGACATTCCTACCCCTCACCGACAGGGTGTGAGCTTATCGATAAGAAAAGGCGCAAAGTGGTCACCTTACGTAACCTTCCGCAAACTCCAAACTCCGCCAAAGTCGGACTTAAGCGGACAGTGGAGGGAAAGCACAGCCGCACCGCAGAGAAGGTACGGGAAATTCTACCGCCTTCCAACCACTCACATGACCGGAAAAAAAGCTTTAGCTAAGCAGTTGGCACCAGGGGTCGGACGGTTGTCCCGAGCTCTTTTCCACCTCCAGCCGTGATAGAAACGTCATTCGTCATTGCCTCACAAACCCGCAAGGCCACCAACAAATCCTTTTAATCAACCTCGATCGCCGACGGTTTCCTTTTGTCACGAACCACAACAACTCTACATACGAAAGAGAACACACACGAAAACCACACTCAAGATGTCGTTCAGCATCGCCCTCCGCCAAGCGCCCACGCGCCTGGCGCAGCGCATCCCCCAGCAGCTGTCCCGCTCCTCCCGGGCCTTCCACACGGCGAAGACGCCTACGACCGCTCCTCGCGGCCTCGCCTCCCAGCTCGCCGCCCGCAACGCCTTCCGCTTCTCCTCGAGGACGTACATGCAGCAGGCCCACCCCGTCCAGGGCCAGCAGAGCAGCCCGCTGCGCAAGCTGATGGTCGGCGGCGCCATCTTCGGCGGCACGCTGGTCGCCATCAACATCGTCTTCAACCGCGAGACCCGCGACGACGGCGGCATGCCCGCCTACGAGCGCGAGTACCTCAACGACACGTTCCTGCACACCGGCCTCGGTGTCGGCATCATCGCGCTGTCGGCCCGCCAGATGATCCAGTCCGGCTTCGTGTACCGCCTGATGGTGACGAACCCGTGGGTCGTTGGTATCGGAGGTTTGGCGCTCAGCTTTGCGACCATGTACGGAACCAGGTCCATCTCTCCTGACAAGTGAGTCTCTTCCGAATGTCTCCTAGATCTCGAAGGAAATACTAACGTCGAACCCAAACAGCTACATTCCCAAGTACGCCCTCTGGACGGCCTTCAACGCCACCCAGGCCGCCCTCATGGCCCCCATGCTGACCATGGTCCCCGCCGCCCTCCTCGCCCGCGCCGGCCTCTACACCTTCGCCATGATGGGCTCGCTCTCCATCGTCGGCGCCACGGCCAAGCAGGACAAGTACCTCTACATCGGCGGCCCGCTCCTCGCGGGTCTCGGCATCGTCGTCGCCTCCAGCCTGGCGCCCATGCTCCTCCCCGTCACCGCCGTGCGCACGCTCGCCCTGACGGAGAGCATCTCGCTGTACGGCGGCCTCGCCGTCTTCGGCGGCTTCACGCTGTACGACGTGCAGAAGATCCTGCACCATGCGCGCCTGGCCGAGAGGGGCGTCATCCGCAAGGACGCCGTCAACGAGAGCATCGCGCTCGAGCTGGACTTCATCAACATCTTCGTCCGCATGGTGCAGATCCTGATGATGCAGCAGAACAGGAGGAAGTAGAGGGTTTTTTTTTTCTTTTGTGAAGTGACGGCGGTGGAGGAAGCAGATACCAGTTCAAACATTTTACTCATCATGCCAGCAGCTTGAAATGCTGCGGCCGGTTTTTGGGAAACAAGAGGCTTTTGACAAAACTCCTCTCACGGGTTCCCTCCCCTCTCATGGATTCGAGCGACTCCGGACACAACCCCCGAAGTTCGCACTTATTGTACAATAGCAAAGCAAAAAAATTTCAAACGTTCAGCCTCCTCTCAATCTCGTGCAATGATTGCTAGTTCGGGATGCTGTTTCGCCTCGAACAACAATTGCAACCCGACATCGCGAACTACGATTCAACTTAAGCACTGGATCACTGGGGCGTTTCCCGTGGCGTGTAAAATGTATTGATACTGTCATTAGCGGTTGAGCGCTATCATCACCTTCGTAGGGGAGCAGCATTTCCCCCCTTCCTCCCAGATCCCTCCATCCTTGATATCATTTCCATCCCTTCCCAAAACATGTTAAATCGTTCAAGAAAGGCCCGAACCGTATATGCAGAAAACCACCAAATCCAAATGTTGTTACAGCTTCACCCTCCCACTCCCTTTAGGCAGTAGTCACCCCTGCAGCTCGGGGAAGGTCCTCAGGAAGTGGCTCGGGCACTCGTACCCCGAAGGGTTCTTGTTGAGGTACAGCTGGTGATACTGCTCCGCGTCCCACCACTTGCCCGCGGGCACGATCTCCGTCACGATCTTGCCCTTGTACCACTGCTCGTTCGCCAGCCTCGTCACCTCGCGCGCGACGCCCTCCTGCTCCTTATCATGATAAAAAATAGCGCTCCTGTACTGCGGCCCCGTGTCCGGGCCCTGCGCGTTCGCCGTGGTCGGGTCGTGCATCCGGTAAAAGAACTCGAGGAGCTGGCGGTAGCTCACTTTCGACGGCTCGAAGACGACCTGCAGGGCTTCCGCGTGGCCCGTCCGCCCGCCGCAGACGGCGCGGTAGTCCGGGTCCTCGAGGTCGCCGCCGATGTACCCCACGCGCGCGTCGATGAGGCCCTTGGCCTGGAAGTGCTTGCGGTACATGTGCTCGACGCCCCAGAAGCAGCCGGCGGCGACGGTGGCGCGCTGCGCGCCCTCGGGGATCGTGGGGCCCGTGGCCGCCGAGGAGGAGGAGGGCGAGTTGAGGGACATTGTCGTCGTAGCTGTCGTGAAGGGGCGGGTCAGGCGGGCGAGGAGGGATAGAGGCATTTGCTTGTGTTTGGGTTTTTTTGTTTGGAGAGAGAGAGAGAAAGAAATTGGGTGCTGCGAAGACGGAGGTGGATGATGGGGAGTCCCCGAATGGAAAGAGGGGCGGGAGCTGCTGGATAGCTGGGATTTGTGGGGTTGTGAGTGTTATGCAACGTTTGGGAGGGAGGGGCGAATCGTGATTTCTAGGCGGTATGACGAGGAGTGATCAGGAAGGGAGAATGCTTCCCACCGCCACAAGTTGTATGTACGTTCAATTGCAAGCACCAAGTAATCAATTCGACGACAGCCTTCCAGCGAACGTGAATGTATCCCTAAGGGGGAAGCTGTAATGACAATTCAAGTGCGAAAAGATCCATGTCGTAGTAGATTCCAATACTGATGATTCCAAGAGGGCGGATCACACGGAAAGCGCAATCCTGCAGCGCCACTCCAGAACCCCTTCTGGAGCCTTCGGCAGAGAGAGGCACTGCAGCCAGCACATGGCGAGCCCCGCTGTAGGGGACCAAAAAAAAAAGTGTTGAAGTCATCACCCGTCCGGGGTTCTATGATCTGTCATACCGACAGCGTCGGACGGCTGCTGCATGGGTGGTGGGGAAGTAAACGGCAGTGGATGACAAATCGCCGGGCTGTGGTACTCCGTATCTAATCGATAGCAGTCGGTCTGCGATAAGACATGAGATCCGTGCAGGAGGCCGGGGATGAGTGCAGCTGGCAGCTCAGTATCCCCAGCTGGCAGCTTCTTCGCTCTTTGGCAGCACCGAATTAGCATCGCAGATTCACCAGACGGCTTAACGGCATCTCGGTCCATCTGTCATCATCAACCGACCTACCTACCTAGGTAACTACGGATAGCGAGGCATCTAGCGAAACACGTCAAGTAGCCTCTAGCACCTCCCGCGCAATGTCTTCAAGCCTCCCCTGAATCCCACCGCCCGTCACCCCGCCATGTTTCTCCAGCATCGAAACAAACAAGCCAGAAACAACTAATTTAGCCTTCCCCTTCCTACGGCTTTCCCACGGGCGAAGACCTGTTACGCCCACGTCCTATTCCCGCACAAAGACAGCTTCGGCTTCGGTTTCCACAAGACAAGGTCTACGGTAGTTAGAAACCTCAGTCGTCAAGCCGCCCTGAACTCGACATCTCGAGAGCCACAATGCTTCGTCCGATACCATCACTTTGTCGCTACTCATCTCTGCCCCCTCCATCGGTTCAATTGCAGCTCATTCCCTCGCTGAAATGCCGTGTGAGCCTCTTTGGCCCTCTCGTATATCGGACGAGTCAACTGAGTCAATGTGATGCCGACCTGGTTGTCCCTTCATGTCCAAACCGGCGTCGACTTGAACAAATCACCATCCACCTAACGGAACGCCATCTTTGCGCTTCAGTCCAGAAGCAGCATGGCCCGCTCTGCACCCCACACCGCCGGGCAGACGAAACTGGCCCTAGGACCAGGGATGTCTCATCGTCTCGCAAACATCAGGAAACAGAATCGAATGCCTAGGCTAGGGCGTCGTGCTCGGTTCCTAGCGTCCTGAAGACACATGATCGTCCTGCCTGGGACGAAGGGAAGTTGAGCACTCTCAGAGCCCAGCGAGGGTCAGTCTAGAGCCGTGCATCGGTCAGAGGCTGTTGACCGCCCTGATATCCGTCGACTGACAACTTTTCATCTGCCGCAACTGAATCGATGCGATGGCAAGGCCGTCCGAGGCGGGGGATAAGAGAATGAGCGCCGTTCCAACTCATCCAAGACCATCGGTCCCCTATCCCAAGCCCCGCCCCTCCGATCAGCGTGCAACAGCGCCATCAAGCTGCACCAACACCTGATATTAACACTCGTACCTGCAACTGCACCTGCACTTGAACGGCTGCACCAACACAAGCGGCAACCTGCATGAATTGGGCTTCGAGACTTCCATGTAAGCGCTGGTAGGTAACTCGAGGTCGCCTCGAGCCTCTTTTAGGGCCTAGGCAGCGTCGTAGCCAAACACCGAAGCAGTCCGTCCGCCGTCACGCCCCCGCACGGGTCGCGGCATCAAACGAACGCACTGGGGGACGTCGACCAACGCTGGCGCCAGCGGGTGTCGTCTCGTTTCCCAGCGCCTTTTCGGATGTTTTACAGCCGCTATCATCATGCAGCCCTGTTCAGCGTCGCGTCGTAAACACTCTTTGGCGCCGAGTGCGACGTGACGGTATCAGCAAGGGAACCAACACCTGCTGGCAGCTTAGGTAGTAGGGGCGGCAAACAATCCATTGCGTCCTTGCTTTGTGCGTCTGGGATCTCGAAGAAAAGGAGACACAACCAGAGGAAGTGGCTGCCCGTTGGCTTTCTCTGCTTTCCAGTGCTGCTTTGTCAACGGTGATGCGTATTAATTGAGCCGAAACCCCCGTCCTCTCTTTGGGGAACGCAAGCCACCTGGCATCGGGCTTTCGACTCTTGACTCTTTCAATCTTTGTATGCGCACCGTTTCACCCTCTGGTGTGGCTTTCCGAGCTGCTTGGCCTGCCCCTTGTGATTCCGACGAACCGACCGGCGCTCGTTAGGGTCCTTGGCCTCGTCCGCTGTACCGCGTCGAGTCCGTTTAAGAACTCGACACTGTCCGGCCCAAGTGTCCGTCCGACGACAGAGCTCGAGTACCAGGCCGTTCGTTCATTATCTCGCGTTCCAAAACATCAAATTACCTTCGCCTTGCCCATCCACTCTTTCGACACAGCATCGGATATTTGCAGCCGTCATCATGAGAGTCGTCGCAGCTTCGCAAATTACCATCGCTCTCCTTGCCACCGTGGCTTTGGCTCTTCCGCTCGACGCTGAACAGCGTCCTCTGGCCAGTCTCGAGGGCACCGCAGCGGACAAGTCCGTCGCAGCGGCACCCCCTGAGCCCCTGTCACCTAGTCAGGCTCAATCTCCGCCAAAAAGCGAGTCGGACGACCTTTTGTCAACCTTGAAGTCAATCTTCACCGACATCAAACTGCAGCAGGATGACCTTGGGAGGGCGTGCTTCTGCGCCAACGGCGCCGTCTGCTGCAGCACGGCTGGGGGTCTCGACTGCACCCAAGGATTGTGCGGCTTGTGAGGACCAGGTTGGGGGCGTCGCATTCTGTACCCGCTGGATGCACGGAATGGATCTTGGCTGCCCGCGTACCGATCGGCGGGGGATACCCACTCGCCTCCGGGGCACGCGGGCGTCGGGGCGGCCCGTCCAACTTCGACGGGCCCGTCGGCTACAGATCCTCTCTTGGTCACTCCAAACCTTTCGAGTCTCCGGTCATCGACTCGCCGTTGGACTTGCGCGCTCATGGCACTGAGATGAGCGACTCGCGTGGCCACGCCCTCAAGCGGGATGCCTTGCCTGGTATCGGCAACGTCAACGCCCTAAAGGCCGTTGCACTGCTTGTGCGCAAGGATCTGGATGCCTGCTAGCACATCACGAAACCAAGAGATATCAGAGTGCCATCGACGTTCGTGAGCTGCTCCATCCGTACCGCAGCCTGATACCTCGTGGCGAGGTCTCTGCCAGCAAGAGGATATGCACAGCCGCATGACAACCGCCAAAGCATAACCTTCCGGGTTGTTGGAGGTGGAAGTGGAACTCCGGCGGGTACTCAGACCTGCAGTTCGCACTAGTTGGAGAACAACGTGGCGGCACGTTGCCGCGGCTATTGAAATGAAGTCAAAATGGGGTGATGTTGCACAAAAGAGGGGTGCAAACCATACCATCATGTAGACGTCGATGATATGTAATTCCGCAATCGAGAAGAACCACCGTGAAGATACGCCTCTGGAAGCTGAAAATGCATGTGACTGACGACCGCAGTATATCGTGGTCTGTTCGAAATCCATTCACCGTCCGTACTCCACACCGTGGTCATGAAACAACCGAGCGACCTCCAAATTGCAATGTCCAGACAAGCGAACTCGAAAAACCAACATGGAATTGCGTTTTTGTCTGACCGAGGATACAATGTCTGGCTGCCTGGGCAGAAAGACCAGGACTACATTCTGACAACTTTCTTCCTCGGATTTCGACTTGTTACGCATGAATCTGTCAGTCGAGATTGGGGATACGCTGGTTGGCGAACCCGAGATATGCGAGAGTACAGAGGTACATGGGCCAAGCTGAAAGTTCTCTCGAAATCAAACAGCCCTGGCTTATACTACGCCAACTGGCGAGGGGCTAGGATGACGAATAGAGGATGGCTCCTGGCACTACGTAGTTGGACGTGAGAGAGGCGAAAGGACAAGCACGGTATGAACTCCTGGTGGGATAGGTAGCCTGGTCTGTATTTGCTGGAGCAAGAGGAAAGTGTCTGGGCGAGAGAGAAGAGACGGTGAGTCGGATGCAAAGAATAATGCCTCATCCGGAGTTTGACGAGAGATGCGCTGCATCGAAGATTTAGCAAGGGGCTCCTGTTATACCGCGAACATACAGACACGTGAAAACCAGGGATTGGGCAGTCCGAAGCATCCTGGACTGCGGCTCGGCTGCCCTCTGACGGCGTCGAGCGAGTGAGGCTGGACCTTAGGGCGGTCGATCGTGTCGCGCGCAGCCCCGGTGCGAGCTCGAGCTCCGCGGTAAAGGCGGCAGGCAGAGTGCGATGGAAGGTTGACACTATTATTAGTGCTTGGCACGTAAAGGGAAATAAAAGCGATAGCGGTCAGGGTGCATGGTAAGACCCTGAGCAGGCGGTCGAGATGGCGGTTTGACGGCGTCTTCAGTGCGCAGTTCGAGAAAGGCAATGGAATCTCGTTGGACACGTGGTAAAGCAAGAAACTCGCGATGGCGTCGAGCTTGTGAGCACTAGGCACACGTGCGTTCCCGCCGCATCGGTACGTGGTGTGTCTCGGGAAACGGAAGTCGACCGGCCACCGAAGGTCATTTAGGTATGCTGCAGGACGTTTGCGTGTATGTGTGAGCGAATGTGCCTGTGCATGTCTGGTGTGTGTGCGTGTGTCGCCCAAAGTGTTCCTGTTGGTTCATGCAAGCGGATGACGGCGGGCATGGAGGGGAGATGCGCATCCATCTTGTTGTTGTTGGTGACCCAGAGGTGTTCCCCGTCGCCGGCTCCGGGGTCTGGGAGGTGCGTGTTTCACCAGGCAGAAGTCTAAGTAAATGCTCTTTGTGCGAGTTTGCGCCCAGGCGGGGAGGGATGGTCGTTGGGCGATCCGACCGTTGAAGCCGAGAACAGATTGCGACAACATGGCCGTTGCCTCGGGTTCGTCCCGGTCTTCTCAAAGCGTGGCGAGCGAGGACGGGACGACGAGTGGCGAGGCCCTCGGGACGAGTGTCCCGAATCGAATTGAAAACATAATCGAGATAACGGAGCAGCGGACAGAGGGGCGGGGTAGAGAGGTGTTCGCTGGATGGATTGCTCAGAGTTTGGCCGAACGTTGGAAATGGATGCCGTCCGCCGAGAGCATCACGACGCCGACGCGGCGATGTGCAGAGTTTGCCTCGCAGGTCGGGCGGTCACGATGACGAGCCGGTCGGCACTGCTAAGAGAGAGTATCGGGTTGGATGTGACGTTAGCTGTGGCAATGCAAAGGAGAGAAGAAAATCAAAAGATACGATGCAGATCGAAGACGTGAATGTTTGGGTGGTTGACGTTTGGAGGTGGGTGTAGAGGCTGATGTTGGTCGGCGACGTTCGGAGTCAACAAAGAGGCCATGTGTTTCGCCAAGCCCAACCGACTACCACATCTACGGCAGGTACCTTTCTGAGCTAGGTAGGTACATTGGTGAGTACCTAACCAACGTAGCAACGCCTTCCTCAATGGCGTTGTTTCCTTCCTGTTAAGATGGAAGGTGGAAGGTGGAAGGAGGAAAGTGGACGGTGTACCTACCTGGTAGGGTGGAGGGCGGAACGCGATTGCCCTTTGCGTCTGCAATAGAAAAGGTCGGCGAGAATAAGGGCAGGAGCAGAAGCGGAGCTGCGGCTTCCCGGCCAAATCTCGCAATTGTGCGGGCATCGGCCTGCCGGGCTGGAATCAACGACCCGAAAGGATGGGAAGGTGCCACCGATGATGAGAAGGTCCTTCCCGCAACTGAAGCTAGGTATTGTCTATTGATCAGATTTAGGTACGCAGTTACAGTTAGGTATCTCAGTACCTAATGCAGGTGAGGCATGAGGGTGGCATCTCTTCTCGCCGACATTGCCTCCTGCGCGGAGTAGTGCTCTGAGTCTCGTGCTCTAGAACCTACGCTTGTGACAGCACATCAAGTTCTTTTCTAACCGGCATAGAGACCAACTGCACCAGACCTGCGGACATCCCGAAGTCATGGACGTGAGGCTGGTGTAACGCCACACAATCTCACTGTCCGTCTAGGTGTACGGATACCTCAGTTATCACATTGCAGTCATCATATCGCATCAGCTGCGGCGAAACACACAGTCCTACCGTCCAACCATGCCCTTCGATCTTCGATGGAAGCCTTCTAGACGCCTTCCACGGCCCTTCCACGCATCCCGCCCCTCCTTCCACACCGGCCGGCCCTCCTCTCTCGCCCGTCCCCGTCGTGCCCCAGCTTCATCGCCAGCGACATGGTTGACCGGGTGCTCCCTCTCTCCCACGGCACAGCCAGGCCGACCCGCGCCCCGTGCTCGCACTCTCTCGGGCCCCCGACGATGCTCTGTCCCCGTCTGCACGTTTGAGACACGCGGTGAGGTGGGCGGTCCCGGGGGCCGCCCCTCTCTCGGCTGCGCTGTGTAACAACGAGGGGTCTCAATACTGATCTAACGAGGCGTAAGTATAATAGATTGACTATGCGTAATTAGATCTATAGGTGCCCTTATAAGGGGTCTAACCCCCTATTTAAATAGAAGAAAATCTCCCTAAGTATAAAACCCTAGTAATCTATATATCCCGTTTCTGGCGTTTAAAGCTACTCTTAGTAAGCTACTTTTTATATTTCTATACTACTTATACATATACTTAACTACTTATTAAATATATTATTATACTCCCCTTTAACTTAAAGCTATTTAGATTTATATTACTTACTAGTACTTTTAAGGCCTAGTTTAGTCCTTAAGTACTTAAAGACGGGTTTTTTAAGTAGCTTAGTAAGTAAATCCGCGATATTCTCTTTAGTATAAATATATTTAAACTTAACCTCTTTATAATTTATAGCCTCTTTAGTAAAGTAATTATAAACTTAGATATAACGGGTTTAATTATCCCTATTCTTACTCTTTATTAAAGTAATAGTACTAGTATTATTAGCCCTTACTTAAATTAGTTTTAAAAGGTCTTTTTTAAACTTTAAAAAGAAGTTCTATATTTATACTACTTTTAAGACTATAGTTAATACTATATAGTACTTAGCTTTTATTAATAACTTAACTATAGTTATTTAATAAAAGGATCTTTATAATACTAAACTACTAGCTATAAAGAATATTTATTCTATAGTAAATTTTAATATTAACTTATATTTAGTATAGTTACTATTATAATAGTTTTTAAAGTTAAAGTTATTATTTTTATTATTCTACTTAATAGTTAAATAAATAATAAATAAATTAAGTTAGTACTTAGTATATTATACTATATAAGTAACTACTTTTTAATATTAATAATAAAGCGTATGGGAGAACCTTCTCTATAGGCTATAGTTATAAAAGAAATTTAGTTAAGTTATTATAGTACTAAACCCTTCTTTACTAACTAACTACTAGTACTAGGATTAAAGCTTTAAATTAACGGCCCTATTAACTAGTATAGTAATATTAAAAGCCCTAGTCTCTACTAGAGTATCTACTAGCTTTATCTTTTTAATAAACTCTTTATTAATTTCTTTAAAGTAAAAGCTTTAGTTAATTATTATTTTAGTAACTATAAATACTAGTTTAATATTAAAAAAGGATTTAGGGACCCCTAGGTCCACTACTTTAATATACTTACTAACGTTATTAAATACTTTAGAAACTACCTTTTTAAAGCCTATAATAATTATATTATTAACGTAGGTTACTATAGAGACCTTTTTATTAGAGTTATAGTATATAGCTATATTTAAAAAAAGCCTTTTAAAGCTGTATATCTTTAGGACCTTTTATAGCTTAACTTACTACTACTTTTTACTTTAATAAAGTCTATATAGAGCTTTATATAGAAGGATTACTTAATTCTAAAAAGCGTTATAACCTATAACTACTATATAGTATTTAAATTAAGTATTAGTAAAGAAGTCTTTAAAAAGCTTAAATAGTAATATATAGATATTTTTATTGAGGTTATTATTAAAGTAGGCCCTAATAAAATTCTACTAGTGTATAGTATAACCCTTTTACTAAGTATAAGTAAAGAGGATTTTCTATAATACTGTTTTTAATATAAATATATATGTATTATAGAAGTCTTACTTATATACTTATAAAAAGCCTTTTATAACAATTCTAGCCTTATATTTAGTTATAATCCCTTAAGCCTTTTTATACTTAAGTACCTACTTTACTATTAAATAGGCTCTTTAGGGAGCCTTAGTATAGAGTATAAAAAAAAAGACTCTTTTTTTAATTAAAGAAAGGATCTTAGTATATACAGCTTCCTTTTATAGAAGCTAGTTACTAGTAGGACTATTTTATACTTTAGAGACAGTAGCTAGATCTAAGTGGGGCTATAGAGTTATTTCTCCTTAAGTAAAAGGCCCTTTAACTAGTAGTTACTATATACTTAAAACCTTTATAGGTTAAATCTACTTAAGTAGCCCTATTATTAATTATATTAATTATAGTTAGTTATATACTATTTATTAATACTTTTTTAAATCCAGTTTTTATTCTAGGGGTAGGGATTAATAAAGATTAGTTTCTTTAAAGTTTATTAGTTTATAAAAAACTATAATTAATATTATTTTAATTATTTAGTACTTTAGTAACTATACGTAGTATACTTTTAAACTTTAAAAGTTAATAAGAATACCTTTCTTAGCCCTTAGTACTATTTTTTTACTTTTAACCCTTATCTCTAGTTTAATATTAATAAAGTACTTACTATTAATAATATATAGGTAGTTAATATTTAGAATTAAAGGCCTTATAGGCTTAACCTTTTTAAAGAGTACTTAAGCTAGGGTTTTATCCTTAACTACTAAAGTAAAGCTTTTATTAGCGATATATATAGCTACTCTAAGGATTTATAGTTATAGCTTAAGTAGGATATTTATATTAATATATATTAACTTAGCTTTTTTAAGGATAAAGTAAATAGCTCTTTTTATAATACTATTTTATTTATATATATAAAGTAATAAGGATTTAATAACGGTACTATATTTTTGTAATAGAGTATTTAAAAAGGTTACTATAAACTCCCTAGTATTATTAGTATAAATAATTCTAATATTAATTCTGTACTAAGTTTTTTAAGTAATTATATAGTTAAGTAGCTAATAAGTAAGGTCTTTTTTTAAGTTAGATAAAAGGAGTATTTAATACTTTAACTTATTATTAGTAATAAGGTAGAAGTAAGTAAACTATATAGCTGGCTTAATTTTACTAATATTTATGTAGATTAGATCTCTATAGTGCTGTACTCTTTTGCGAGGTGTTTATAGTAAATATTTTAAGCTTTTTAATATATTGTAAGTAGTGTAAGGTTAAGGAACTATATCTTTAGGCGTTAGGGGATACTCCTTTATTAGTTTAATAGATTTAAGTAGTTTATGATACTCTGGATAGTTAAATTATTAATACTATAGCTATGTTTTTTACTACTACTAAATAGTCTATATAATCCGGCTTTTTTTAGTGGTTTTACTTTTTATAATAGATAAATAAAAGCCTTATTTAAGGATATTAAGGGTATTAAAAACCCTACTACTAGGACTTATAAAATTATTACTACTTAAAGAGTCTTTTATGAAATATAGTTATTTTTTATTAAATATATTTATAGGGAAGTTTTATATATATATAACGTTTTGTAGTTGTATAACTTTGTTGTTTTTAAACCTTAAGAAGATAGTGCTTATGAGCTTTGGGTAAATGTCTCTAGTGCTAGTTTTAATAGGCTGGGGATTTGTTACTTCTTTATAACTTAAAAACTATAAGGGATTGTTAATTATATAGATATTAGCCCTAGTATTCTATAGCTACTAACTAGAAACTATAAGAGTAGTTTTTATTATGTGTCTTAAGGGCTTTTTAATATCTTGGTTTTTAAATGAATTGTTAACGATAGTTTTAAAGTCTTTTTAATAGATCTTTATAGAGTATAACTATAAGGGTTTTTCTTTTTTCTTTTTTAAGGTACTTTTAGAAGTATTTTTTAAGTTTACTATAGTAAAAAGCTAACTAGTAACTGCCTCCCCTTTACTCTTAGCCTTATCCTTTTTCTTCTTAGCCTTATAGTTAGTTTAAATATAGCCCTTTTTACTATAGCCCTAATACTTATAATCTGTCTTTAACTTTTTACTACCCTTAGTGCGTAGGGTACTGCTTACTAACTATATAACTATTGCCTTTACTTTACTATTAGTATAATATTTATTAATTAAATTAAATATTATTTTTTAAAGGTTTAGAGGGAAGCTTTAATAATAAAAGGATTTAAAGTAAGTAGTCTAGTTATATTATTAATTGTAGGTTTTTTTAAGGAACGTATAGATTTTATTTTTAAACTAAAAAGAGCCTTCTATAGTATAGTATTAATAAGTAAGCTTATTAAACTTTATAATATACGTTATAGAATTGTTTAACTTAAGAGTTAGTTAGTATAGCTTGTTTTAGAGCTAGCTTTATAAAACTAGCCTACTACTGGTATAGTATTAAGTAAATATATTCTATATATCTATAGCTTATATAAAGTACACTACTAAGGCTATAGGGCCTTTAAAGATTGTTTTTTTTAGTTTAAATGTAATTTTTAAGTTATTTTTATATTTTATATACTATATAGGCTTAGTGTAGTAGTGTTTTATTAATAATATGATTTATATAAACTATATAAGTTAGTTAAAGCTGCTTTTTAATAGGTGCTTTTTAGGTATTTTTAGTATATAGTTATTAAATAAGTCGTTTTATATAACCTTTTTTTTACTTTCTTTAAGTTTAGTATATTTAAATAAACTAAAGAAAAGCGTTAGTACGTTTATTATTATAATATTTAACTTTACTATTAGTATAATAGTAGAGTTTTATAATAAGGTGGACTAATAGCTATAGTTATTTTATATTAAGGCTAGTAGATACTAGGGGATTAGTTAAAGAGGCGTTGTATAGTGTATTTCTAGATTTTTAAGTACTTTAGAGTTAATTTTTAAAGTGCTTTTTGTAACTATAATTATAAGTAAGACTCTTATAGGCCTTATACTCTTAAGTTACTTTTTTTTAAGTACTATAATTTTTTTTTTTTATAGTTTTAATAAGATTATTAACTTTTTAATTTATTATTAAAGTACTACTACTGTGTTTTTATTAGTTTCTTTTTTATTATTTTTAATACACTTTTTTTAAGTACTTAACGATATTATAGGTAAACTACTAGTTAGGTAGTAAGGGTCCGTAGCTTTACTAAGTAATAAGTAGTTAGTTAATTAATTGTAAATAACTTTGTATAAGAAGTTGTGCTACTATATAACAATAAGGGGTCTTAATACTAATTTAATAAAGTATAAATATAATAAATTAACTATATATAATTAGATCTATAAGTACTTTTATAAAGAATCTAACCCCTTATTTAAATAGAAGAAAATCTCTTTAAGTATAAAACCCTAGTAATTTATATATCCCGTTTCTAGTGTTCGGAGCCGCTCTTAGTAAGCCACTTTTTGTATTCCTACGCTACTTACGCACACACCCAGCTGCTTACTAGATGCGTCGTTACACGCTGCGCACGTCTGGTGTAACGCAGAGTATCACAATCGTAATTACTAAGCTAGTTCAAGTAGGGGTTAGAAATTAATATAAATCTTAGTTAAACCCCTACTCCTAGAATCTAAGGGCCTATAAACTCTATATAAATACAAAACAAATCCTTTCTATATAAATTAAATTAAAATATATTTAAGCTATTTTTAGCTTTAGTAACACAAACGACCCTTGTATTTATATAAACTAATTATAGTATTCTTTACTATAAACCTCCTATACTCGGATTACTTAATACATTGTTATACTCCCCTTTACTATAAAGCTATTTAGATTTATAGTGCCCTAAGCTAATTAGTTTAAGTATATCCCGTAGTTTTTTAAATACTAACTTCTTAAGTAGTTTAGTAAGTATATTTATAATATTATTATTTAAATAGACGTATTTAAAGCTGACTTCTTTATACTTTATAGTCTTTTAAGTATAGTAGTTATAGACTTTTATATACTTAGTTTAGTTATTACTACTTTTACTCTTTATAAGTGTAATTGCTCCTGTATTATTGGCCTATATATAGACTAGTCTTAGAAACTCTTTTTTTAGTTTTAAAAAAAAGCTTTAGATTTATATAGCCTTTAAAGCTACTACTAAAGTAGTATAGTATTTTACTTTTATAAAAGACTTTACTATAGTTTTTTAATAATAAAACCTCTATAATACTGGACTGCCAGCTATAAAGAATACTTACTTAGTTATTAATTATAAAGTTTTAAAATACCTAGTGTAATTACTATCACAGTAGCCTTTAAGGCTAAGATTATTAGTTTTGTCTACTCCCTTCTATATAGTATACTGGATTTTAAAATTATAGTAACCCTTAGAGTAATGTACTAAGTGTATAACTCCTTTTTAATACTACTTAAAAAGTATATAAAAGAACCTCCCCTATAAGCTATATCTAAAGGTAATATCTAGGCGGGTTATTTAAGTAGTAAATTACTCTTTATTAAGTATTTAATAATACTACTCTTAAAGACTTTTATTAACCTTACTTTTAACTAATACAGTAACTGTAAGGACTCTTACTTTAATAGGAGTATTAGTAGGATATATTTTTTAAACAAATTCTTTTATAATATTTTTTATATAAGTACTTTAGTAAATTGTAGTTTCTGTAGCTATAAATAATAGTTTAATACTTAGGAATGAATTAAAAACTCTTAAGTTAATAACTTCTACTTATTTATTTACTGTAGTAAGTATATAGTTAATAACTTTTTTAAAGCTAATAATAATAATATTGTTAATATAAGTTACTATAGATACTTTATCTTTTACGTTATAATATATAGTATTATTAAAGGCTAGTAGTTTAAAGCTATAGTACTTAAAAACCTTTTATAGTTTTACTTATTACTATTAACTACCCTAGTAGAGTTTATATAATACCTTTTATAATAGAATTACTTAGTTCTAACTTAGATTGTAACTAACTTTTACTATGTAGTATTTAAATTGGGTATTTAAAAAAAAGTCTTTTAGTATTTTAAATAGTAATATATAAATTTATTTATTAAAATCCCTATTAAAATATACTCTAATAAAGTTCTATTAGTATATAGTAAGCCCCTTTTAATAAGTATATATAAAAAGGATTTTTTAAAAAGTAGATTATAAGGTTAATACATACGTCTTAATAAAGTCCCTCTTATATACTTATTAAAAGTCTTTTACTATAATCCTTACTTTCTTTTTAGTTATAATTCCTTAAGCCTTTTTATATTTAAGTACCTATTTTGCAGTAAGCTGTACGCTCTTTAGTACTTTACTCCTTAGAATAAAAAAAAGAACTCTTTATTTAATAAGGATTAGGATTTTTATATATATAGCTTCCTTTTATAACTCTTAGTCTCTTATAGACTTATTGCGTGCCTCTATAAGGGTTACTAGGTCTAAGTATAACTAGATCTTTATACTTAAAGTTATTAAGATAAAGTTACTTAATAGCTCCCCTTAAGTTATAAGCTTAATTTTTTAATTTAGTAGGCGGTTTTTATTTATACTAAGTATAAACTAAAGAGCTATAAGCTTATTATAAATAGTATACTAATATCTTTAAAATCCCACTCTCTACCCCAGTAGCAGAAACTAGTAAAGATCCGCTTTTTTAAAGCTTATAGGTTTATAAAAAATAATAATTAATAAGGTTATTACTTCTTAGTACTTAGGAATCTATACTTAGTAAGCTTAGTCGCCTATATAGTCCATAAAAATACCTTCCTTGGCTCTAGAGTTTATTTTTTTATTTTTAACTTAGGTTTTAGAATTAATATTAGTAAAATAGTAACTACTAATAACCCTTAAGTTATTAATATTTAGAATAGAGTATTTTTTGGACTTTAAATCCTTTATAAGTACTTAAATTAGTATTTCTCCTTTAACTACTAAAATAAAGCTTTTATTAACTACGTATATAGTAGCTAATATAATCTATAGTTATAACTTAGTTAAAATATTTATATTAACGTATATAGAACGTACTTTATTTATAACTATTTAAATAAAGCACTCCGCAACACCGTTTTACTTATAAATATACAAAAAAAACAACTTTACCTGTATACCTATATCTTTTAAAGTAACATTTAAAAACAAAAATATAAACTCTCTAGCGTTATTTATATAAATAACTTTAATAAACTCCCTAAAATACTATTACTAGCCGCGCGCGTAGTTAGTAAGTTTATAAATAAGGTCTTTTTTTAAGTTTAATAATATTATATCCTAGTTATAAAATTGATTGTTTATAATAATAGTAAAGTAAGTATACTATATAGCCGGCTTAATTTCTTTTATATCTATATAGACTATATCTCCTAAGTACCCTATATACTTGCGCGGTATATAAAGTAAATACTATAAGCTCTTTAATAAGTTGTATATTAAGTAAAGTTAAAGTATAATATCTTTTACTATTAGAGTATATCTTTTTATAAACTTAATTAACTTAATTAACTTATAATACCCTAAATAACTAAATCTCCTATACTAAAGTTAAGTATCCTTTTACTACTCCTTTATCTATATAAAATAGAGTATAGTTAATAGGTTTAAGTCTACTAAGGATAAATAAAAACCCCTTTCCTTAATATTAAACTTATTAAAAAGCTCCCCGTTCTACGTAATTAATACTCTATTAAATAAATAGCCTCTAGCTTTATAAAAGCACTCTCTACTAAATATATTTATAAAAAGAATTAGTAAATACAATACATTTTATAGCTTTATAACGTAACTATTATAGAAGTATAAAATAATAACTCTTATAAACTCTAAGTAAATTAGTCTATTACTAGTTATAACCTACTATTAACTMGTAATAGCTATATAACTCTTATACTATACTATATTATTAATTATATATATACTTACTCTAAAATCCTAAAGCTAAGTATTTATTTTCTCTTTAATTAACTAAAAAAGAGTATTTATAAGTATTATAGCTTACTTATTATTCATAAGTTCTTTTTTAGCTATTTTTACTTTACTTTTAGCTACCCTTAAATCGTTTTAAATAGCTTTAAAGTCTTTTTATAACATCCTTAAACCTAAAAAAGAGTTTAGCTTTAGTAAGTTAGTTTACTTAAATACTTTTGGCAGTGTGTTACTCTTTAGTAGTATTATAAAAGGTACTTTAAAAGTCTTTTTCCCTTTACTCTTATTGTCTTTTTTTTTCTTTACTTTATAAGTAGCCTTAATATAGCCTTTTTTACTATAATTCTAGTATTTATAATCTAAAAAGTCTCTCTTAGGGGCTCTTTTTAACTTTATAGTAAATTAATTACTATTTATTATTTATAAAACTATAACCTTTTATTTATTATATATATAAACCTTATTAGTAAAGTTAGTAATAAGCCCGTTAACTATAATAGGTATACTACTTTACTAAAAGGATCTAAAATATATAAACTAATCCTTATACTATAAGCTTATTCCTTAAAAGAACGTATAAACTTTATTCTCTAAAGCTATTTAGCTACTAACTACTCTTAAGTAGTATATAAGTTTATTAAATTTTATAATATAGTTTATAGAATTACTTTCCTTAAGTATATATATATAAAGTTAATTTTAGAGCTGCTTACGTAGAACTACTCTATAACCTATATAGTTTTAAACTAGTATATACTATATTTACTTCCCGTTTATAATATATATAATAAGGGATATAAAGTTATTAAAAATAATATTCTTAATTTTATTACTAATATATAAACTCTTAATATTACTTAGGTCCTTTTTAAGTTTAAAACTATAGATTCTAAAAGCTATTAAAATTTAAGTTAACTAAGTAAACTAGTTTAATGCGCTTTTTAAGAAGTATTCCTTTAGTATTTTTAGTCTAAAGTCTTTAAAATAATCTTTTTATATACTCTTTTCTTAATATTTACTTTTCTTTAGTATTTTAATAAATACGCGTATAAAAGATATTATTTCTAGTACGTCCTACATTATTATATCTAACTTAGGTATAGGGAACTATAAACTTAGTATTTATAAAAAGCTAAAAGGATATATTAGGGGTAATAGTAGCCCTTTTTAAACTATACTAAGCGGTTTATAAGTAGGGGCTAGTATACTCCCCTATAGGTTAAGAAGCGTAAGGGATTAATTATTACGGGCCTTATTCTTCTTAATAAAGTCCTAACGTAACTATTTAATAATCTCTTTTTAGCTACTACTTATAACTCTTAAGCTTTTAATTATCTTTATAAACTAAGTTATTAATAAAAAAGACTCCTCCTTTATATTATCCTATAAGTACTTTTCTATACTTAATAATATATTAGGAATCTAGGTAATTTAAACATAAGGGATCCAGTGCTCCTTTTAGTAATAAATAGTTAATAAACTAAGTCTAAATAGCTTTATATAAGTTATACTACTATATAATACAGAGTATCACAATTATAATTACTAAACTAATTTAGGTAGGGGTTAAAAATTAATATAAATTTTAGTTAAACCCCTACTCTTAGAATCTAAGGGCCTATAGACTCTATATAAATACAGGATAAATCCTTCCTATATAAATTAGGTTAGAATGCATTTAAGCCATTTCTAGCCTCGGCGACGCAAACAACCCTCGTATTCGTATAGGCTAATTACGGCATTCCTTGCTGCAAGCCTCCTGCGCTCGGATTACCTGATGCGTCGTCACATCTGGAGGGCAGAGGGGGGCGGGAAAGAGGATGGCGGGCGGGAGAAGGACGAGGCGTTGTGGCAAGGTGGCTGCCGCATGCGAAACGGCAACAGATGGCAGATCTCGTTTCTGCTGCCGTCGTTTTCGTTATTCGCTGCTGCACGTTCCTCGTCGCCAGTGCAGCAGCATAGGTGGCGCCCCAGCTAAACGGTCAGATACAGTGGTGGCCGGTGTCGGGTTATGGGCGAGAGGCAGGCTGGGCTGGGATGCTCAAGATGAATGGAAGGGTCAGGGAAACGACGCTTGCAGCCCAACTTTCGCTTCTCGAATCTTTTGCTTCTTCGAGTTTGCGATTTGTCACCTCTTCCCACCCCAGGCCCGCCAGAGTTTGGTCTGCCATGTGCTCTGCTATCCATGGATAGTCTGCATTATTGCATGGGTCAGTAGGTCGGCAATGAACGCCAGAGCAAGGTAGCAGGATGGATGCATCGCAAGGTTGGCTCGGCTAGGCACTCTCACTGGTACGCCGCAGCAGCAAAGCTTCTACCCTCTTCCCCTCCCCAATCATCGTGCCTCAGATCGCACGTAGCGTGCGTGCAAGATTTGAGATGTAGGGATGAGTGAGGGCGTGCGATGGGTGGGTGGGCAAGCAGATGAACCTGTGGAAGGGAACTCTGGGATGAGTTTTGATGCGGCCGAGGGCGGAGTTACGGAGGTAAAAGGAGAGAGATGGAGATGGAAAGGCAAGCAAGGAAAACACAAAAGTCAAGCCGCTATGACTGGCCCGGACTCCTGACGGGAGGTGGTTGGGTGGAATTGGAGGGGGGAGGGAGGCAGGAGGGGGGAGTGGAAGGAAAATGGAAGCTAAATGGAAGGAGAAGCAGAAGCACGGAAGCTGCGTTAGAAGACCCGAGAGAACAAAGGAAGAAACGGACGGGAAGGGGGGACGGACTGTTGTGTTGGTGGCTGGGCCTCCCCGTTTGATTTGCCATTTTGTTTTTTTTATTTATTTTTATTTTATGTTTTCTTCTTTCGATTCTTCTCGGGGTCTTCTGGACTCCTTCCACGCCTTAGTAGGTAGCCCTGCGCTGCGCTACAGCTGCGCTACAACTGCGCCTTACCTTATTCACGCCTCCAAACGTCGCGCCGGCGACCGGGACAAGTGCCACATTTAGGATAGCATCTCGGTGTCGCCATCGTGAGCGGCTCTAAGCCAACGTCTCACGACATCGAGGCCGTGGGCTGACGGCACCTCGTAGTGTAATCTGACGGCCAATCTCATGTCCGCTACTGTTGTGACTCCCTACTTCCCCTCCTGTTATCCGTCCCTGAGTACCGAGGTAAGATGAGGCAAGGAGAGGAGAGGAGGGACGCAAGTAGGTTCCGTATCTAGCTAGTGTAGCAGCACCATGCCTAGGTACTATGTAGTGGTAGAAGCCATAGGCAATGTCCCAGAGAATAGGTAGGTTGTAACGGGTGGGATACCTAGCTCACCTACCTGCGTGCCTGCCTGCCTATCGTGCGTCACCATCGCCCAGCAAGCTTCGCTCCTGCATATCTGCCAACCCTCCACTAGAGCAGCGCCGGGACAGGACCGTCTGTTTGTCACCGCCGTCCGCAGGTGCAGCTGCAGTTTGTCTTGCTTGTGTTGTCGCAACTTGCAAGTACCCTCCCTCCCCCTCCCCTCCTGCCCTTGCCCCTCCGCCAGTCCTCGTTGCGGTGTCCCCACCTACGAGACGAGGCACCCAAGCCCTTCGGACCTAGTACGAAAATACACAGCCGTGTGGTAATTCATACGTACGCGTTGAACTTCTTTTGGCCGTCTACATGGCTTAACGTTACGAGATACACTCCCATATTCAACAGGCATTTTACGGGCTCTATCATTGCCGACCGTTTCTCACTCTCCAAGCTAAAAATCGCCTTCCCTACCTCTACCCTCCCACCCAAAGCGCGGGCAGTTTAAGCTTTGGCGTCTGGTAACCGGCAGGTTTCTTTTCCCTGCCAGTGACAGCAGCTTAACCCCTGAGGTAACCTCCCTGAGAGTCCGTGCCCAGTACAGTGGTACCTCTTCGGTACCTTCCCTGTCGAGCAGGCCCCACCCTCGA
Source organism: Colletotrichum magnum (assembly GCA_022457145.1). Lineage (NCBI taxonomy): Eukaryota > Fungi > Ascomycota > Sordariomycetes > Glomerellales > Glomerellaceae > Colletotrichum > Colletotrichum magnum. The sequence continues at coordinate 214,617 of JAJHHK010000035.1, read as the reverse complement.
GCGTCATTGCGAGGTGGGAGGAAAGTGCGAAGGAGGCGCGACCTTAGCTGCCAGACCCTAGGTTGTACCGACCCTACCTCCCTAGGTGCACTAGCTACCTACTCGGCCGTGGAGAGTTAGGAGGCACACTGCACCTCACCGCGAGCATGCCATCTCCACCCACAGTGCTTCGCTTCGCTCCCAGGTACCTACACTGCTTGGGCTGATTGCTGCTGCAAATGTTTCTCCTCCTGCTCCTATTCTTGCTCTTGCCTTCTGTTATAATGTACACTAGATAACGCCAAGAACCGTTCTGGAAACTCTGGGCTGCCCACACCTGCCCTGCAGCTGCACCTGCATCTGCATCTGGCACTTGCACACGCGCCTCTTTCCCGCTGGTTTGGCGAGGGAGGCAGTTACGAGAAACGTGAGGGAGGTCCCTTCCCCACGTCCCACGTCCCACCTTCCAAACCTACACCCACACGCCTACCCGTCGTGCCTACCTCACCTATACCGTGACAGTACCACACTGTACCCACGCCCATTACCACACCCGCGCCTTCCTTTCCTTCGCCGGCACCTCACCTCACACTGCGCTGTGCTGCGCTCACGTCCCACCACCTTCCTCGTTCTTCGTTCCCCGACGCCCCCCAGTTCAAGTTGTTTCCTCTCTCCCGGTCACGACCGCCTTTTCTCGCCTCCCGTCCATCACGGCCACCTCGCCTCGACTCACATCATCCTCGCCTTGCTCTCTCTCTCTACCTCTTAGACCTCTCTCTCACTGCATAATTTGCTGATCCAATTGCTCCTGCTTTCTCGTGGTTACCGCCAGCGTCGCCGCTGCCATCGACGGCGGCCGTTTCCGCATCTGTTTGCCGCCCCCGATTCCGCGGCACCAAACCCCAGCAGCTTTCGTGCCACCGCTTTCGCCATTCCTTTTCCGCTCTTTGCGGTCGACCGGAATCCGCGCCAGGAACTTTGCGTCACCCAGAGAGACAAAACTCGCAATCCAGCGTCCAGCGTCTTGTCTCCAACCCGCACTAGTTCTTCTTTTCGTGGGTTCCTACCCTTCTTCCCCCCTCCTACAAACCCGCCGCGTCGCGACCCCGTGGCAAACTGACCGTCCCGCTTCTTGGCTTCCGCAGACGCAGAACATCGACGCTCGAACAAGCTCCCAGCAAATCCGGCGCTGCCAAGTGCACGACGACCTCCCTTCGCTGCCTTTACGCGGCGAGCCCGTGGCACCGCTGCCCGTCAGATTTCAAGCTTCGATCGGTTTTCCTTCGCTCCAGTCGCGACCGAATAGCCCGCAACGTCTTCGGCCGCATCGCATGATACGATCTGCGACAGTCTGCGTCGACAATCCCCCGATCCTCGCTTCCAAGATAGAGCACCCAAACACCCCGCCTCCCACCGCTGCCGACCTGTGCTCCCCGCACCGCACGAGCGAAACAATCGCCACACGAATTCGCTCGAACTCGAGACTTCGAAAGCATACCGAGCGCCCCGGCGTTTCTTGCCGCGGGATATCACACCGCCTTCGACGCTCGAGGGCTAGCATGCACCATTGCCGTCCGCTCTTCTTCTACCAGGCTGGTTCCTCCTCCATCTAGGACCGGCAGCGACGTCCAAACGAGGGCAAGGAGAGGACTCCTCCCTCCGAAAGCCTTGCGAAGCACAGGCGGCAGCTTGGGTGTGTGCATTGGCGAAACCCCGTCGAAAGCTTTGGCCCTCTGCCCTGCCTCTGGGTGGAGAGCTTAGCCGGCAAGGCTGATCGAAACCCTGGCGTCGATACGACCACGCTCGCGGCATCCCTCCCGGACCATGAGGCGGAACCGCTCCCCGACATCACCCTCGCCGTACCGGGCCATGGCCCACGGCGCGGGCGGGGTGCCCGATTCCATCTCCCTCCTCAGGTCCTTCAACGTTGACACGAACCCTACCCGCCCCATACGCCCGTCCCCCTTGACCGCCTCCACGATCCGGGACATGCCGCTCGACTTAGTTGACCGTATTAGATCCTTTCCCCTGTTCGTATCTGCACCCGATGAGTTTTTGGCCGCGATTGGCAATCACCTGCGACCACAAGTTCATGCGGCCCAAGACCATATTCTCACGGAAGGCGATGACGCTCGGGCAATGTACTGGCTGGTGCGGGGTGTTGTCGCCGTCACCTCTCGAGACGGCGAGGCCATCTACGCCGAACTGAAACCCGGCGCCTTTTTCGGGGAGATTGGCGTGCTCATGAACATCCCCCGCACGGCTACCATTGTCGCCCGGACAAAATGTTTGCTTGTGGTTCTGAAGAAGGAAGACCTCCAGGCGGAGCTGCCCAAGTTTCCCGATATGGAAAAGGCGATTCGCCACGAGGCCCAAGAGCGACTGAACATCCTGAAGCAGAAGCGGCAAGAAGGCGGACAGCCACCGAAGGCTCCATCGACGCACCTCAACGGATCGCGAGAGCCAGCGCCGGGCGAGGTTTCTACCGGCGAAGTGGGCACCATCAAGGAGGGGACGGTCGTGAACTCCAAGAAGAGGAAGTCGCCCAGTCCGGGTGCCATTGAGGATCCCGCCGCCGGAAGCGCGCTCGGTAGCGGCTTCGTGAATGTACGGAAAACGCTCAAGGAGCTACCCCTCTTTTCAACATTACCTCCGGACATCCTGCACTTCCTCGGGCTGAGCGCTCAGCCCAAGACATACGCCCCATTTACCGATATCATTCAGCAGGGATCCGCTGGCAATGAGATCTTCTTCATCGTTCGTGGTGAAGCCGAAGTAATACACGAGGCATCGAAACCCGAAGAAGCGCTTAGGAAAACGACCCGCGCCTCCTACATCCGCCCTAGGCTCAAGGCCGGCCAGTACTTTGGAGAGGTGGCAAGTTTGGGGCTGTCGGAAGGCCGCACTGCGACCGTGCGAGCGATCACAACGGTGGAATGCTTGATGATTCCCGGGGACGCCCTGGACCAGCTGTGGAGCCGCTGCCCGCCTGACATCAAGCTGCAGGTTGAAGAGACGGCGAGGAAGAGATACAAGAAGTCGGACGAGGACGTTGAGATGGTGGACGCAGACCCCAGAGAGCGGGCCAGCAAGTCAGACCCTCCGACCCCGACCACGCCGAAGGCCCTGCCGCATGTCACATTCACAACCCCCTCGAAGCCGACCTCGCCCATCAAGGATGATGAGATCATGGAACCGAAGGATCCCGATCCGTTTCTGAGCGTGGACATGGAGAACATGCGCAACAGACGCCGGAACTCCCTGGCCCCTCCTACCCCGCAGTCCGACACGTCTTCGCCGACAGGGATGAACGGCTTCCGGGTGCACCACCAGATTGAATCAACACCCCTCCGCTTCTCCATCCCCCAGTCGCCTCCCGACTCAGAGGGGCCGGTTAAGCGAGCTCGAACGCTACCTCGCCGCCCGCACCCGGCCCAGGTCCCCGCGCTGCCCGACGACATGCTTGTCTCTGTGTTTCAGTTCTTGGATATCGCGGAGCTCATGCGAGCGCGTCTCGTTTCCTCGCACTGGCGCAAGCTATTGACGACGCACCCGAAGGTGTGTCTGGATTTGGATCTCTCACAGTACAACAGGAGAGTTACGGACATGGCCATCAAGACTGTCATTGGGCCTTTTGTTGGAATGCGACCCGAGACCATCGACATCAGCAACTGCTTCCACATCACCGACGATGGCTTCCGTTGCCTGTGGGAAAGCTGCGGCCGCAACGTGAAGAGGTGGCGGATGCGGTCGGTGTGGGACGTCTCCGCGAACCAGATTCTCGACATGGCAGAGAACGCCAAGGGCTTGGAGGAGGTTGACTGGAGCAACTGTCGCAAGGTCGGCGACAATCTCCTCGCGCGGGTCGTGGGCTGGGTAGTGCCCGAACCACCCCCGGCGAGCAAACAGGTGGTGATATCCAGCTCCGCTGCGAAGGCCAAACCTCAGAAGCCGCCGCCGCCGCATCCGCAGAGGCCGACCACCATTCCCAAGCCTGGAACCATCATTGGCTGCCCCGGCCTGAAGCACCTCAACCTGTCATACTGCAAACACATCACTGATAGGTCAATGGCGCACCTCGCAGCTCACGCGTGCAACCGCCTCGAGTCGCTGTGCCTGACGCGGTGCACGTCCATCAGCGACGCAGGGTTTCAGTCGTGGGCTCCCTTCCGATTCTCCAACCTGTCACACTTGTGCCTCGCAGACTGCACCTACCTCTCGGACAACGCCATCGTTTCGCTCGTGGGCGCGGCCAAGAACTTGACGCACCTGGATCTCTCGTTCTGCTGCGCTCTCTCGGACACCGCGACCGAGGTGGTGGCACTCGGCCTGCCGCAGCTCCGCGAGCTCCGCCTGTCCTTCTGCGGCAGCGCGGTGTCGGACGCCAGTCTCCAGTGCATAGCTTTGCACCTCAACGAGCTGGAAGGCATTTCTGTGCGCGGTTGCGTCCGCGTCACGGGCGGCGGCGTCGAAAACCTGCTCGAGGGCTGCGGAAGGCTCCAGTGGGTTGATGTCAGCCAGTGTAGAAACCTGGAGAGCTGGATAAGGAGCGGCGGCATCATGCGATGGGGATTTGACGAGCGTGGCGGCAACGGGCTATCCCCCGGCCGAGTGCCGCTACCACTGCCAAGCCCGACGCCGACGACGAATCACGTCGGCCTCGGCGGGAGACCTCTCAGCTTCCGCCGACGGGCGCGCACACCGGTGCGATTCATCGTCGAAAAGGGGGCGTTCGGGTTGAGGTGACGCGGGAGTGGATGTGAGAGTGACGATTTACGAGAGACGTATGTACGATCTTGTCTGGTATTTGGATTGCATGTAGAGAAGGGGGGTGGTTGTTGGGGGGCTACTTGCGCGCAGTCATTTACCAGGTCACAGGTCTGTGGACAAACATATTTTCCGGGGTATCATGATTGGAAATCACGGGGAGACTTTTTTTTTTTTCGGAACGGCCGGAAGGGCCGAGGATAGACTGGATATGGTGATACCCTGTTCATTTGACTACCAAAAATGGAAATAAAGCATCTCTGGTTGGGGGTCCGTTTTTTGTTATTTACTTCAGCTTTAGACCTCGGGTAGCGTTCCAAATTTCTAATCGTTATTTTGTTCGATTGAATGCTTGATCAAGCACTCTTTGCTTTCGGGAACCCCAGGCCCAGGAGGAACGACGCCCTCGCCAGCCCGGCCAGGCCCGTGATGCCCACGGCGCCCCAGTCCTCCACGCGCCAGGTCGCGAACGGGTTCGCCAGCCTGCCCTGCGCCGCGTAGGACGCGAAGGTGCCGTAGAGCAGGAGGACGTCGACGGTCAGGAGGGCCAGCTGGTAGACCCGCCAGACGCGCAGGTTATCGGGCGCGGCGCGGAGGAGGAGGGTGGAGAGGAGGGCGTTGGAGAGGAGGTGGCCTGCTATCTGGGCGTGGAGGGGGAGGGAGTACGCCGGAGAGGGAGAGAAGGATGCTGGGTGGGTTTTGGAGGCGTCGTGGGACTCTGGGGGGAGGTAGGAGGACGTCACTGTCGAGGGGGAGAGGAGGAAGAGGGAGGCGCCCCAGAGGGCTATCAGGGGGTCGAGGGTTGTGAAGAGGATGTAGTATGGTTTGGGGATCATTGTTTCTGTTTGTTGGTGGTGGTGGATTGTAGGGAGAGAGGTTAGGGGACGGGATTATCTTTAAGAGGGAGGATTGAAGGATTAGAGACGCATGACATACGTAGTCGTAGGTGTAAGAACTAAAACTTCGCCTACATGGACAGCTCATAGGCCCCAGCCTCGCGCGGGACGGACTTTTTTCTTTGGTTTCGCATTAGTTGAGGGAGGAGGATCTTTAGTGTCGTTGTTGATGTCATCAAGAAAAAAAGAAAAGATACCTCTCTGCGGGGGGCGGCGCCGCGCGCGTGCGGGTGTGGTCTGTGCTTGGATGGTCCGGGCGCTTCCCTTGTTAAGCTCGTGGGGCGGGGGAGAGGGAGCTTGGGCCATGCCATGCCGTGGCGTGCGGGTCTGGCCGGCGCCGGAGTGGGGGGGCGTTGTCCGCGGAAGCCGGGAAGGGGAAGGGTGGGCTTGCGTGTTTGGTATTGGAAGATTACGATGCTAATGCCAATGATAGTATACAGTTGCTACGGTTCAGGTATGGATGCACGACTTCAATAAAAATAGAGTTCAAAAAATGCTATGGGTGCGCCGGCGACCGTCAAGTTGCACGTACCGCGTCTGCTTTTTTTTTCCGGGGCCTTGAGTTTGTAAGACCTGCTGTATTCGGGACAACTTTTCTGGTGTTTCTTTTTGAAAGCCTGATTGCTTGTGAATTACTACAATTTGGTGCCCTTTGCCTCCCGATACAAAGTCGTGATGCATTGGCTTTCTACTATTGATGTCGCAGCGCACCAAAGGTACAGACTCGCAGACTGTTCATACAAAAGAGGTGGCTTACACCAACCCCCTATAGTGCATCAGATTGTCTTTCTCCATCCCGATGGCCATCTATCAGAGCCCTCTTTGGAAGAACGCCGGGGCTTGTCGTATTTGATGTGTTCGCGCCGTAGTGCTTCCATGGTGATTTGCCTACGTCGTATCTGCCTACATTCAGAGCCTTGTGCGATGATTGGCACTCAGCTGAATTGCGGCACGGCCAACACACGGCAGTTGTCAGGCCAAGTCCGCTCTTTTCTTCTTTTGGAGGTTGTTTCGTTAGTTATCAATATTCCCTCGGTCTCATGCAGGTAGTCATGCACGAGAGTGGCACATTTGGAAGATCCCCGCACCGGCTCGCCCTCCATGTCAAATAAAGCTGCCTAGAGCCATTGACAACTCCAGCCAAGCAACTAACAATAACGACTCAAGCAACTCCGTGCAAGATCAGCGCCATGCGGCTCATCAACACGTCGAGGCTGGAGCTGCAGGAGTTCCTGGTCGACGTCCCGCCCTACGCGATCCTGTCGCACACGTGGACCGACGACGAGGTCCTCTTCCAGGACTTCGCCAGCACGCGCGACGCGAAGCCCTCCAAGGCCGGCTGGGAGAAGATCCTCGCCGCCTGCGAGCTCGCGGCCACCCTCGAGCACGACTGGCTGTGGGTCGACACGTGCTGCATCGACAAGACCAGCAGCGCCGAGCTCTCCGAGGCCATCAACTCCATGTTCCGCTGGTACCGCGGCGCCTCCCTCTGCATCGCCTACCTCGCCGACGTGCCCTCCTGGCCCGAGACCTACGTGACGGGCAGCCGCTGGTTCACCCGGGGGTGGACGCTGCAGGAGCTCCTGGCGCCGTTCTACCTCGACTTCTACTCGGCCGACTGGGTGCGCCTCGGGTCCCGCGCCGACTTTGCGGCCGCCATCGAGGAGAAGACGCGCATCGACGCCCGGTTCCTGAGGGACCGGGTCGCGAGCCTGTCGACCGCCAGCGTCGCGGAGCGCATGTGCTGGGCCTCGGGCAGGGAGACGACGCGCCCGGAGGACCAGGCGTACTCCCTCCTCGGCATCTTCGACGTCAACATCCCGCTCATCTACGGCGAGGGGGCCAGGGCGTTCAAGAGGCTGCAGGAGGCCATCCTCCGCGAGAACGACGACCAGTCCATCTTCGCCTGGGGCGCGGCCCCCGTCGAGGGCTGGCCGCCGGTGCTCTCGGCCTCGGAGACCGACCGCCCGCTCCTCGCCGACTCGCCCGCGCGCTTCGCCGGGTCGGGAGACATCGTCCCCTTCCCCACCCCGGGATTGCGCGCGGGCATGCGGCTAGAGCACGACGGCATCGTCGTCTCCACGCCGCTGTGGAGGCCGGGCCACTCGGCCCACGTGGCGGGGCGGGACCGCCGGACCGACGCGGCGCTGTTCCTGGCGCCGCTGCGCTGCCGCCGGAAGAAGGACTTCTTCGACTGCATCGCCATCTGCCTGCGCGGCGAGGAGGCGGACAGGGACCTGGGCCGCGGCGCGGAGCCCTGGGACTCCATGTCGTGCTTCCGGATGTGCGGGGACCTGTTCCTCACGCCGAGGACGGCGTGGAGGGCGGACAACCTGTGCGAGACGTTCGTCCACTTCGAGCCGCGCCCCATCCTCTACTCGACGGTGGGCTCGGGCGACGCCGAGGAGTTCCTGGACAGGGGGTGCGTGATCCGCTCGCTGCCGCCGACGTACGCCGCCACGGAGGCGTACTCCGCCCCCGCGGGCCTGCGCGCGATGCCGGTGCTGTTCCCCTACACGAGGCGGATCCCGGGGGCGCACGGGCTGGCGGCGCCCGTGGTGGTGCGGCTGCGGACGGGGCCGGGGTGGGAGGGCTGGCAGAGCTGGGCGGGCTGGCGCGCGCACCGGCACGAGCCGGGCCGGCGGGAGGCGGACCTCGCGCTCGTGCTGCAGTTCCAGTACCTGTCCGTCGAGGTCGACGGGCGGGCGCAGTTCCCCTCGCGGCCGGAGTGGATGGAGAACAGGGTCGTGAGGGTCCCGGAGGGCGGGACGCTGGAGGACGTGGCGGGGCTGGTGGTGGAGGAGTCGAGGCTGCTGGGGGGCGCTGTCGGCGTCGACGGGGAGGATGGCGGGGATGTGGCTGCGGTGCGGAGGTTTCCGCCGGCGGTGGGCTTGTCGAGTAAGCTGGAGACGTTTGGCGGGTTCAGGCTCTCGGTGACCGTCGAGCCTGCGTTCGGGTCTGGGGTGTTCGTGGTGGATGTCGCGGACTCGGAGGGCCGTGGGGTTTCGAGGGCGGCGAGTGCTCTGGAAGACGAGTATGAGCCTGTGAGGGGGTGATTTTGGGAGTTTGGCTTGCGTTTATTCTCGTTTCTTGCTTGCATTCTAGGTGGGATGTCTTTGTGTTTCGTGATGGAATACTTCTACCCCGAGTATATAGGTATACTTGCTGGTTGAGCTTCCAGCAGCGTTGCGTTTGCTGCGACATTATGTATCTTGGTAGGCTCATGTATTCGTACCGAGGCTGGATGTCCACGGCATTTCCCATGGACGTGTATCGGCGGGCGTCAACCTTAACGATGTCATCATCGCCATGAAGAGGCGATGTACACCATGTGCCCGAAGAGAACTGTGGCAGATGCCCTTCAAGAGTGCCAAAATGCCATGTCTTTCCGAAACAATCAAAGGTGAACATGTCTTCTGGCGATCCGAGCAGACAGACCTTGGACAAGAGCATGCTCCAACGTTACGCCGCGCAGAATTTTCAATCTCTCCACAACGTACGAGCCATGGCTGGGATGGAGTGTTGTTTTCCTTTCGCAATGGATTGATATCTATCTGGCCGAACCGGGACAAAACCAAGAAAGAGGCTGAGGAGTCATTGAGAGCCGAGGTCGATCTCGTTGAAATTGAATGACGGCCAAAATTTCGAGAATCGAAACTGACGAAGGGCAGCATGTCGAGCATCCGATGGGAGCGTTGTAGAAATTGCCACTGCATGGCATCGGTGGCCTCCGCTCAACAGCCTTAGGCCACAGTATGCCAACTGGAACCCGGAGATGTGGCCGAAGTTTGCCGGCGCCCTCGGGACGCGAAGACCTACCTTCTCCCCCTGAGCCCCCCCTCCCCTACTTAACCTGGCATGTGGGTTTTCACCGCGGCACAGCCGCCCCCATAGAGAAGAGGGTATGGGTTCTAGAAGCTATTGGGTTGTAATCAGACACACTGCCTTGATTTCATTGTTTCGGGGGCTTATGATGCCTCCCCTCTCCTGCGGGATATTGACCGTCTGGGAACCTAGACACTCTATACAGAGCTCATTCCGGCCATTCCGCGTCTTGGGTGTCAAGGGTAACACAAGAAATGCTCTACTTGGTCGACCGCTTGTGTGTGTTCTCTACTTAGGTAGAGAAAATGACATTTCTTCCGAATGAGCCTCGGCCTCATGAGCTACTTAGCCCTAGGGCTCTATAAGGCTGAGCCACTGAATACGTATCCTTTTCTAGAGAGAATAGGCACTTTTGGTCAACATGTGTGTGAAATGCGATAAACAACGTCGTCCGGTGGTGCTCGGTGAGCACCGCAAACACCCATCCCCTCTATTCTGCGAATACCTAAGGGACAAGCAAGAACGTAGCAGAAGTTTTACTCTGGTCTGCTTGCTCTTCTGTCATATTGAGGAGAAGTAGCAAGGTGTAGGAACATTGAGAATTTGAGGCTTTCAAGTTCAAAGCTAGGCCTTCCAAGGCAGATCATCCATGTCTTGACTCGACGACTTTTGATTTGTTTTAAGACTTTTACTTTTCCTTTTCTTCATGGGGAGGGAGGTGGGGTGCATTTTCCCGCCGGTACAGTGCCGGTAGAAGCTCATTTCTGGCTCCGTCGGAACAGCAGGGCGGTAGACCGGGTTTTGCGCGGTGTAGAGGCGGATAGTATACTTACTCTAGAGTAGGGTGGTAGGTTACGACGACGGCCCCGCCGCCGAGAGGAGTACAGGAGAAATCCCGTACCGCATCCCATATCCAAAGGGATGTTATTGGATCTTTAAGCTAGCCGTTGAAATTACCGTCTACCTAGGTAGTGTAAGGGCTTTGCCGGCTACCGAGCCCATTGTGGCTTGAGACGTGAGTTGCCCGAATAGGTCATTGTAGCCGATTTGCAAACACACACACACATTCTCAGGAACATGAGGCGAGAACCAGCTTCTGGTATGATCCAATTCCCACCAGCGGAAGCGGCCATTGAGGCTCTTTATTGCTTCAAATACATAGAAGTAAGGATTAGCCTTGGACTTGGTGGGTGCGACGAAATGTCGGGCTGTAGGTGCCGGGAGAAACAACGAGACGAAGAAGTTTCTCATGCGTAATGCTCCCGTTGAAGGATGGGGTTTGAAGCCATGTGTGTGTCCCTAGACTGAGTGGACTTGACCGGCAGTGGAACGGCGGTGGGAAGCATCAGAAGCAAGATCAGTAATCAGCTATTTCAAAGAGCCTTTACTGAACATAGAAAATAAAGCACCGAATGCGATATCCCGAATGTCTCGCAAGCTTGGAGGTTGCCGAGTACGTAAGGGGCATGTCAGGGGGACCCTAGCACTGCTCAGCTGTCTAAAGATTATACGAAGTTGGTATCAAGCCGTGGGGTCCACGATGGAAGTGTCTCCATGTTGTCGAATATTCTGGCGGGTTGAATTCATGCTTCTTTCGTATTTCAGATTAGACTGTGGGTCAAGTAGAGATTTTCTCCTCTTTCAAACAGTATATATGACCACAGACGAACCTCACCCTCAAACAGTCATGGCCTGCATCCCATCATCAACCAGTCACTCGCTTTTCTCCTACTCACCACAACACTCGTTTCAACTCGCGCTCTTTTGTATCAAACACCCGTCAAGATGCGATCCTCTCCTCTCCTCGCGGCCCTCGCCACCGTGGCCCCTGCCGTCGCCTCTCCCATCGTCCCCGAGGCCGGCGTGCAGCTCGTCAACATCGCCAACGTCTCCGCCAAAGTCCTAGCCGACAACAAGCTCAGCTTCGAGTTTGACGTCCTCGACAACATCCGCGAGGGATCCGTGCACTGCTCCAACACTTGGTGAGACACGATCAACTACCGTATCATCGTATCAAAACGTTAACATTACTCAAGGGCTAACGACGACTACTCCCCTTCGCCCGTGGCTTGCTCCGTCGGAACCTACAGCTTCACCGTCCGCTACCCCAAGAACGACGGTGCCGTCCAGAACTGGAACGCCCTCGTTGGCATCGAGGGACAGGCCAACTGGTGGCAGGCGGCCGTGTCCACCGGCACGAGCGACTACACCTGCGGTTCCTCGGGCGAGACCGGCGTCCTTGCCCAGTGCTTCTCCGCCTCCGGCCTCCAGATCAGCGCTGCGCCCGTTGCTGCCATCCTTCCGGCCCCTACGGTCGACCCTGAGATCGAGATCACCAACGTCTCGGCCAAGACTCTTACCAACAACAACCTCGTCTTTGAGTTTGACGTGGTCGACAACACCAACGGCAAGACTGCCCACTGCTCCAACCAGTGGTATGTACACACACAACTCTATCTAACGTTTTCTTATACTAACACGCTCGCTCGTTCAAGGATCAACGGCGACCGCGCCGTGGTCGCCAACGCCTGCTCCGTCGCCGGCTTCACCTCCTCCGTCGACTTCCCCAGCGGCAACAACATCCAGACCTGGACCGCCTACGTCACGGTCGACGGAAAGCCCAACCCGACCTACAAGGCCGACGTCGAGACCGGCACGACAGACTACACCTGCGGCCACTCTGGCGCGGACGGCGTCCTCAGCGCGTGCTTCACCGGCGCTGGGGTCAAGATTGCGGCTTCTCGTTGGTCGATCTGGGGTCGTCGCGCTTAAAGTTCCTAATTCGGCTTCGTACCGCTGGGATCGCATGCTGGCAGGTCGGAGTTGTCGGAGCGTGATATGAGTTCGCACCTTCAGACAGAAGGCCAACGTCAACTGTAGGATTGGTGGTCGATGCGTCAGAATTATGTAGTTCTTGGACCCACATTCAGTGGCATAATTAGCCCGTGACAAAGAAGGCTTAATTAACCCAACCCAATCATTGCGGCAAAACATCAGGATCGCCAGCCTCCACAGTTCCTGGGCGTCTCGCCTTGTCCAGCAGGCCAAGTCGCGGCGAAAGCTTTTTTGAACTGCACTATAGCTGATGTGGGAGTAAAAAGATGTCTTAAAGAATTAAGCCAACAGAAAAGGCCCTTGGGCGCGTCATTTGATCACCCGACTGTACAGCTAGGTTGAGACGACCCGGCTGCAGACACAATTTATCCATCCGGGACTTTCGGATCTGTCGAAAGGTCTCGAACTGACACTCAAAGACACCATTTCCCCACGGGGTTCTCCTTTCATCTAACAAGACGACCCTCCTTAAACCCAGACTAACATCATCTCGCAGCTCATCATCCCGCCGAAAGATGAAGCTTAGACGATAACCATAAACCGTCTGGTGGTGTTGGGGGCCGAAAGTCGCATGGCAGAAAGCGTTCAACATCCGCATCAGTGGAACCGGGTTTCCCTCATAGGAAAAGCCGAGACAACACTTCGTGGACCGCCTCGAGGCCGCGACCATCGGCGATCCCAAGACGGGGCTCGCCGTTCGCCCCGGCTCCACGGCCTTCCGTCATCGTGCCCACCGACGACCCGCTATTCGGCCGAACCCACAGCTGAACCAGAGTGGTATATGATGTCAAGGGCCCCAGTTCCGATGCGAACGCGACGACACTGACCTTTTCCGAGCCCGGGAATGCACGTTCGAGAGGATTGGGCGTGGGCGCTTTCGCACATCAGACCGTACTGAACTGACCTGCGGGTGGCTCGACCCCATGAAAATCGAAGAACCAACGCGGTCGATCGTGTGACGAATGTTTCTCTCAGGTGGCCACGGCCACCCAACAAAGATGGGATTTCTGGATCCTGCAGCTTTCCATCGCCGTTATGGGTAGCAAACGGTCGGCAGCAACTATGGAACCATAGCGTCATACCTCCAGTTTTAACGCGGAGGGGTTCGTCTCTATCTGCAAAACTTCGAACGTTGATAAAGACTTCTGATAGCCTAGGCAAAACACGATCTGGGGCACTGTTTGCTTGACGTTATCACTCATCGCATCATCCGTTATATCCGCCTTTGCCGGTCGGAACACTCATCTTTTGTCCCCTCTGCCGGAGAATTTGGTCCTAGTTGCCGTCCTCACCCGATCTTCCCACAGCCAGAAGCAGTAGCATTGCTCTCTATCTTTAGCCTGGATCGTTCTCCGCAGAAACAGCCACCATGGCGTCGACACCGCCCAACGACCCTCCTCAGTCCGGCAACAAGGCCTCCGAGGCCGGGTACTTGAACCGAAACAGCAGCGCAACGCAGTTCGACAACAGCAGCTTCGACGAGAAGCGCGCCCAACAGCCCCTCGGCAAGTCCGGCACCCCCGCCGGGGGCTTCTTCGCCGACGGCCCGGGCCGGGACGAAGAGTCAGACGCCGCCACGAGCCACGACAACATCACCTCCACCAGCAACCAGCCGCAATACACGCCCGATGGCAAGCGAATCATAACAGAGGACGAGTGCTACCACCTCCTGGGGTACTCGTGGCCGGCGCGCAAGAAGTGGATGCTCCTGACGTCCATCTTCTGCGTCCAGGTCTCGATGAACTTCAACACCAGCGTGTACCCGAGCGCCGTCAAGCCGCTCGCCGAGCACTTCGGCATCGGCGAGCAGGCCGTCCGCGCGAGCCAGTGCGCGTTCCTGGTGCTGTATGCGTTCGGCTGCGAGCTGTGGGCGCCGTGGAGCGAGGAGTTCGGGAGGTGGAAGATTCTGCAGTGAGTTCCCGCGAGAAGCCGAACGTCGAGTGAAGCTCACGATTGTCTCCAGGTGTTCTCTGTTCTTTGTCAACATCTGGCAGATTCTGGGTGCTCTTGCGCCCAACTTTGCGAGCATCGTCGTCGCCAGAGGTCTGGTACGTGAACCTGGATTCCGGTCTCCGCATTCCCATCCCAAAATAGTCCCTCGTAATGCTGACACGAGAGCGCAGGGCGGTCTCAGCTCGGCCGGCGGGAGCGTTACCCTAGGAATGGTCGCAGATCTGTACCAGCCCGAAGAACAACAATGGGCCGTCCTCTTCGTCGTCCTCTCCTCCGTCTTCGGCACCTCGGTCGGCCCCGTCGTCGGCGGTCCCATCCAAGCCTTCCTCTCCTGGCACTGGAACTTCTGGATCCAGCTCATCTTCGGCGCCACCGTCCAGGCCATCCACCTCTTCATGCCCGAGAGCCGCGCCACCATCATCATGGACAAGGAAGCCAAGCGCCGGCGCGAGTCGGGCGAGGACCCCAACGTCTACGGGCCCAACGAGGTCAAGAAGCCTCGCCTGTCGCTGCACGAGTTCGCCGTGACGTGGGTCCGCCCCTTCGAGATGTTCGTCCGCGAGCCCATCGTGCTCTCGTGCTCCCTGCTGTCCGGCTTCTCGGACGCCCTGATCTTCACCTTCCAGGAGGGCTTCAACCCGGTGTTCGCCAAGTGGGGCTTCGGCGTGCTCGAGACGGCGTGGGCGTTCATCCCCATCAACGTCGGGTACGTGATAGCCTACCTGTCGTACGTGCCCTGGATCGCGAGGGACCGCAGGCTCGTCAAGGCCAAGGGCGCCGACGCGCTGAGCCCCGAGCGCAGGCTGACGTGGCTGCTGTACCTCGCGCCGCTCGAGACGATTGGCCTGTTCGGGTTCGCGTGGACGTCGATGGGGCCGCCGCAGTCGCACTGGATCGCGCCCATGATCTTCTCGTGTATGATTGCTATCGCCAACTTTGCCATCTACATGAGCACCGTTGATTACATGATTGCGGGTAAGCAACTCACCAAAAACCATAGATTGAGGGATGCCAGGGAACTAAAACATGATGATTAGCGTACGGACCGTACTCTGCCTCGGCCACGGGCGGCAACGGCTTCGCCCGAGACTTTCTGGCCGGCATCGCCGCCATGTACTCGACGCCGCTGTACGAGAACGTCGGGAAGACGAGGCACACCGAATACGCGAGCACGATACTGGCCTGCCTCGCGTTCCTGGTCACTATTCCGGTTTATCTGATCTACTGGAAGGGCCCCGTCATCCGCGAGAGGTCCAAGTTCGCCCAGTCCCTAGATGCGGACCGGCGCGCCAAGGGAGGTCGCCGCGTGGTTGACGCTGATGCCGGGGAGCTGCCGGAGAAGAAGGCATGAGAGAACACCCGAGGTCTTGCACTGTTCTCGAGTCGTGACGCCGGAGGCAAAGCCCCTCGTATCCCAGCTGTGACGGGAAAGGAGGGATGGCAGTGGGACCTTTACGATGTTATGTAATGATTTATACTAATGCAACGAGTTGACTGAACTGTTTGTTGACCTGCCAAGTCCTTGACTCCCCTGCGCGAAATCGTCTACGTGTTGTCCCCCAGGCCTACGATGCAGCGCTGGACATTCCCCCGGATGCCAATCGAGAGATGAGGAACTGTGGGTTGCGCAATCTGACCGATTAGCCTTATCACTGTAGTTCTTGTTTGGTTGTCGTTCCCTCCTTGTTGCAACTTAGTTGGTTGGCGGAATGCCTTCCGTGCTGGCCAATGCGGAAGACTCGAGGGGAAACAAGAGCAAAACTTACCCACCCAGGTTGCGTTTTCTCTCGTCTCTGACCAGCCAAATAAGAAGAGAAGAATAAGTGACCTGTTAGTTAGAGTTTTGCTATTAGGGCGACCCCCTCACCGTCGCTATCACTATTACCGTCGCTGTCCCCTACTGTCGCTGTCCCTCACCGTCGCCGTTCCTTGCCGTTACTATCCCTCACTATCACTGTCCCTCACCGTCGCTGTCCCTTACCGTTGCTATCCCTCACCGTCACTGTCCCTCGCCGTTACTATCCCTCACCGTTGCTATCCCTTACTATTACTATCCCTTACTATTACTATCCCTATTACTATTACTATTATTATTACTATTACTATTACTAAAGCTATTACTAGAACTAGAGTAATTAAGTAATTAAGCCTTTTTAAAGTACTATATATAGAACTATATAAAGTAGTACTTAGAGTACTATAAAGAACTTATTAGTTTAAAAAGTAGGAGTCACCTAGATAGCTAAAGAGAGTCGCCCTGATAGAAAAACAAGGAAGGTGCTTAAAACCAGTATACTCCTTCCTTCTTTGTTTTGTTTTATTTAATTAGGTAGTTGTGCTGCCCAACATGAAAAGGCAAGAGCGACGCAGGCAGGTAGGTAGCTGAGGATAGCTCAAGCTCCTTCTTCCCCCATACTCCTTCCTTTACTTCTATTCTTCTCACCTCCACTCCTTCTGCAATCCTTTTCCTTCTCTGCGAGGCCTTTTCTGCTTCCTCATCCTTTCTTCCCGCCTCAATGCCGAAGTAGGTGGAACGCGACAGCCGACAACATAAAATGCCCCGTCATATTCCTTACGAGATCTTTTTGCAAGTCGTCGAGATCCTTGCCTACGAGGCTGAAGCGGCTTGTGAGGGGTTCGCTTTTGATCTCGCTTACTCCGACAAGAACGAATCACATCTTGTGATCTACGCCGATCGCGACTTCAACCCACTGGGCGAAGACGGATTCCATCTCAATCGCTACCGCCTCGTCCACAACATCCTACAAATCGACAGCAAGACGCGCGCGATCGTCCATTCCATCACCAACCTTCGCCCTTTCACCATGCAATTTGATTGTCCATGGTCTACGTTTGGAAAGCTCTTCAGCTTCAACCGCATTGGATGGGTCTCCCTCACGCGTGACAGCTTCTACCTACAAACAAATGACGAACCATACCTCGAGGATGCGCTCCAAAACCCGACGCCCGCCGCCTCTGACCTTGTCCGATGCTTGCGCCGTGTCAACATCGGCAACCAGCAGTACTCCTACAACGACCGCATTATGGAGATGGTCGCGTCGCTGCCGAACCTCGAGGAATTGACCATGAGCATTCACCTTAATCCCTCCGACCCGGATGCCTTGCATTCCTGGCGCTACAAACATGCGGGCAAATGCAGACGCATCGACCCGCACGTATTTAGGGAACTTGCGAAGTGGGTGCGCTATCACGGCAGTGCTGTCGCGCCTCTCCAGGAGAAAGGCGTCCCCTTTCTCGTCGAAGACCTCCACTTTCACGAAACCATTGAGATTTTCTGCACATCCGAGGGCATCTGTATGAAAATGCGCAAAGTCCCAGGACAGGTATTCATCTTTCCCTGCTTGATGCGTTTTCAAAGAATTTTGCTAATAGGTCTGTGTCGTTTAGAAGTATCGCTCTTGACTTTGAGCTCTCGGCTGTCGTCATCCCCTCCAGGGAGACTGTCGTCTCTGTGCGATCGTTGTGAAAGGGGACTTCAAGCACGTCAAAAAGAAAAAGAAAAGGACGGGCAGAAGAATGATGGAGAGTTCAACGAAGAGGACGCGTTCGGGAGGAGTTGGTGTAATGGAACAACGTTCATGGTCGGGGATTGAACGGAGACATCAACGACAGGGGCTATCTTGTTGAGGGTGCCCCGAGGCAAGCACGGCCATCGCAATCTTGTAGAGTTTTGCTATTAGGGCAACCCCCTTTAGCTATCCAGGCGACCCCCGAGCCATCGCTGTCCGTTGTTGTCGCCGTTGCTGTCCGTCCCCGTTACTGTTGCTGTCCGTCGCTATTGCTGTCCGTCGCTATTGCTGTCCGTCGCTGTTGCTGTTGCTGTCCGTTGCTGTTGCTGTCCGTCGCTGTTGCTGTTGCTGTCCGTTGCTGTTGCTGTCCGTCGCTGTTGCTGTCCGTCGCTGTTGCTGTCCGTCGCTGTTGCTGTTACTAAATGCCATTGGAAAAAAAAAACGCAATTCCAAGGTCCCCATGGAGATGTGCACCTCTACCCACAAACCAGGCCAAGACGTGACGCTGCTATCAAGACTTTACGGATACTGTCGATAGTCATACCAGCGGACTTACATACCAGAAGACAAACAAAGCAGAGATAACCGGGCCTCTCGTCTGCCCTATCCAAAACATGAGCATATCTTACCGTGTTGCTAGTTCGACAGCGTCTGTCTTAGATGCGGTCGTCAACTCGGAAGAAGGAACCATGGATGTCTTGCTCCCACGATCCCGCCAACAACAGCCAGCACACGCCAGCCTCATCCGCCTTTCTGTCAGATATGGCAGTTCTCGCATCTTGACACAAACGAGCATTACCAAGATCCCGAATCGCAACACATCTTCACGGAAACACGCCCGTCATGACCGGAACTCGCTTGCGGCCAAGGCGTAGAGCACCCGATGTCGTGGGGAATGTCAGCTTGCAGGCCGTTCCATAACTTCGCTTTTATGCCTGTAACGCCCGGCGTGATCTGTCAATGTCCATGTAGGCCTTGCCTTTTTCACCGTTGCAGCTGTTCAATTGCACGGCTTCTCCTGAAATCATGAACTCATGTGACCGAGATTAACCCGCGCTCCTATTGAAGGTTGGGAGGGCAGGGTAGGTAAGGCTCGGCTACAGCACCCGGTGCCAGCTCTTGCCTCAATCTAGCAGTATGCCGCGTTGTCCAACTGACCCGACAGCAAATTAAACGTGTGGGATACCGGCATCTTCGGGAATCTCTCTTGATATTCCTTGCATGGGAAGGTGCGTTTGTGTTGCTATTCAGTCCGAGTTCTGATCAGGGAGCGGAAAGTCTGGTAACTAGCCATCTTGAATGTGGCCGAAGGTCAGGAACATATTGACCTCCACGTGTCAGTCTTTGCGTTCTTCGATTTCCATTTGAGTAAGTCCTGAAGCCTTTTCTCTGTCTTTTCCACACACACACAAGCCATGGAAGGCAACAACAAAGTGTAGCCCCTCAAGCCCCACGATGCTCACCCATGTCCGTTAGCAATCACGCTGTAACCGAAGTCCCTTCTCCATCGCGTGGCATTCTCCTTGGCATTGATCAGGCTGCGACAGTCGCTCAGAACACGAGCGTCAACACGAAGGCCAGTCCGACGGTTGCGCGATATGGATCCAGCCTTCCAGAGACGATGAGACTGCAGAAACCCTTTTTTTTTTTTTCAAGCCAAAGGCCGGCCAGTGTTCGTTTCCCGTTCCGATGCCAAAGTGGCGTGCTTCGAAGGTCCAGATCTCGCCCAGGCCCGCTGACATGGGGTGTTTCCACAGTTTGCTGCAACACAAGGCGCTTTCTGTTTTATTGGAGGAAGACCCTGGCTATCGTAACAGCGGGCTGGTCGGCTTCTTCAAGACCATCTCTTTTGGGATTGTCAGACCAGGGCCGCTGCTTAGCTTCAGGGGAGGGCGAGCCGCGTTTTCCTCACCGGGCCCCATTTTGTCAGCGTGCTTGATCTGAAGGATGTGATATCGCTGGGGTCCGGCCCCCATTCATAAGGGACGGATGCCTGTTGAAATCGCTGCGGAACGCAGCGTCTCTCTCGACCGCTTCATCCGTTTCCGACTTGTCGCTCCCACACATACGTCACGGAAGAACCTGCGACATTTGCCTCTTGAATCGTTCTCCCCTCCGGTATTTTCAGTCCAGAAAGAAGCCTGGCATCGTCCTGCCATCACCATGGCGGCCACCACCCTGACCATCGGCGGCACGCCGACGGCCTTCTACCCTCTGTCAACGCCATGGCCGCTGCAAAGTTCTGGCTGCGATATCCACACGTACCGCCCGGATGCTGCGCAAACCACCATGTACGCGTGGGACCCCGAGCTCGGAAAGAAATGGGACCCCTCCAAAGTTGCGTGCTTGCCGCCCGCGGTCACGTCGTGGTGGCATCAGGACAGATCCGCGTTGGTGCAAACTGCACTGGGCCCGACGTTTGCATGTCCTGAGGCGTACACCAGCGTGCCGGATTGGACGCTGGAGAGAGCGGGAATGGTTCAAACCTTGTGTTGTCCCTCGTGAGTATTGTGTGTCTTGCTGACGAAAAAGATGCGGCTGACTGACAAGCTGGAAACAGGGGGTTCGGCTTCAGGAAAAAGCAAGAGGATGCGGAGACGCTCGATCCGCTTCCTACGCAATGTCTGTCGAGGGCAACCGTGGGCCAGACGATCACGTACAACCAGATAACCGTAACGGGAGGAGCTTCTACGTTGAATCATTTCTTCGCAGCCACGAGCGTCGTGACGTCCCAGGATATCGATATTTCCGGAATCCCAATCAACGGATGGAACCTAGCGAGCACCATCAGCGGAAGCAGTACAGGAGGGGATTCAACAGCGACAGCGACAACGACAGCGACAAAAACATCAAGCGCGCCAGCGGAGACATCGAATGTGACAGCGGAAACATCAAGCCCGGCAGCAGATGGCGGCAAGTCTTCCGGTACGTCTATTGGCGTGACAGTCGGCGTAGCAGTTGGCGTGGGTGCTGTAGTCGGCCTTCTGGCTGTCTTTGTTGCCATCTTTTTGGTTCGAAGGAGGCGAAAGAGAGCGTCGAACACCTTGGTGAATGAGGTTGGGACTGCACCTGTGGTCAATGAGGTCGGCGGGGCATCTCAGTACAAGCCCATCGGGTTCAACGGTCACCAAGTTGAGCTGCCGGAGGAGACGGTCAACAGACCGAGTGAACTGTACAGCGATAATCCCAACACCGGGAACACTGCGTACGAGCTAGCGGATAGTCGGGAGAGACGGTATTGATATGCGCAACACTCAGTAAGCCTTTAATATAGCCTTGATGAGAGCAACGGCAATGGGGTTGTGAAGGCAGTAAGACGAAATGAGCAGGAAGCCCGTTAAATATTTAATCTAACTTCTACACTACAGACTTTCGTGGCTACGATTACAATGTTTCTCGGTGCCACCTCTTATTCGCAACCTGCAACTTTACAATGCACTGAGGATTTCAAATACAAGTATGTAAAGGTTTCGTGCCGGTAGTGTGGCACAACATCAGCTGTCATTATCTCGTACCAATCGCGTCCCTCATAAAACTACATATACCTAAATACAGCATATATCGGCCTTGGCCACCCTTAGCTTCACTGGCTGGCAACACGTATGTATAAGCCAAGGCCCCCGCATCTTGCCCATGAATAGCAGCGGCCGCAACGGGTACCGGCTTTCCTCCGTGATATTGGACGTCGTACCTGTCTCTGTGGTGTTGAGGCCGAACACGCGAAAAGTATTGTCGTGCCACCGACAAGCCGTCGATGTTCCCAGAACTGAAATGAAGCAGAAGCAGGGACGCCCAGCGCGACTTGCAAAGCGCTCCAGCTGCTCGCGGCAGTGCAGACGAAGGCTCGTATCGGTGTTCAAGGATCTACCGGTTCCGCCACAATCGTAGCCGGATTATAGCCGCTGTTGACGGTTGTATCTATCTGGAGGAAGCCACCAAGACTATCTTCATCTTGCTGGATCTGGAAAACGGTCGCGCCCTTGCCATTGCAGCTGAGGATCCTGTTAGGGGGGTCTGTGACGGTGCAAGTCTCGAGCTCCCAGTCCGATGGTCTTCTGGCATTGGCAGCGTCGACGGACAGGTCTAGATACTGAAAATACGGGCGGTCAGTACTTTCGACCATGATAACGTATGTTTCGCCACCGATGACATAGGCCAACCTGCAGTCAGGCAGGATTTCGAGAACGAAGGCGGTTGCGATACTTCCACCAAAAAAGATGGAATAGCCGCCTATGCTCTGTTCTTGAAGCTGGGCGTACGTCCCATCGCCAGCGTTATTAGGGCCGGTAACCACGGCTCGGAATCTATAGCGACCTGCGGCTGTCGCGCAAGTAGCGCTTGGGCTGCTGCTACTGCTGCTGCTACTGCTGCTGCTGCTGCTGCTACTGATGCTGCTGCTGCTGCTGCTGCTGCTGCTGGTTGTGGTGGTAGCACTAGCGCTGCTGGCTACAGAAGATGTAATGGTGGAGCTGGAGGTTGACTGGCTATCGGTAGATGTAGGAGAGGTGGTGCTGGTGTTGTCCGAAGTCGTGCTGGTGGCTGTAGTGGTGCCGGTTGTGCTGCTAGATGAGATTGAGTTGCTGGTACTGCTGATGCTACTATTAGGTGTAGTCGGCGTACTAAGAGTGCTACTGGACGTGGTTGAGCCACTGGTACTAGGCGTGGTTGACGTGCTGGGCGTGCTGCTGCTGGATGTGACTGAGGTGTTGGGTGTGACTGAGGTGCTGCCAGATATGGTCGTGCCGGTGCTGCTGATACTAGTACTAGAGAGGATCATGATACTGGTCAACGAGGAACTGCTGCTGGATGATGGCGAGCCGCTCGTTGGCGACACGGTGGACGAAGGGCTGCTAGACGAAGTCATTCGGGACGAGGTGGTCCCAGGAGATGAAGTCCCGGGGGTGACGGAAGAGCTCGGCGACGGCGATGTCACGGTAGAAGAGAGCGTCGTAGAAATGCCGCTTATTGATAATGTCGCGAAGTCAACGACAGAAAGGACGAAGCCGATTCCCGGCCCGGGGGCGACAGCCGGCTGGCTTGGTTCCTGAGCGACAGCGAGGGCCGCGATGGCCACGGCGGCCGTTCTCTTTGTCCAACGCATCTTGACCGGTGGTGTTTAACGGATAGCCCCCGAACGAGAAACAGGATGGGGAGGGGGCCGCAAGATATTACCGCGAAAAAGGGGTTTCCGAAAAGAGAAAAAAGAAAAACAAATGGCCGCGTGAGCTTCACTTCAGGAACCTGGAATGCGCGTAAATGGCGATGCTCAGATTGGGCTTTGTGATAAGGCGTCCCTTGAATGCCATTGCCTTTTTCTAGGGCGTGGTTGAAACATCGCGCCTCTGGTAGGTAATAGTGTCTCTCCCCTTTTGAGGGGGAAGGGGGTTACGAGCCAGGACGGAGGCCAGGAGTGCATATGCAATTGTGCTAGCATTTTGTTGCTCTACGGCCCGACAGGAGTATCAGCTGCGCCGGGCCACGGAAAACAAACAGCGGCGTCGGAATGGGAACTACAACAGTTACCTTGCATGCTCACAAGCTGGTCTAAGGCGACACGATCACGAGAACTTTGGAACTTCCGCTCCTAGTTACGCTATGATCGGACTTGACCACCAGAAAACAAATAAAGCAAAAGTAATTGAAACCTAGGTACTGCCCCCTCGTCCGCCCGTACCAAACACGAGTGGATCTTATCAGCTTAACTTATATATTTCCTTCTTTTTCGCATCGCTGGCTCGACAGTGTTTGTCCAAGTTCCGCTTGTCAAGTCTGAAAAGAAATGGCGGGTGTCTTGAGATCCTCAATTGACAGCCCACCACCAGCCCCATCCGCTCTTAGGTCAGATGAGGCGGTTGCCGAGTGTTCCGATATAAACAGCCATGACAAAGACACCATAAAGTGCACATCCGTCATGCCATTGTCTGCGGCCAATACCGAGCCCCCGACACCGTGGAGAAGGTCAGATTGCAGGGTAGCCTCTTGAACGAATTCCATCGTATCGGACTTCTGTGTGTGTGTGTGTAAGACAGAGAAAAAAAAGGCTCCACAATATGTACGGATACCCCGCGCGCGCCCGGTTTGTGCTGACACGTCTTACGCAGGCGTCATCGTCGTCGCTCTGATTGCGGCTCGGCCGGGTTAGCCTCTTGGCGGCTTCCAAACGGCCAGCGATTCCGCCCTGGAGAAAGCCTACCATGCCATATTACGGATCAGCGAAGGGGGCAGGGCTGATCTTCTTCCCGACAGCACGGATGGACCTCACCTGTCGGGCTGAGGATCGGGACGCAGCAGCTACGCGTGCGTGCCCGTTGGGGCGCAAACAAGGCGAGCGGAAACGTGCTGCCAATATTCGGGAACAAAAGTAGAGACTATGCCGCAAAGAGACAGTCGGTCGTTCGTGGCGGTATGGCGGGTTGGCTCCAAGCCTTGTTGCCTAAGACATGAGAACCAGCATCACGATCCTTCCCACATACGGGCGGCTGCTCATTCGCTCATTGTCGTTAGTATGGGACCAATGCCGTTGAAGCCCGTTATGATGGCCTCAATCAAGGCCATTGATGCCAAGCCCTCTGTTTGTGAAGGCATTGAAATACTCTGCGATGTCGCTGCCACTCACACGCTTTCGAGAGGCTCATCACACCATCGCTTCAACGAGCGGTGCCTGAGAACCTGACATCAAGCCTTCACCAAGCCACTTCATTAACGATAACAAGAAACAACGACACAATGCACTCTTCCGTCCTACTGGCTGGGTCCCTCGCGGCCCTGGCTCAAGCCGCCTCGGTTCCCCTCGCGGCTCGCGGCCCCAACACCACCACGGGCTTTAGCTGGATCGACACCAAGCCGACCAAGGACCTCCAGTACCACGACTGCGGCGGCGGCTTCCAGTGCGCCCGCCTCGAGGTGCCCCTCGACTGGTCCGACCCGACCAAGAACGCGACCGCCGCCATCGCCATCGTCAAGCTCCCGGCTACCGTCCCGGACGACGACCCCACCTTCGGCGGCAGCATCCTCCTGAACCCGGGCGGCCCGAGCGGGTCCGGCACGCAGTGGGTCCACGTCGCCGGCTCCGCCTTCCAGCGCGTCCTCGGCGGCGAGCGCAACTACGAGATGATCGGTTTCGACCCCCGCGGCGTCAACCTGACCACCCCGCACGCCGATTGCTACGCCGGAAACGAGGTCGCAAGGGCCCTTGACGCCGCGCGTGAGTCGGGCTTCCCCGCCGTCGAGGACGCCCTGGGGTACCACTACCAGCACGCCAGGGGAGTCAGCCAGATCTGCGAGGAGAAGAGCGGCCAGGACGGCGTCTTCGCGTACATCAACACCGCCTCCGTCGCGAGGGACATGGTCGAGATCGTCGACCGCATCGACGAGCTGCGCTGGAAAGAGTCGGGCAAGAAGAAGCCGGCCGACGCCGAGGTGGCCCGGGTGCAGTACCTCGGAATCTCGTACGGCTCCTACCTTGGGAGTGTGTTCGCGTCCATGTTTCCCGAGCGCATCGGTAGGGTCATGATCGATGCCGTTCTCGACCCCGAAGACTATGCCACAGGTGTAAGCCTTTTCATGATCCCACCCCGTGCGCTTTGGTTGCGCGTCACTGACACATGCCTGATTTTGATTATAGACCTATGAGAACTTGATCAATGATGCCGAGGCCATTCTGGACTTGTTCTACGAGATCTGCTTCAAGGCCGGAAAGGACTGCCCCCTCTGGAGGTCGGCAGACGCCTCTGCCGCCGACGTCAAGGGCCGCGTCAACGAGTTCCTCGCCGACCTCGAGGACAACCCCATCCCCATCGTCTTCGGTGGCCAGATGATCTTCCTCACCCCCATCATCGTCGACAAGGTCCTATTCAGCATGCTCTACAACCCGCAGACCCAGTTCGAGCCCCTCGCCGAGGGCCTCAACGCCCTCATGACCGGCAACCAGACCGGACTCCTTGGCCTGCTGTCCAACATGGTGGGCGGCGACAACTCCACCACCCCGACGGACATCCCCGCCTACACGTGGTCGGACGACGCCATGAAGGGCATCGTCTGCTCCGACGCGGTCGACGGCACGGGCAGCCGCAACGTGTCGTACTACGAGAAGACGCTCGACCTCCTCAACGAGCAGATGCCGACCGGCGGCGCCTCGTTCGCCACCGTCTGGGGCATCCCCTGCGCCGGCCGGACCGTCCGTCCTCCCTACGCCTTCACGGGTCCCTTTGGCTCCCCCGCACCGAACAAGGATGATCCGAAGGCCCCTGCCGCGCCGTTGCTCATCACCTCGAGCCGGCTCGACCCCATCACGCCGCTCCGCAATGCCATCACGGTGCAGAAGCAGCACGCGGGCTCGTCGGTCGTCATCCAGGAGGCGGCCGGCCACGGTTTCCTCTCCGGCCCGAGCCCGTGTATCGCTGAGATCATCCGCGAGTACTTCCACACCGGCAAGGTCCCCGAGAACGGCACCGTCTGCCCGGCTGCTTGCTTGCCAAGCATCCCTGCCAGCAAGAGCAACTGCACCTCGTTCTTGCAGGCTAGGGACGATACTGGTTTCGTCGAGTTGCCGGTACCGGGCCGGACGTGGTAGTTCAAGTGTCAGGAAGTAGACATACTGCCCTATGCGAATGAGTATGCATATTGAGGAGTAGTTGAGACGATTGCATTTGCAGGGTAGTTAGATCAATAGTTACTACAGATCTTTCGTATTTATCATGTTATTGACACCTGGCTCTCTCATGAAGACATGAACGTAGACGATATGTTTTCCACTTAATTGGCTTTGCGTTGAGATAATCACCAAACGCAGAGTCAACCACGTATTATTTTCGCGATAAGATATCAGAAATTCCGCCTCAGGCTTTTGCTCCTCTCCAGAAGAGCTAGTGCATAGGAAATTACTGGAAAAGGTTCATTCACTGGGGCAAAAATTGTTAACATCGCGCTTGTCTCGATATTTGATTATATTTACCTACTTAGTATCCGCACCGATTCTGTTTCCCTGTCAAGAACATGAGAGAGACTGAAACAGGAATCTAACGCATTGCTGCTACACTGTAGATTCACAAACCATTGAGTATTAGATCGACCACGTTTGAACCAAGCCACTCATGCTGCGCCTCTCGAGAACGCCAATCGATTGTTACCGAGCGTCTTGTACCAATGCTGCATACGTTGCGTGGCATGACATCATACAGGCTATGCAGCCTGATCTGATTTGGGCCGCGGGCTTCGTTCAAAACACAAGCCGACAGCCGCATCCATTCATTCCCCGCCAGCACCAACCGTCCGGGATATTGGCTTTCACTGCCAGCATGTCTTCGAACGGCAGGAACGACAACGATGAAGATGCCGTATCAATGCGCCGGTACAAGGTGCAATCACCCGGTGAGCCGGCAGGTCCGTCGGGGCCTTCGCCGCCGCCTGACCCGCCGGTGTCCGACGCATCCTCTTCATACTACAGCGACAGCGTCGTCGAGGAGTATCCCAAGAAGGGAAAAACTCGCATTCCGTCAAGGCTGGTCTCGATCCGGGCCGTTGTCGACCTCGGCTACCCGTACCTTCAGGAGGGGAACACGACGATCATCCTCAAGGCCCTCGGCCAGGAGAACATCGATGAGCTGCTAAAACTGAGCGAGGAATATAAGCAGGCCGAACTCGAGGAGTTAGGCGGTGTCGGCGAAAGATCGGGTGCGGCCCACGAGGCTGCTGCCCCGATCGAGATCATTGCCGTGGACGTGGAGCCCGGGAGGCCGACTAGTCCCATGCCGGGAATACCCAGCGTCGCGTCCGAATCACCCTCCGTGCGGCTCTCGTCGCCTCCTCCGACCCAGGCAGCAGCGCACTCGCGGCATGCGGAGCAGAGTTACACGACTTCAGCAACCCGGAACAAGTTCCAGCTAGCTAGCTTCGGGCTCGAAACGAGGTCACGAGGGGGCCACCAGGTACTCCTTTCAGGAATCATACAGCTCAGCAGCATGGAAAAGCCCCTTGTCGACGTGGCAGACCACGTCACTCCAGGGTCTTCGGAGATCCAACGCGTCTGGCAAGAGTCGAAGTCGATCATTACAGATGGCGGCATACCAACGGAGCTCTTCGACATTCATGCTGCCGAGTACTATATGAATCAGTCTGGCATCCACAAGGTCACTTTATACTGCCCGAGTCGACCACGGAGTGCTGATACAAAATCACCCTTGGTGAGAATGAGATGGCTGTCGGTTGCATTCGATTCGGTTTAATACGTCGCATCACTAACAATTGTCCTTCAGTCATTTGCGCAATAACCCGTCGAGTCTCCGGATACTCGAAGTAAGTCACCCGTCCCAAGTTGGAAATATCCTGCACATCCGGCAGAAGAGGGAAGCTGCTAAGCAGTCGACAGAGTCTTGTGGCATATTGCCCGTTCATATCGCAACATCTCAAGTCTGTTGCACTAAAAGTGCTGCTAGAAGTATCCCAGCGATGCAAAAGATCTTCCGAGCTGGGATCAACTATCGAGCCGGGCACACTGATTCGCTACCTCGGTAGATACAGGTCTTTTATCGACCCTGCGTACGACACTGAGCCGGTTGTATTCCTGTCGTCCCCTTTCCTTCACCTCGTCAATCCACTTACGGGCAAGCGAACAAACTCCAGAAATCACCCCGCAACTCTTCTTGACTTTCTATACGGATACGATGCTGGGAATACACGCCAAAGCCAGCTGGGTGCACACAAGGTCACGTTGGGTACCGATGGCATGCCTCGTACAGTCCACGTACCCAATGTCTGGTCGCTCCTGGTCGGATCTGGTGAGTCGGAAATTGAGTTTGCTGTTGATAATCAGAATCTTAATACTTGGTTCTCAAGGTCTAGTAATCACGGTATCTCCTCTCTCGGCGCAGGAGATGTTGGGTGACAACATGTGCTTCGACCACAAAGCCTTGAGCTCCACACATGGCATACATACAGTTCGCGTGATCGATGAGCAACACAAGTGCAGATACCACATAGTGGTGGATCAAGACTATAACTTTGTTGTCAGTAACTCACATTTAGCAATTATTGCCATCTGTTGACTTTAACAGGACTTTCTCAGACATGCTACCGCCTTGACCCAATCAGACGACCCTGATGCCACGAGCTATGTTTTGGTAGATGAAGATGGACAGTTGGTCGACTCGGCTTCGTGGTTGGCGCTGCTAAATTCTGGCGACATCGAAAATCATATCTTTCGACTGCGTAGGAAGAACATAACGACAACAAGTCGCGAAGAGGAGGACTTGAAATTGCTGTCCATGAAGCTGTTGACTCACAGCACCAGCAGTTATCCCAATCCTGCAATGGATTTTGAGTCAGTAACAGTCCCAGACCGAGGCCCTTGCGTGTCGACAGACGGGTTTACGTTGCTAACGCATGAAGCAGTAACGAAAGGCCAGGAAAGAACCTTCTATTGGATTATGACACAGAAGGTATCGAAGACGCAGTTGTCATGGG
Organism: Colletotrichum magnum; assembly: GCA_022457145.1. Lineage (NCBI taxonomy): Eukaryota > Fungi > Ascomycota > Sordariomycetes > Glomerellales > Glomerellaceae > Colletotrichum > Colletotrichum magnum. The sequence continues at coordinate 185,372 of JAJHHK010000035.1, read as the reverse complement.
CCGGGTGAAATTCGAAGATCAATTTGATCATACCAATATCGGACTGTTGTATGGACCCGAAGATGCCGGAACGGGGAGAAACGATGTGAGAAAACGCGATTTCAAACCTGTGACACCTCATTGTTAAAGTGTACCAACTAACAAACGCCCCTGTACAGCCAGGGAGCTTCGAAATTCTCTCCCTCGAAGACTCGATACCGACCGAGGAAACCCAGAACCCGGACCCAAGTATAGATCCGATGGTGCTACTTTTTGTCAACGAGCCGTCAATCTCTGAGCCGGGTTCTTCTCGCGGCACAGTCGAGGGGCATCGGAATGATACACGAGTCTCGATGCAAGATCCTATCATCGAATCAATGAGCGAGAGGTCCCATGACCTAGAAGCAACAATCTCTCGGCAGTCAAAATCTTCACCTTATCTCCCGGGCCACAGAAGCACAAGGGCTTCCATGGACCTGGAAAATCAATCTCGCCCAAGCGTCGCAACAGGTCACCAGGGAACCTATTCACGAAATCTTTCAACCAAGGCATCATTGCTTTCGGGCACCTCCCAGTCACCTACGGTCGTGCCCTTCCTCACATGGAGGCTGAGCCAAGGGACTGACTCGAGGACTGACGTGGAGCGCGATCAGACACTCGTGCAGGTCTTGAACAGGATTCACGGCTCAATAGTCTCTGGCAAGTTCGGCAAACTCTATTTAGAGACTGTACAATGCACTGCAGAAAGCACGACACAGAGATTACATGCGATGACCGCAAGTATTGGTAAGCAAATCAGAATTTTGCATGATAACGCCTCTTTTGACGCGCAGCAGAGCATGAACCCCCAAATTTCCACGATCCAGGAAGAACGGCCGATGCGACAGCTGACCCGTCGTCGAGTGGTTATGAATCGACTCCGACCCACCAGAGCGTCCACAGCTCTCCATTGCATCGCTCCGGGGAGTCTCTCTCCAACGTCAATGATGATGCGGCCGAAGACGAAAGCCAAAATTCGATATGTTCAGAGATATCTGATCGACACGCGTTATCACGGATTCTACCTATGTTAGTTGAGATTTCCGAGGCTATTCTTGGTGACTTTCTCCCTGTCACGGGAAGTTGCTCTATACACCCCTTGGTTACTCGCTTCTGGGGCTCGGTAGACAGTATTATAAGGGTAAGAGAACCTAGCCAACCCTTGTCCTTCGGTTTTGAATGTTTCCCTGACTAACATTTTTCAGCAAGCCAGTCTTGCTTCAATAACACCCGACCATTGTCCAACCTCGTCTTGGGTAGTAATGGCCTCCTACATCCCACTTGCAGAGGAAGAAACATCCAGGCCACATCCCCACTGGACTTCACACAACGATTGCGAGCAATGCAGCCAGGGCCACGAATATCGTTCTTTTAGGGAAGCCTTGAAACATTTACATGACGAGCACTTCCACTGTTCCGGATCGTCATCGGAAATCAACTTCATGGACGATCCTTGCCTGGGATGGGTGCGAGAGACGAAGACACAAAAGCGCAAGCCATACGATTATGAGGTCATCGCCATTGTCGAAGAGTTTCTGAACATCATCCGAGGCATCAAAGAAACAACGCGCGACCTCCACATGTCGGTCACCAGGACCTCGGAGAACAATGACGACATAAACTTGAGACCGCACCTCCTTACCAACCTAGTCCAGTCGTTCGAGAAGATTATTGGCCGATATGTCCTCGCGGCTAAGGAGCTTTCGTGGAAAAACAGAGCCAGGATGAGGATGCCCGAGGATAGGATCAACCCACGCCTATTGAAGATGACCCGCGTCTGGTGCAGCCAAGCCGAGCACGATATTAACGAGCTCCTCAACCTGGCCAAGCGAGACATCATCCTTCTGGGCACCACGAAACATGACATTGACCGACTCATCATCGCCCCGATTGGGCCAGAGTTTCTCCTTGCCTCGCTCCTGAGCAACATCCAGAACAACACCATCGTCCAAGGACGCAGCTGCAGAACTGACATGGTGAAGTACTATCGCAGCTTTACCAACAAGACCCGCTTCGGTGCCGTCAGGGACCCCAAGCGCCATAGGTTCCTAGAGATATCCGCTTTGGAGGAGGAACTGGAGGCTTTGCGAATGATCATCTAGATTCAGAGCCGAGTCGTCAAAGCCTACGGGAAGACCCTGCACCCCAAGTCCTTTCAGTCGGCTACGACAGACTGGGCCTACGCCAAACATCGGCAGGCGATGTTCCCTCTCGAAGACAAGCTGATAGTCTCTCAGAACCAGAAACTGGCCGATGACGATGAGGCACTGGCGCTGTTGCAGAATGTCGCCAAGGCGCTCCGCTCCGACTTGAAGCAGAGCATTGAGATCCTCGAGGAAGGTCACGGAAAGGCGATTCGCGTTTTCACCATCGTCACCTTATTCTTCCTGCCGTTGTGAGTCCTCAGAAGATCGAGCAGGGTATACCGCCCATGAAAAGAAGCTTATCAAACGTCCCAGGTCATTTGTCACGAGCTTCTTCGGCATGAACACCACAGATGTGAGGGACATTGACTGGGACCAAAAGATCTTCTACACTTCCGCGTTGCCCGTTACCTTTGGTGTCATCACGTTAGCTTTCGTCTACGGTTACAAGTGGGATTCAATTGTCGACTCGTTGTCGCGAAGGGTCTCCTCGCAGAGATTGAGCTCTCCGCGGCACATCATGGAAGACGACCTGATCCCATTGGTGGAGGACAGAAAGACAGAGTCCCGAAAACAAAATAACGAGCCCATGGAAGAGGAAGTTCCAACCACAAGAGCAAAAAGGGTAGTTGACAGGCTCAAGCGCAGAGGAAAGAGGGACAGTACGATTACGAGGAGGCAAACTGGTGATAGCCTGCTTAGGTAGTACACCCTTGTACCATAGCTAACTTATGATACGAACTTATAATACACTTTAGTCCTTATGCGTTTATTAATGTCCTTTACTAATTTGTCTTCAGAAAACATCAGGTCACGAGCCCGCTTCAGGTAACACGATGTTCAAGTAACGATGAATGCGTTGAAAATGCGTTTGATTCCAGATGCGCAGAAGACTGGACTGACAGACTTGGAGGTAGAAATACAATGGACGGAAATTAGCAGCAGCTTTCAGATGTTTCTCTTGTAAATACACGTGTTTTGCTGTTCGGGCGTTGACTGGCTATCGGGGCCTTGTTAGGCTTATTAGGTTAATACCTAGGATCTGCTGATAGAACGTAGTGGCAACATTAGAGCCCGGTGACGACGACAAATTCCAGAAATAAGAGTAGAGCCCAGCAATGGCATACCGCTTAGTAAGTCTATCTATTAGTTTTTACATAATCAGTCTATAGATAAAAGAAAGAACCGACATTAAAACTCTTGTACAATGACCGAAACCCGATTCACTTCAGAATAACAGTTCGCAAGATCGGATTCGCCGACACCCACGCCTCCTTCCGCACCTTTCCCAGGCCCAACCGACTGGCTACGCTCCCGCCGGAGTCCCATTCGATCATCATGACGTTGTAGAAAGAAAAGTCATCAACGTCGACCCTCGCCTCGTTTCCCCAGTATTGAGACTCGGACAGCAGGAGAAAGTCCAACTTCATCCCGTTGAGTTGTTGCTGTCGGTTGGTCGGAACAAGATAGCCCACAACGTCGTTCTGGTGGTCTTTTATATTGTGTTCGGAAATGGAATATTTCTTCACCACCTCGAATTCCTGCCGTTCTCCGTCTTCGAGGTTTCTTGGGAAACCCAGACGTTGACCGTTCTCGTGGCCGCGACCCTCTTGTTTCACCCGCCAAAGAAACTCGACTCGAGGCTCGCTAGCTGGGCTGACTTCGAAAGTTGCAACTTGGCCCTCGCAGACGAGATAGTAATCTCTGAGACGCACATCCTCAGGAATGCGGGGGACTTTGTTGTTTCCGTCGCGCATCTGCAAAGCTCTATCTTTGAATGCGGCCGCGGCGTCTGGGTCCTCGAAACGAAGGCCGAGCCCGTGACCGTTCACCGGTCTCAGCTTAGCCCGCTCGCCTCTGAGATGGTCGATAGATTTCCGCACTCGAAAACGCTCTTTGTGCGTGAGTGGCGCATCTTTCGTCTTTGTTGTGTACCACATCACCAACGGTCTGTACCGCTCTTCAGGCTCCATGTTGAACCCTGGTGCTGCCATTTTCCTTAGAGAAAGGTTGGGGTAGGTCGATACCCAGAATGGATCTTCGAAACGCACTCCACCGTGATTTTGGACGCCGCTATCGCACACAGTATCCCATCCTGCCCAAGACCAGCTGGGAAACTGGAAGTCGGGATTGGCTGTCTCGCCCTTGACAGAAGGCACGCGCTCGCACACCACACGGCGGTTGAGACCAACTCCTTCGGCAGCGGGGGGTTGCCAAAGAAGAGCCAAGTCGAGAAACCGTTCTGGAAGCCCGCTAAGCGTGGTGTCAGCGGTTGGGCTATGCGATCCGTCCGAAGCATCCAGGATGTTCAAAAGACCCGTCATACCAGCAAGAATGTCTCTGGGTTGAGTCAGGTTCCTGCTGGTGTACTGGCCCAATATCTTGGCGTATTCCGTGAAGAGTGCTGAGCGGTAGATCACAGGCATCTGGCCTGGGATGCCACTTGCTGCTGTCTTGATATCGACTTGGGCCGTTGGCGGAGACAAGAAATCAATGGGTGCTGGTCCGTTGCCGGCGTCCCACGCTGACATGTCCTCTCTCCATGCATTCCGGTGGTGGCAGTGGAAACTGGCATACTTCTCGCCAAAGACGAGCATTCGTTTAGACAGCAACTTCTCTTGCAGTGTCCATGCTCGCGAGTCCCACGTCCCGTAGTCGGCAGGATACTGAACAGGAAGCAACACATCGACTCCGGGCCGAATCTGACGCGAGATTTGCTCTGGCTTGCGTTTTCGATCCCGGGTGATGCCATGAATTCCCGCGTTGGCGTCAGACCCGCCAGCAGCAACGAGAACGACAGCCGCATGACCGTATATTCTGTCCATCTGCTCGATCTGCGACTGCTGTGCTGTGATGTCTCCGTCTCTCGTGTCACGATCTTGAATGATGCAAAGACTGTCCACCCAAAGGTGTCGAATGTGGGGTTTCGTGTCGGTGTCGCCATATCCGTCGTTTAGTTGGCGAACTACTTCCATTGCGTCGGAAATAGTGGCTGGGAGGCTCATGGAGCCAATTTGGATATCAGCGTCCTCATTGTCCTCGTGCAGGTGCTCCGTCTTGAGCTTGAAGAAATTGTCGCCAGTCCTCCCCCACACGTATGACAAAGCGGCATATGGCGGCGGCTGCTTGTTAGGCTGACGCCCCGTAAGTAACTTGCAGCTCACGATCTTCTTCTCGTAGACGTCGATCAGCTTGAAATAGCGACCTCCTGGAGGCTCGAGGGACTTCGCCCAGTTCGGTTGGAGGCAGCTCGGGTGGCTCTCCATGCAGTGAGCAAGAACATCGCGAAATGTACCTCTGACGTCGATTCTGTCTCCGAGTGGGCTGGCATATCGAAGGAAGCCATCTTCGATTCCCGGACGGGGTTGCGCAACAAGAAGGTTGAACGTGCCGAGGCAAGACAATGGCGGGTTGGGCGCATTACCGAACCCCCATACGCCAACCGTAAAGAGACCAACACCGGTCCGCTGAACGGATACAGCAGCGGGCAGGTTCCTGTTGGCGCGGCCCACCAGAGTCACGACTGGTGGAATCATGTCCTGCACTGCATCAAGCATCCCGGCAAGATCCTCGTTGTTGGAGTTCTTGGATTGGTCAATTGCGAGATTGACGCTTGATTTGGCAGCCGCCACTTGGCCGTCGGCGTGATTGGGTTTGAACTTGACGACATCGCGAGACTTTCCGAATGGATGGCCCGCGCCCCCGGGCCATAGTCGCCGCTTCCAGTTGAGTGTGTTGGCCCACTGTCTGAAAGTCTGGCCTTTCAAATCGCCCGGCATGTAATCCTTGATGGCCGGGTGCTCGAAGGGGTCGTGGACGGCGATCGCGTCGAAAACCAAACTGCAGAACCCGCACTTGTTGCTTTTGTAGTTCTTGATGACGCGACGAAGGTCAAGTGTTATGGAATCGGTGGTTGCGGTTGGTCTCTTTGATGCCGAGTCGCTGGCAAATCGGTCGAAATCGAGCTCGCTACAGTGTTCGCAAAGGGTGTATGACTCCTTCTTTGTCCAAGATCGCTTGCGGTTGGAGTCGCTGGGTGACTGCTCACGACTATCGTCTGGAGCGCTTGTGTTGCGTTGGGAGCTGATTGATCTCCCCATGGAAGGATTGGGAGAACAGTTTCGATGGGTCCAGAAGGGAAGAGCTAGACTTCGGCTGCTGTCTCTACTTCCCTCTCGATAACTGATTACCGGGGTACTTTCGAAACTGTTCTTGACATCCTTCCCGGAGTCAGGCCGGGGGGGTTCCAACGTCGGCCGTGAAATGTTCATGTTGAACGTTAAAGATGAGACCTATGCGGTCAAATTTGCAATGAAGACAAAGTAATATGTGACAATCTCATGTGAGACCTCGCTCTGAAGGATGGTTGGCAGATCAGCTATTTTATCCTTGCCAGGTTCATCATTCGTAACAGAAAACGTACCGCCAAGCAGGCTCTTCTTCTTTTCACTCCCCTCTCCCTTTCTCATGTGTTTCAAATCATTGATTTTTAGTCGTTGCCTTATTTCCTTCTGAAGGTGTATTGATATGCAGTCAGCTTCCATTTCGGAGGGAGAGCTAACCGAGTTTAGAGAGAGTTGGTAGATTCCTGGCAACCGTCGCGAGACAATAATCAGGCAACCCGGGGCTGAAACCCATCTTTCTCAATTCTTCGAGTAAGCCGACCCCAACACAGCCTACCTTGGCTCACCTTTTCCTCCTTCTACCTATGCAGTCCCTAACACCGATTCAGACCTACAACCTCCCAGTGGCCCAGTCAAGCGAATGGAACAGCTGTTGGTCTCAGTTCGCGGTGCACAGCATCTGACGTAGTTGACAGACAAAACCCAGCCTTGCCGATCCGGGTGTGGAACTCCGCCGCAATATGCGCACCGTAAGCGGACGACCCCAACCACAGCCATCGGTAGTGTAACATACGGCGGCTAAGGCGCGTGCGGATCTTACTCCGTGTTCTTTGTACGCTTGCCACTGCGGCCGTGGCTGTGAATGCAAGGCAACCACGAGGCAGCATGGGGGTGTGAGAAAAGAGAACACTGCTCCTCCAATGAGGAGGGGGATTTCTCCCCTGATATGATTGAAGTACATGGCCTCCAGTATCCCCATGTATCCGCTCTCATACCTGCGACTCCAGTTGCCGATCGTGAGGGTCATATGTACGACTACTGGGGAAGCACCCATGATATCTTGCATCCTAAATCGAGGTTTTCTGGTCGTTTGGGTCTTATTTATCGTCTATTTCATCGCTGTGTGGTGGGTGTTTATCTGCTTACATCGTGTCCTGCTGAGTGTGGAAAAAGGGTTCAAAAACCATTACATATTCCAATAAGTCTACGCATCTGAAACGCTGTCCTTTTTCTTGCGAGCTACCCATCTAGCCGCCGTGAATAAGGAAGCCGACACTACCATACTCGATCCAGACAGAATCTGCACGCCCAAAAAGCCTCCATTCTGAAGACGAATCAGGGCGCCAGCTATCGGTGGGCCCGTGAGAGCTGCTATTCCGGCGACGAAGAAGCCCATCCCGGTGATGGCGCCGGCCTTCTGTGGGTCGAGAGCAAACGAGCCCAGCACCATCGGGTACATGGCTTGCGGCATCGACGCGACGATGCCGTATGCGACGGTGAAGGCCCACAGCCCGGCCTCGTCTCGGAGTGCGATCCAGCAGTACCCCAGGAGGGCGTTGAAGAGGATTGTCGGAATGATGACGAGCCTCGGGCCGTAGCGAGAGGCTGTTGCGGATGCTAGGACTCGGGCTGGGGCGCCGACACCGTTCATCGTGAGCAGCAGGTACACGGCCGTTGAGGGAGATACACCAATGACGCTTCTGCCATAGCTACCAACGAAGTAGAAGCCGAGGAAAACAGCCCAGAAGAGGAAGAAAGCTCCCGTGAGGGTCAGAGCATAAGGCAAATGTCTCAGTGCGGACCATTCGATCAGCGAACCTGATTGTCTCGGCGCGGTATGCGGCTAAAGTAGAGAACGGGATCAGCACTTAATATTACAAGGTTGAACCAAGTTATTCTTTTCACTTGCCTTTAAGAACACAGCGCAAATGATACTTATTCCAAGCTGAAGGAACCCCATGGTCCGGACGGTCCACCCAAAGCCGACCTTGGGCATCATCTGAGCCGCAATGGCAGCAAAAGCCATACCGCCGGTCGCGGACCCAATCGTGACGAGACCCAGGGCGAGGGACTTGTGCTTCTGAAAATAGGTCCCCGTGAGCGCCACGGTGGGCGAGAAGACGGCCCCGAAACCGACGCCGATGCACACGGCGTGCGCCAGGAACACCTGCCAGTACCCCCGGCACTCGCTCAGCGCGAACATGCCGGCGAGGTAGGTGAGACTTCCAAGCACGAAGACAGCGCGGTAGTACCCCGCGTCCAGCGCCCTGCCGGTGAGCACGCCGGTGCAGAAGACGAGGAAGAGCTGGGTGGACCCAATCCAGGCGACGGCGGTGTCGTCGCCGATGCGCATGTCCCGGACGTAGTAGGTCTGGAAGACGCCGAAGGCGTTGACGAAGCCCCAAGTGCTGAAGATGGTGAGATGGGCGAGCAGGGCCATCATCCAGGACCGGGCGGTGTCCGGCCGGAAGGCAACGTCCGGGCCCGTGGGCTCGGCGGCTTCCCGTAACATGACTGAGTGCGCGGCGGTTTACGCAGTTGATTTATGTGACTTGCACTCAAGTTGAACGGAGACGCAAATGAGTTGATTTTGCTGAAGCTTTTGTTGGTTATACAATTGCCTAAGTCGCAAGTGTTTGAAGAGAGTTTCGACGCAACGATTGCAACATATTTTCACAGGGTGAGTTAGTTGGGAATCCCGAACCCCACACGGAACTTCTCCGTCGTGATAGGCGCGCCCTTGCCTTTACGCGGTTTACGCTGGGCAGTCTATGCGGACTCAGCATCACATTTTGTTGAATTCGGCTATTCCAACCCACATGGATGATGAGTCAGCCCCGACGACGGAGATACTGCCCGACAAGAAGAGAAACCAAGACATTATTGCCGGCAAACGGTCAAATAACCGCCCGAGATCGGAAGGTCTTTTCCCGGGAAACCGTTGAGGCGGCATACCTCATTCGTGCGGCCGCATAAACGGTCAACGACGACGATGATGGGAGTGATATACGATGATGAGCCAGCAAGGAAACCCAGTGGAAAGAAACCGATAAGATCACACGAAACTCAGACCTGAGTCATGACATCGGGGCAAGTTTAGTATCCGACTTCTCTTTACAATTTTCGTATACGGGAGTCTCCAACGCGAATTGGTAAAACGAGATGAGCGCTCATATCATTATCGTAACTCTTACGCACCGTCGTCAATGAAAAATAACTTCCCCATAGTCCTCACTCCCCTTGACAGTGAAATCCCGTGGCTCCTTGTCCATGTCCCCTCTCGCAAAGCTAACCCAGATACCCTTCAGTCTATCCCCCAACTCCTCTATAGTGTCTTGCGAACCGTTGCCCCCCACCATCGGGGCGGCTTTCCAAGCAGACCAGGAACCAAGAAGAAATGGCAGCTCGATACAGTGAGCTGATCTGAGAGAGCTCTGAGAGGGGCGCCAGTTGAACCGATACAAGATCGACTTCCCTCCCGCTCGGCGATACTCCTGGTGGAAGCCGTTGAGAAGCCAGGTAAACACCAAACCTACGAACCACGCCGAAATCCATTCGATGAGCGCCCCGATTACTGGCCACGCGAAGTACGGACGCAGGCTATCGTTCATCCTGACGAACGGGACGCCTTCGTCCTTCGTGTACCCGACCATGATGGGCACTCGCTGGGCGGCCCGGTGAATTCTCCCCGCGACTTCCGCTTGTCCCGGGAGCGGTTCATGGCCCATGAGCGGCTTGAATGGCGCGTGTGCCGAGCCGTACGACGCCGCGATAAGGAACAGCTGCTCCTGCAACGCGAGCATCTGTCCACGGGTCCGAGTGCCCGCGTCGGAATGCACCTCGTCCCAAGCCACGCCGCCCAGGTCCTTCACAATCTTGTCGCGTTGCGGCGTCCAGTGCTCGAGAGGCGCGCTCTGTAGGATCGCCCGGTGGAAAAGGCCCTCCGTCCCGTCGGCCACCATGAGGCAGTGGATCGAAGCCGCTCCCGCAGACTGCCCGAAAATAGTGACGTTGTTCGGGTCCCCGCCGAAGGCCGCGATGTTCCGCCGGATCCACCGGAGCGCCTCGATCTGGTCCATCAGGCCGAGGTTCGCCGGGGCGACGCCCGGGATGGGCTGGTATCCGAAGATCCCGAGGCGGTAGGAGATGTTCACGCCAACAACCCCGCGCTCAACCAGGCCGGACGGCTCGTAGCAGTCCAGGTCCGCGCCGCCCGAGACGTAGGCGCCCCCGTGCAGGAACGCCATCACCGGGCGCTTGTGACCATCGGAAAGCGCCTCGGCGGTTGTGGTTACCGAGACGTGCAGGCAGTCCTCGCTCTGTTCGCGTCCGGTGGTGATGGGTCCCGTGATGAAGTCTATTTCGGAAGGGACGGCTTGCGGGCAAATCGGGGACGGGCCGGTGCAGTCGGCGGTTTCGTCCCACTTTTCCACCGGGGTCGGGCGTTCGAAGCGGGCGGCAGTTGCGTATCGTAGCCCGCGTGCTCGTATTAGGTCTCCTCTTGCCTCTGCGGAAATTTTTCCTCCGGGGAGTTCGATGATGACTCGGTCGGTGACACTCATTTTGCGCGTCTAGGCGAAAGACTCGGTTGGATTAGTGGGCAACTTGTAGAGACTGACTTGCCGCAGAAGTGGCCGGTAGCAACAAGATGGTTGCAAACAGATGCACTCTACTCTCGCGAGATGATTCCTAGTTTTGTTGCAGCAAGTGGAGGAAACTTGGTTAAACCCGGTGGCTCGAAAAGAAATTCATTTTCCCTTCTCATCCATAGTTGTCGTCATCTGGTGGTCACACGTAGTTGAACACCCAGCGCCCCGAGTGTGACGCCATACCCTCCATCCTGTGGGTAGGCGAATCATGTTTTTCAACCAGCGCGTCCTTCGTCATTTTTCCTTGGGCTCGGCTCGAGCGGTCGATAGGATCTTGGTTGTGCCACCGGTCCTTGGCTGTCTTTGCGCCGTCTGGCGCCACCTGTCTCACACTGACCAGGGGGGTTCACCGAGTTCACCGAGGATGCTCTCAGAGCTTCCCACGGCTTTGCTCGCGTCGCGCAAAGATTCCAAGCTTCAGGCATTAGTAGCCTTACATAACTAGAATCCAGAATAAAGAAGATCAGTTATAATCTCAGTTTTCAGGGTCCCGAGAACGAGACAGTTCACACCGATTGCAATGAGGTCAGTTCCCAGGCGATGGAGTCATCTGCACTCGGCGTTTGGAGATGCGGCGCCGAAGGTCTAAAGCGACCACACGGCCACATTGAGACATTAATTTCGATATGTTCGAACTTGTTTCCTCCGATTTAACACGTGTGTCCATCCAAAAAGGTTCTTAGAATTGATATGTTCAATACTCAAGTTTCGGTGGTTTCGCAGCCGCAAATGAATACATACTCTCATGTTACGACCCAACGACTCTGTCGAATTGTACTCTGGTGGTATAGTCGTGAAGTTGAAAGAGTCAATTACCGTTTGTTTCGGAATTCTTTTACAACAGGCTTTGGAAGAAGTCGTCGAGATTGGTGGTTCTGCCAGGCACAACCTGTCGACAACTCTCGGCTCTTCGCCAGAGTCCCGTCAATTCGTAAACGTGATCGATGATTCGGTAGAAGCGATATGTGCGGCTGAGATTCTGGGCAGAGAAGTTGTGCGACGTGACAGCTATAATCTACATGGTCAGCTCTTCCGCCATAAAACGATGCGAGATCAGTCCGAGGCGACCAATCCCTCCCGCAGCTCATTTTCCCCAGTTTTTGGACGTGCGTTTGGGCGTTTCTCAGCTTCGAGCCGAGACCCCTTGCGGGTGGAAATGATTCTGAGCCCTATCCCGGCAAACTGCATACTAAGCTGTGGCCGCAGCAGGACGCAAGACCTCGATGCTTTCTTTTTCCTCTCTACCAGACTCCGACCACGAAAATAGGAGACAGAGAGAAAGAAGCGATTGTCGTCAAGACCACTAGAAAGAAGCGTACCGATAGCCTGGGGCTCACCGCCACTGAAGAGACCCTACCTAGTTGGAAAGAGGTCATACGAAACTTCAGTCTTTTGGCGTTGATACGCTCTGTCGGAAACATCCCAAGCATCGAACGTTGAAGTTTGCTTCCTGTAAGTCATGCCCCGCGGCAAGCCGTTAAGCAAATTAGGGTGAGTTTAGCTCGTCGCACACGACTCACATATGCACGTCCCAATTATTGAAACCCGTGTGGCGTTGAATAGGGGGCAAATGATAAACTTGACAACACGTCTAGAATCACTAATTTTCTGGAATCTTTGGCGCGCCTGCAGGTGCCACGAAAATACCAATATGGCCTGACCAAATGTGGCTTCCCCGGTACATAGTATATCTAAAGCTACCTACCCAGCTACCACAGCGCGTACAAATAGGTACAGCTATAGTAACGAGAGTGATATACTAAAAGTAACGAACGACAGCAACGGACAACAGAAACAACAGAGACGGACGATAGCAACAACAGCGACGACAGCGACAACAGCGACGGACGACAATTTTTTTCAGCAGACGAGGCTGATATTTAACAGCAACCCCGGCTTTGTTGAGGGCCGTTCGACTGGCATTCCGGCCACTCGCAACGCGGGCTCGCCTCGGACTCTGAGAACTTCAGTCGGACTGAAGGATTCTGACAACAAGACACCCCTGCAATCGAAGGATCTAGTGGTAGTGCAACATTGCTGCCTATTCCTGATGAGGAGCCCCTTATCCTGGTCTGATGAGGAGCCCCGTATCCTAGTCCAATCACACCGCACAGACTTGACACCTTAATTTTTCCTCTTCCCTGTTCTTTTTTCTTCCTGTTAAGTGGGTGGCGGTGGTGTTGTTGACTGTAACGTAGTTGCCTACACACAACTATCCATATCTACCAGACACTGCCACGGTTGGCTATACCATGAGAATATCCGTAGGTGTCTGGTCAATGACGCATAAGTGGACAACAGCAGCGGAACATTTACTTGAGCGGAAGAGCCTAAGAGGAGTAGCTGATGAAAAGACAAAGCGGAGGAAAAGGCTTTCCGTCTCCCACTTTACTCGGCGCTAGACGACCCATCAATGGCATGGACGCCGAGACCAGAATTGCCGCGCAGCTGCGCTGACTGCATGCATTATCGCCAAAGGGCCCCCCACCGCCAGGATCACGACCCCTGCCAATGTAGGGCTACTTTGGCTGCGCACGGCCAGGGCTGTATATACCAGGCAGTAGTTTGTTGGCCATGACCGCATCAGATTGGTCGGGCTTGATAGGACGACTGCAACTGTCAGGAGCACCGTGAGGACGAAGTTGGAAATTGCTGCCCGCACCGAGCCGCAGGTTGCATGAGATGGATTCCAACGTGGCAGGTCAAGTCCACGTAGAGACTAAAGAGCTGGGAGACGGCGTGGCGCACAACCTAAACTGGCGATGGTGTTTTCCGGGGTGGTTAGTGTCAGGGGAAGAAATAAAACGCTGACACCTCCCCATCGATTCCGTCCCATCCCGTCAAGCTTACGACTTCGCACGCTAAGCACGCATCCCGTCTTACTCCTCCGCGATGCCTGGTCACGACTACTCCTACGTCGGCGCGTCCGGCGAGGACATCCCGCTCGAGTCCAAGCACCCTCACTCCGATGTAAGCGCCACCAAGGTGCACTCGGCCGAGAACGCCGCACCGGCGCCCCGGAGCCGGTACATCTCCCGGACGCTCGCCCTCCTGTTTATTCCCACCTTCATCACGGCCTACTACTATTGGATCTGGCTGTACCTGCTCAACAGAGAGCTCGACGACGCCTACAAGTACGGCTCGCGCAACGAGGTTTGGGTCTTCTGGTCCTGGTTCATCGTCGGTGTCTTCGCGCTCGACTGGGCCGCCTACGGCCTCGTCGGCGTCGAGGTCGCCATGCTCGAGACCTCCTTCTTCCGCGCCCCCCACCTCATCGCCATCTTCGAGCACAGCGAGGGCTCCTGGGGCGGCATCGGCGGCTGGTGGAATTGCCTCACCAAGATCATCCGCGAGAGGAACCTGAAGGGCATCACCGGCATGTACAAGTCCCTCAAGGAGTACAAGCTGTGGTACCTCCTCGCCTTCGTCACCCTCTCGCTGTACGTCGGCCTGCCTCTCTCCGGTCTGACCATGGAGCTCTCCGAGGGTTACGTCCCCGTCGACGAGGCCCCCATGGTCGTCGGCCGCAACTTCAGCGACTGGCATGCCCGATACCACGCGAACGGCGAGGAGGATCATCACCACTCGGGTAACTCGTGGCGTGTCGGGTCGCCCGCTATGCTGCCGGGCATCAGCATCATATACACACAGGAGCACGTCAACCGGGGGGACATCGACGCCTTAAAAGAGAGCCCCAACACCCTTCCCACCGGCCCCGAGATGCCCGACATGTTCTTCATCCCCCAGGCGGAGGCCCCCGTCTCCGGCAGGTCGTTCGGCTTGCGCGCCACCTACAACTGCTCGGTCGTCAAAGACGTCTCTGAGTTCACCGTGCTCGGTCACTACAAGGGCGGCGGCGGCTGCCCGTTTGCCAAAGAAGGGCCGGAAAACTGCACCAACGCCTACATGGTCGAGACGGGGACCAACGTCTGGTCGTACCACGAGCTCGCCACCATCATGCAGAGATCGACTTCGAACGAGTCTTATCTGACGTACGACGACAACCAGCCCGACCCCTTCGCACCGGGCGCCGAGCCGGACATTATGGAGTACGCCATCTGGCAGGTCCACACGACGGCCACCTACACCGAACCAGAGTTCTTCAACACCACCATCGGCACCACCGTCGCCGGCCTCGACAGCCCGTTCACCAAGGCGGCCAACGGGTCCTGGATCGCCGACGACGCCTACTTCGCGTCCAGGAACTATACCGTTACTAACAACGGCGAAGTTGGCAGCGAGGTCGCCGCGAAGCTCCGCGGCTTTCGCAAGACGCTCGACATCGCCGCGCCTCTCGGCGTCCGATGCGTGATCCGCTCCGCCCTCGGCTCCGCCGACATCGACCCCTCGAGCTCCAGCTACTCCAACTTTGCCCGCGAGCACCCGCTCGCCTACAACGACTCGAGCATCGGCAACACCTGGCCGTACACCCGCCTCGGCAAGCAGGTACCGACCTTCCTTATGAAAGGCTTTAGCACCAGGAGCAAACCCCAGGGGGCCAGCGTCAGCGACATCTTCTCCTCGCTCAGCGTGCGCGCCGCCAAGTCTGACGTCAATTCGCTCAACATCCTCAAGTTCGCCAGCTCCGACGAGCTGCAGAGGTCGCTGACGCTCGCCTACGGCAAAGAGCTGCTGGAGCTCCAGTACGACGGCCAGTACGGCTTCGAGAGCAGCTGGAAGCACGAGGGGCTCAAGGGGTCGCGCGAGGCCAAGGTGCTCACCACCGGCGACGTGCCCCCGCTGGCGGCCGTGATTCCCATGGGCATCTGGACGCTCGCGTCGATCATCCTCGCTCTGGTGTACGGCTTCCGGCGCAGGGTGGCCGACTCGCTGAGCGGCTTCAGCCTGTTCCGCCTCGGTGTCCGGTACGGTGACCAGCTGGGGCCGGAGGTCTTCGCCGCCAAGGAGGCAGATGAGGTCGGAAGGTTGTGGCAGCTGCCAGGGACGTTGGATAAGATATAGTAGGATGGGAAGTTTGTCGCTGTTTTGTCTTCTGGATACCACAAACCGTAGTAAGGTTGATTTCATATTTCATTCACATAACGCCTTCTAACGGAACAGCTACGAGGTGAGGATGAAGTGAGCCTTGCCGGAGGCAGAGCCATTGTGCCGGCATCCGGTGTAGGTCTCAGGCCCGGACGAACAGTTCGCGGGTTCGCGGGGTTGTCGGAACTGAAATCCCGGGCAGGGCCGAAAAAGGCAGTTCCCGGCCGCTCTCGCCGGCTTAACCGCACGTCTTTCTGGGGGGTATACGATATGAGAGCTCCAAATGGACAGCGGGATAGAAGAATCGTTCACACAATCCATATGCTGCAATGTTTCCGCCTTGGTATGGGCTTCTTCATCGTAGGTAGCCTGTTTGGGTGGCCGCTAATGCACTATGCCTGCTACGGCTCACGGAGGGTGGAGTAGAGGTAAGCAGGTCCGACCTGGCCTACCAGATAGTAATCTTACCCAAGGGCGGATTTGCCGAGTTGGCCTAGCAGATAGGCACTTTACGAGGATAAGGGTTCGGCGACTCACGCCAGGTATTAGACATTGAATAATAAGACCGGTCTCCTGGCTTTCGACAGATGGCTTGCAACCCTTCTCCATCTCCTGTGTGCTCAGAAAATACGGACTGATACATTCAAAGCTGCTCTTTCTTTCTCCCCCCCCCCCGTCGCGAAGATGCAAGCACTCCGGAACTTTTACACCCAATGGTACCCGCCGGCGCCGACGTTCACTGAAGCCGACGTTCCTTCACAGGTGGGAAAGGTCTTCCTCGTGACGGGTTGCAATGCGGGTATCGGACTCGCGCTTTGCAAGCTACTCTACACCACCGGTGCAACAATCTATCTGACAACAAGATCCGAGGTAACAAAAACCCCGTGATCTTCCGTTGATTTCGGCCCTTGACGACATTGAAGAAACTAACCTTGTCGATCAGGAACTCGGAGAGAAAACGATCAAGGACATCATCTCCACGGCCCCGACGCCCAAAACGCCAGGCATCTTGAAATGCCTGTCTCTCGACCTGTCGGACTTCGAGAGCATCAAGGCAGCGGCGGAGAGGTTCTCCCAACAAGAGACGCACCTCGATGTCCTCTGGAACAACGCCGGGGTGGGAGCCCTGGGTCTGCCGCCGGGCTATCGCACGAAGCAAGGACTCAACGGCATCATCGGAATCAACGCCGTCGGCCCCTTCCTCCTGACGAAGCTGCTGCTTCCCAAGTTACAGGCAGCAGCCAAGATTTCCGCAGCAGAGCTGGAGCCGACCACGGCCAGGAGGAACCCGGGCCGGGTCCGCGTGGTGTGGACGTCCAGCAACATAGTCGACACGTATTCTCCAGAGAACGGAATAGACATGGACGCCGTCAGGCGGGGGGGCTCCGGCGGCGCCATGTTGGACTACGCGATTTCCAAGGCAGCCAACTGGGCGCTCGCGGCGGAGATAGTGCGGCGGTACGGGAGCGGCGAGAAGGGCATCGTCGCCGTTGCGCAGAACCCGGGGAACCTCAACACTGGCGCCTTCAGGGGGGTGTCCGAGGCCGCAATGATGTTCCTGCGGCCCTTTACGTTGTCGGAGGCCAAGTACGGCGCGTACACGGAGCTGTTCGCGGGTTTGGCGCCGGAGATCGCTGAGCACGGGAGCGCCCCTTATGTCATCCCGTGGGGAAGGGTGATGCCGGAAGACAAGATGTCGAGGACGGATATCGTCAAGGCTTTCAAGTCGGTCGAGGAAGGGGGCGAGGGAGTTGCTGAGGAGTTTTGGGCTTGGTGTGAGGAACAGGTGAAGGCGGCAAACTGAGGTGTGCAACATATGCGGCGCGTGAAACATTGATTCGGGGCGAGATTCCGTTTGGTCCTTGGAGTTGGAGTTGAATACCGTTGTCGTTCTTATTGAGCTTGGGTTCGATTTCGCATACTACGATGTGTTGCCATATATGTAATGACCACTCTTATCACTAGCAGTAAACGTCGACTCCAATATTTTAGTTGAGACAGCCAGTGGACGCGACATCGGCTACTTGACTTTGTGTTTCCTATGTTCGTTAATTTGGCAACTCGGTGTTGCTCCCTGGAGGATAACTTCATCTCAACTTCACTGAATAACAGAATTGTTCAAGGCCGTTTGCTATCTGTAACAAAACCAACACAAAGACGATTAACTCCCTAGGATGTCTCAGCACGCGCAGTACTTCGTCAGGGGATCTCCCGACACCTGGCTGCTGCAGTGAGCCTTCCTGCCGCCATCGCAAGTCCACTTCCCGCAGTCTGAGTCCTTCTCACACAGCGTGCGGGCGGGCGGCGGGTTCGTCGCCGGCGGCTTCTGCGGCTCGTCCTCCTTCTTCTTGCCCACCTCGTACCCGTACTCGATGCAGCCAGCATGAAACGACCCCGTCTTGGAGAGCATGTCCTTGTTCTGCCCCTTGGTACCGCACGTGTCCATGATTGACCTGAACGCCGCGTCGCAGTCGTTGTCGCGGCACTGTTCGCCCGTGTGCGGCGTCGTCGAGAGCGTCACCTCGTAGCCGTTGGCCTCCGTCGCCAGCGTCCGGATGATCTCGCTGTTCTTGATGCGGCTGCAGAAGTCGCCCCAGATCGTCGACTTGGACGAATTGGGGCCGGCGGCTGACGCCCTGTACACGCCGCTCTCGTCGTCTGAGCACTGCACCGGCGGCTTCCTGTTCGGGTTCTTGTACTCGAAGGAGGCTGTGCCGCACCCGATCGTCCGGGAGCCCTTGACCGCAACCTTTCTGTTCTCGGGCGAGCCTTTTGGGGCTGGGTTAGTTGAGTTGAGCCGGGTTTGTTGAAGGGGAAAACTTACAGCCTGAGTCATCTCCGAATCCGTTGAGGAAGATCTGCTCGCACGTGTTCTTGCAGGTTTCGTCGGCGTTCTTCCACTTGAACTTGAACTCCCAGCCGTCGTAGCCGGACCAGGCTACCTGGTCTGCCGTGTAGGTGCGCTCGATGTCGTGATCCAGCTTCCAGGTGTCCCACGTACTGCAGAAGTCGGATGCCAGTCTAGACACATCACGTTGTTAGAGCCATAATGTGAGAGAGCTGTAGGTACAGAACGTTGGCCTCACCTCTTGAAAAGCTTCTTGTGCAGATCGTCCTTCTCTGAGCTGCATTCAGGATGGCCAGGCACGGGCGGAAAGACCAGCATGTCCTTGGGAATGGTTTTGTAGGTCAGCTCGGCTATCGTGTCGATCTCGGTCTCGGGGAGGTTGATGAGCTGGAGCATCGGAGGGGTGCAGTCGCACTTGTCATGGGGGCCCTGTTGTCACGAGTTGTGAGCCACGTCCTCGATATCCGCCCTCAGAATGCGAAAGAACAGAGTGGTGCCATACGCCATCACAGACTTCACCGGTTCCTCCAATCAAGGGGTTGAAAATATTCAGCACCGTCTTTCCCCTGGACTTTTCGCAGTCTTTGCCACCGCAGAAAGGCTACCGCAACCAATCGTCAGTCGCGTCGCACACGGTTAAGAGTGATGGCGACATTGCAACTTACGAGAACGGCATCTGTGGCAGCCGGGCAGCCCCCAACGGTCGTGGTGGTGCGTCGACGGGTGGTGGTGGAAGCCGTCTTGATCAGGCTGCTTACAACCGAGGCACCGTTGACGGCAATGTCTGCCACCACGACGTCCTTGACTATCTCCTCTTGGAAGAGACGGTAGAGCATGCCAATGACGCTCATTTCCAGAGTACCGAGCTCTCCGGCGACCTCTGCCTCGCCTTCCATGCTCGCGAGACCAGCTCTATTGTCATCCAGTTAGCCAGGTTTCGAAAGGAATAGTAAGGAGAGAAACTAACTCGTCGACACCAACGACAAGATCCTGCCCGGTCTCGGCCACGACATCCGCCTGCTCGGCGCCGGTCCAGTCCGGGTTCTCCTCGTAGAACTTCTTCAGCATGGCCTTGACGTCGGCCACGGCGGCGTTCTGCTCCGTCTTGGCAAGCATCTCCTCGTACAGGTTCTGGATCATCTTGGCGGACTTGTCCCAGCCCTTGATCTTGCGAATGGCATCCTTACCAAGCGGCCGAGGGGGCCGCGGCATGTTGCACACCTGCTGTCGGCTCTGCAGGGTTCGGCGAGCTTTGGCACCTGGTGCGCCACACGCTGCCTCGGCAAAGACGCCTTTGAGAAAGTCTGCGAGCTCCTTGTTGGCCACATGAATCGCCACATCGCCAGCTGCGTTGCCAGAGACGGAGAAGAAAATCTCCTTGGTAGTCGTGGTGGGCTTGGGCGGCGAGCCGACGTTGGTCGTTATGGTTGTGATGGTTGCTGCGTTGGGGTCAGGTGGGAGGGTGTGAATTCTGGTGCGGGATGTCAGGCACTGAGTCTCGAGATGCTTCGGGAATCAGAGGACTTACAAAATGTGGTCGATGGGATAGATAGTGACTGGGTCGACGCCAATCTGGTCTGTTCGTGTCGGAACCGCAGCACCATGCACCGACACCCCTAGGAAGGCGACAGCAGCCACAAGAGCTCGACATGAGTGACCTATCATTGTCGTGGATAGGTTATTACAACTTGAATGTATAATGATTGTTGGAATGGATAGAGAGGGGTTGCGATGGCGATGTCTCAAGATTTCTTTTCCACATACGTTGCAGGTCAATAGGCTAGATATATGTATGAAGAGCAAACATGGTCTATATGCCGAAGATAATTACTTCCGTTGTTTTGCAGCTCATACAAACTGTCTGTGGCATTTCGAGTTTCTCCAATTCTCGCATCTCCACAAAGATCCCGACGCGCTTAGAATAGCCTCAGTCCGAGGTGGTATTGTTGCCTGCGCCATTATTAGAGCCAATCGTTCCATCGCCATACATCGCCACAGCGTTTGCGGCTAAGAGGCCAATCGAACTACATCATTCGGACTTCTGCATGCTATAGGCCGGAATATTGCGTCGCGTTGAGCCGAGTCCGAGGTCTGGCTAAGGTCTGGGGAAGCACCGTAAGCGCGGTTAAACTCCCTGTGCTCGTGGCTGTACACAACCACGCAAGTTTGAGGGTGGTCTTTCCTTTGCCCAAAGAGTCTTTGTACACCCAAGATTGTTGGTTGGGGCGGTGCAAAAGCAGAGGATGCGACAACGTCGGACTGCCCAGATCCCTCTCGCATTTCTGCCTTCCGAGTTTCCACCACGCCAACGTGGGGATAATCAACATGGAATGAACTCGAACCTATGTATAGAATAAGTTGACCAAGTGACCAAGGGGCGTTGAGAACTGTTATTTATTCTGCTGGTGCCCGTTGATATTTCATCCTCTTAGATCTGATCTGTATCGGCAGTTACATCATTCTTCCTCAGAACTATCCTGTCTCCATACAACGCCACGATCTTTTGCCCTCTGTTTAGTATCAAACATGAAGTCCGCACTTCTTGTATTGCTCTTCGCAACCCAAAGTGCCCTGGCCGCTCAGTGGGCGATAGACCTTGCCTGTGGTAAGTGCACGCCGCAAACTGATAAGCACGGACAGTTTATCAGGATTTGTTCATGTTTGGCTAACATTGAATCCGAGATGGGGATGATGCAACAAACGGTATACAGCGGGCTATGAAAGGCGCGGTCCAGCGAGCTAAAGCTGCCTTCAAGCGCATGGAGAGCGCGGACGACCTCACCCACCGAGCCGTGCAGATCATCATTGGAAAGGACGACGACTACGATGCAAAGTTCAATGACATCAAAGGTTCGTTATGGGTCACAAGCGTGCAGCGTGTTCTGCAATCCAGGAGCTGATTAATCTACCAGGAAACTTCGAGGCGATATCGAATATACCGGAGAATCCTATTGGAGCGGTCTACCTTCAACGACCGTCGTGGAGATTCATCCATTTTAGAGACCCCAACAACATCGTAAGACTCCTCTCCCAGACCTTCTTCGCGGAGCCCTCGTATTTATTAAAAACAGAGCTAATGTTGTAATTTGAACAGGAGTTTTGGTGTTCTGCCGATGACAATCGTTTCAGACAGAAGGAGAACGGCCTGTGGCAAGACATAACCACGTTTGACGCGAGCCTCACGTGGGAGGACTTGAGGGTTCAACAGCGGAAGAAGTGCCATGCAAACCAACCGTTCGTACTGACCGACGACCCCAACGACGACAACGACGTCAACGGGGAAGCTGTGACGGCGCGCTGGGAGACCCGCATCGACAAAAGCAAGGGCTACGTAGAAGGAAACGTCCGTGAGGCGAGGCGGTCCGCCAGCATCGACGTCTGCAAGTTCATGCGCAACATCTGGAACCCCAAGGGCTGGCCAACCCTCGATGCGGCCTTCGTCGAGAAGACGCGCCCGCCGGACGAGGAGAAGGCCATCATCGACGCATGGAAGGTCGCGTTCCCCGGCAAGCCGTATGTCCACCTCGAGGCCCTCGTTACCATGGAGCACACCATTCTGCACGAGCTGTTCCATACCAAGCACGGCGGCCGCAAGTTGGACAAGGGCCGTGGCAACATCGACTGCTATGGCTTCTCGTGCGTGGCGAAGATCCATGAGGCGGAAAATGCAGGTGAGTTTGAAGCAGGCTCCGAATAGCCCCTCGTATCACGAACTTCGAATAACATGTCCTCTTGCGCAGACTCGTTGGCCTATCTCGGCATGATGTTGCAGCTGCTTGACTGGGGATACATGGTGAATGAACAGGGGGTAATTATCAAGAGTGAGCAATAGATGCAAATGACTTGGGATATGGTCGGCTTTTGCTTCTGCGGCCTGGTAGTTCATTATACGCGTCAAGGACAATGAAAGGTCGACTAGTGCGATCTCGATTTACACTAGACGACATGCTCCATGATCTCACGCGCCTTCCACTCGCACAGGCATGATAAATTTCAAAGCATAAAGCCAACCGCCTATTGAGATCCCGTGTGCGTTTTCACAATCGTCGAAAGTGTCCTGGGTGGCTTGCAAGCGTAGCGTGGTGGCGTTCGACGGCGTTCTCGACCCGAATCCAAGCATCTGCAATCGTAAGCCCGGGCATGAACTTCTATTTCTAGGCGCTCCTGGAAGGCCGCAGCCTAATTTCGCAATAGCTGCTTGGTAAATGATATCGAATTCCAGTGTCCGAGCGTGTCAACACAACACCGAGGGTCTGAAACATCCGTCGCCGAGGCATCTGTTATTCTCCCGATCCTCCGTCACAACAAAGAAGAAGGAAGGATGGAATAGCGTCTAACTACACAAATTATTGTGTCTAGATCGGGCCAATTACTTCAGGTCTTGGAACTACGTTAAACACGTGAAAGCTGTTCGTTGAAAATACCGTTTCTTAGCAGCTGCAAATGACGATTTTCATTCCGTCTCACCGCTTTTGCCCGTTCGCGGCCTGGTACATTCTTCAATGCCTTGGCACGCTATCTCAGCCAGCCTTGCTGTAATTGCGTACTATCATGTCTTAGAATAGCTCCCGAGAGCGGAATGCTACTCCGAAGTGTGTTGTTTACCTCGTCACTGTAGGTACCCATTTCACGTGAAAGTCGTAGTTAGCTCGTGTGGGGAAGCTTCCCAGCTGTCCCAAAACGTCTTTCGGAATGGACATAAACCCCCTAGGCACCCCCCTAGGCCTCTGGCCTCCGACCCGAGCTCTCTTTCTCGAATTTCTCGGATTGACACACCTCACCGGACCCAACAGCATCCATACACGATGGACGAAGATTATCTAATGGACGAAAACAACTTTGTCGAGTGTGCCCATCTTACTCGGCACGATGAGGAACACTCCACCGACAGAAAGCGGCTCGTCATCTGCTGCGATGGCACTTGGAACAACTCGTAGGTTCCTGCTAGCGTTCAGCCCCCCTCACAGCTGCCGTTAACCAGCTTCTAGGACTACCGGTGGCGTGCCCACCAACGTAAGCCGGCTCTCTGCTGCTGTCGCCCACAAGTGCTGCACCGGCATGCCACAAGTCGTGTACTACCATCGAGGGGCAGGAACGGAAGAGTCAAGAACTGCCAGCTTTTTTGGGGGCCTCTTGGGACTCGGAGTCAAGCAAGTGCGTGGGAACAACAATTCGGGGCTGCTACGCCGAGGAAACAAACTAACACCCTCTCGATAGGACATTGTCGACTGCTACCGCTTCATCTGCGACAACTACAACCCCGGAGACGAAATCATCATCGTCGGCTTTTCTCGCGGAGCCTTCACTGCGCGCTCGATAGCCTCCATGGTCTGCTCGCTGGGATTCCTGAACCGCACCGGCCTTGAGTTTCTGGGTGCCATCTACCGAGACTACCAGAGCTTCAACGAATGGACCAGCGAGCGCATGTACAACCCGAAGAAGCACCTACTTGGCTTCACTGTGGCGCAGCTCGAGAAGAAGATCAAGAGGGAGTTCATGGACAAGATGGAGAAGATCGAGAACAGGCTGGAGCGGAAAGCGGGGCATGAGATGGAAGAGCTGGATGAGCAGAAAAATCGGGAGTTCGCCAAGCTGTACGCGCAGTACGAGGGCAGGTTCACACCGGAGGGTTTGGAGAAGCAACTGGAGCAGGACAAGAGGGACCTTTTCAGGAGGATGTCGCTAATGCGGAAGGACAATGGCCGGATGAAGTTCACCAAGATGGCCAAGGCATACCGAGGGCAACTGTCGGAGGTAAGTCAGGAGGAACAGCTACCTGAGAGGTTTTGGAGCTGACTTTCGAAAGTATGGATTGTGCCTGACCAGAAGGAGCAAGATGGACGCTCAAACAACCTTCGAGGCAGTCGAAGGAAGAGTCAAGGCCGTTGGTAAGCAACTCAGGCCGTCATCGCAGATTTCCATCGCTCATGTCGGTTAGGCGTGTGGGACACAGTCGGAAGCTTGGGCATCCCAAAACTGCCTTGGTGTTTCTGGCAAAAGACTAGAAGCGCGTCAGAGGTACGTCCCCAGCCTTCATTCAAGCGGTATTCCTCGATCAAACCCAGACTGACGGATGTTGCAGCTCCAATTTGCAAGCCTCGATGTCCATCCCAATATCGATCACGCTTTCCACGCGCTCGCTCTCGACGAATGGAGAACTTCCTTCGCGCCGACGCTTTGGAACGTCGGAAAGAACAACACCAACACCCAGCTCCGGCAGGTCTGGTTCCCCGGCTGCCACAGCAATGTTGGTGGAGGATCCGATACGCAGCAGATCTCCAAGATCGCCCTCGCCTGTGAGTTAACGACGAAGATTTGAATACAGGACCTCAGCTGACAGTTTTTCTTTTTACAGGGATGGCCGACCAATTGACGTCCGTCGGCGTCGAGTTCAGCAAGAAGGAGATGAGACGCATCTTTCAGAGCGAGCCCCAGCCGGAGGCGCGCCCGTGGGGACTGGGCAAGATCACGAGCCCAAACAGCTTCACCACGACGTTCCCCGACCGGGCGTGGAACACGATCACCCTTCCGTACCGCACGCTCACTCACCAGTGGACTGAGGCCTGCATCCGCCAGCCTGGCTTGTACGCCAACGACAGCGGCCGGAAGCAGCTCAAGAACACCAAAGAGCTCGTCCACCCGTCGGTGCGGGTCCGATACCTCTATAACGGGCTCGGCCTGGACGACGAAGGGGAGTGGCAGTGCAAGGCGCTCGCGGGCCGCGAGTGGGAACTCATGTTCGAGAAGACCCCACCCAAGGAGGACGACATCCGGCCTGGCCGCGATCCCAGGATCGTGGACGAGTACAAGACCGTCGGCGGCTCAGTCACCGCCGTCCACGAGCAGTATCCCAGCGATGCCGCTTTCGAAGGCCGATTGGTTAAGACGGAGCACCCGATGGAGTGCGACTTGAAAGCGCTGGAGCCGCCAATGAACACTTGGTCCTGGAGGCGCCGCCTTGGAGACCGCCAGCTCGTGCTGCCCGAGGAGCATATCGGTGTGTGGGAGCGCATGTACATCGAGATCAACGAGGACATGTTCCGGTGGCAGGGCATGTCGTCCGACGAGAGGAAGAAGCGGTGGAGCAGGGGCGACGAGATCCGGGACCTAGCGACGGAGGCCGTTTCGTACGCTTTCGGCACCGTTGACCGGGTTGTGAAGACCGCAGTCGGCATGGTCTTTGGCGGGCCTCCTGCGAAGTACCTGCCAAAGGGATACCCAAGGGAGCATGGGTACCACGACTTCGTGTCCTGGCAGAAGGGTATCGATGCGACTAGCCGGTCCACTAAGAGGCATTCTGCCATTGGTTATGACTCTTACGACGGGTATGATGGCGATAGTGGTGACCATAGCCACGACAAGGGCAGCTGGAACTAGACAACACTTTGATGTTTAATGCTGGGTTGTTGAGTCTGGGATAATTTTGGCATGATCTAAACAAACGATACTACCTGTATTCTATGAATGTTTGATAGTATGGGGAACTGTTACATCTGTTACCTGACGGTTGTGATCATTTCTATACGAGTTTTGCTATTGGGGCGACCTCCTTTGGCTATCTGGGCGACTAGTACTCTAAGTACTACTAAGAGTAGTACTCTACCACTCGGGTGACAAAATCAATGGCCGCTTTTTTGGTGGTGGATGCAGGTAAAAGCGGCCATCTTTTTTGTCCCCCGAGTGTCTACGTAGTACTCTATATAGACTTTGGAAAGGGCTTAACTACTTAATTAGTCTAGCTTTAGTAACGGCTTTAGTAATAGTAGTAGCTTAAATTGATATAATAGTAATAGTAATAGTAATAGTAACGGGGATAGTAACAGCAACAGTAACGGATAGCGACAGCGACGGTAATAGATAGTAATAGCGACAGTGATGGCAATAAATAGTGATAGCAACAGCGATAGCAACGGCGATGGACAGTAATAGCGACGGCGACATCGACGGACAGCGACGGCGACGGCGACGGACAGCGACAGCGACAGCGACAGCAACGGCTAATCAGTCCGAAAAGTGCGCGTCGCCCGGATAGCTAAGGGGGGTCGCCCCAAAAGCAAAACTCTTCTGTACAGCCGAACCAGCCGATCGGAACTATCTGTGACCATGTATGAATAAGCTGAAAACACCTAAGAGCGGAAGGGATTG
Source organism: Colletotrichum magnum (assembly GCA_022457145.1). Lineage (NCBI taxonomy): Eukaryota > Fungi > Ascomycota > Sordariomycetes > Glomerellales > Glomerellaceae > Colletotrichum > Colletotrichum magnum. Next base: position 158,458 of record JAJHHK010000035.1, on the reverse strand, counting down.
GAACTGCAAATTGCAGCTTGCACAAACTCTCATATTGTCAACAGCCTTCCGGCAAGCTCAGAGATGTGAAATGCAAGTCAAAATATGGGTCCGTCAACCTGAGATTTTAAGACATTACAGGGAACTTGACCAGCAGCCGACAACACAGTTTTTATATACTTCAGAGGCATATTGTTGGTATCTTCTTTTGAAGAAGTAACGGAAAACTTCAATTTAGGCTGCAGTAAAAGGTGGGGTGTCGACTTCTGTTCTTGAGCGATGTTTCCATAGACAGATCTAACAATCGCATAACTCTGTAGAGCCACCTGGAACTAGACATGGTGTTCGGAAACACGAGAAGGGACGAAACAACAATGACTCAACTCACTTCCCTAACAGCAACAGATTTCGTCTCTTGCGTTATTTCGTCAAAAGCTAAAAGTCTTGCTAGCTCATCTTGCATTTCATGCTGATGGATATGATTTCCAAACGAATATTTGTTTTTCAAGCTAGTACCTCTTCTAAACGAGTGTGTCGTTCCTAAGCGAATGTCCTTTCTCCAATACCGGTGTCTCTTTCCAAGCGAGCGTCTCTTTCCCAAACGAGTGTCTCTTTTCCAAACGAGTGTCTCCTTCTCAAACGAACGTGTTCTTCCGATACAGCTTGCTACATGTTGAGCCTGAATACCAGCGGCAGCGACTCAAACATGCCAGCATAGTGAGCGAGTGGCCGGCCTGCTTCAAGGCCTCGATCGAAGACTTCCAGAGCTGCAACTTTCCAAGTCTTCCCTTTGAGACAGGTTGGACTCAGTATCCGCCGCCGCGGCCGCCACCACCGCCGCCGCCAGGAGTCTTCCCTCCACCACCGCCGGGGGCCTTGCCACCACCGCCAGCCGGGGGGGCACCGCCGCCAGAAGCCTTGCCACCGCCGTAGCCGCCGCCGCCGCCAGGGGCAGGAGTCTTGCCACCTCCACCAGCCGGAGGGGCGCCGCCGCCGGGAGGCTTGCCACCGCCATAGCCGCCGCCACCGCCGGGGGCAGGAGCCTTGCCGCCTCCACCAGCCGGAGGAGCGCCACCACCGGGAGGCTTGCCACCACCGTTGCCACCACCACCGGGAGCAGGAGACTTTCCGCCGCCGGGGGCAGGAGGAGCGCCACCACCGGGAGGCTTGCTGCCGCCGGGGGCAGGAGACTTATCACTGCCACCATAGCCGCCGCCTCCCGGAGCAGGGGACTTGCCGCCACCGCCGGGGGCAGGAGGGGCACCACCACCGGGAGGCTTGCCACCACCGTAACCACCACCGCCGGGAGCAGGAGACTTGCCACCACCGGGAGGCTTACCTCCGCCGGGGGCAGGAGACTTGTCACCACCACCATAGCCGCCGCCGCCGGGAGCAGGAGACTTGCCGCCACCGCCGGGGGCAGGAGGGGCACCACCACCGGGAGGCTTGCCTCCTGGAGCGGGGGACTTCTCACCACCACTGTAGCCGCCGGGAGGCTTGCCACCACCGGGAGCCGGGGGAGCAGCACCGCCGGGAGGCTTACTGCCGGGAGGCTTGCCGCCGGGAGCAGGGGACTTGTCACCACCGCCGTAGCCACCACCGCCGGGAGCCGGGGGAGCACCACCGCTGGGAGGCTTACCGCCGGGAGGCTTGCCGCCGGGAGCAGGGGACTTGTCACCACCGCCGTAGCCACCACCGCCGGGGGGCTTACCACCACCGGGAGCCGGGGGAGCACCACCGCCGGGAGGCTTGCCGCCGGGAGCAGGGGATTTGTCGCCGCCGCCGTAGCCGCCGCCACCGCCGGGAGGCTTACCACCGCCAGGAGGCTTGCCGCCGGGAGCGGGGGACTTGTCACCGCCGCCATAGCCGCCGCCGCCGGGAGGCTTACCACCACTGGGAGCCGGGGGGGCACCACCGCCGGGAGGCTTGCCGCCGGGAGCAGGGGATTTGTCGCCGCCGCCGTAGCCGCCGCCGCCGCCAGGAGGCCTACCACCGCCAGGAGGCTTGCCGCCGGGAGCAGGGGACTTCTCACCACCGCCGTAGCCACCACCACCGCCGGGAGGCTTACCACCGCCGGGAGGCTTGCCGCCGCCGGGAGCAGGGGGAGTACCGCCTCCAGGGGACTTCTCACCACCACCGTAGCCGCCACCACCAGGGGCAGGAGGGGTGCCATTGCTTGGGGGCTTGCTACTGCTGGGAGCAGGAAGAGCACTGCTGCTGGGGGCAGGGAGACTGTCGGTGCTGGGAGCAGGAGGAGTGTCGCCGCTGGGAGTAGGAGAAGCGCTGCTGACGGGAATAGGAAGAGCATTGCTGGTGGGGGAGTCGTAATCACCACCACCTTCAGGGACAGTAGGGGCACTGCTGGTAGGAGCAGGTTGAGCCTCGCTACTCGGAGTAGGAGGAGCGCTGCTGACGGGAACAGGAAGTGCACTGCTGGCGGGTGGCTGATCATTATCACCACCATAGTCTCCGCCTTCCGGGGCGGCGGGAGCACTGCTGGTGGGAGCAGGAGTATCGCTGCTTGGAGCAGGAGGAGCGCTGCTGACGGGAGCAGGGAGAGCGCTGCTGACGGGAGCAGGGAGAGCGCTGCTGGTGGACTGATCATCACCACCAGAAGGAGGAGTTTCGCCGCCGTAGCCACCATCTGCAGGAGCTGGGGAGCTACCCTCGCCGTCGTCGTAATAGCCCTCGTCCCTCTTGCTGACGTCGTGGCCGATCTTGGGGATGGCGCCCTCGGTGGAAACCCAGGTGTCGATGAGCTTGGCGGCGTCCGAGTTGCCCTGGCGAGCCTGGAGCTCGGCAATGGTCTTCTTTATGCCGGGGTAGGCGAAGGCCGGGGATGCCGCCAGGGCGGCGGTGAGAACGGAGACGCGCATGATTCCAAAAAGGTTGAAAAGATTTGCGAGACCAGTCCCGGTGTGTTGTCAAAAAGAACGAATGTGGTTCGTCGAAAAGAGAATGATAGCGACAGAAAAGGGTTGTTGTTTGAACGAAGGTAGAGGGCAGAAGACTAAGCCAATGTGTCCTGAAGAACCAAAAGCTCAACGGAAGCGGGATGTTCTGGCTCCTTATATGCTGGTCGAAAAGTAAAAGTCTGAAATTCTGAATACCTTCCAGAGTCTTCAATGGCTCCGAGCGCACGATGCGAAACGGTTCGTCGCGTTGTGGACAGCCGAGTACGTCGTTAGTTTTCAGTGGTACCAAGGAGGCGCTCACGCACGTCTACGCCTTCCAAGACCGTTGCCATGCTATGGCCATTGGGCGTTCGTGGGCGAGGGAAACATTCACCTCGCGTTTTCCTATCACGGCAGCGTGGTGCCGAACGGGAAGATGGGCTCCCGGATATCAGATGCGAAGTTTACTCATCTTGGCTTCTGGCCCATTATTTGAAACTCGATTGGGCTTGGTGGCGTGCGGACTACTGCAGTTTGTTAGTACGCAAGGCGTTGAAGAAGCCGATGGTAGTGCGGTGCGCTAACCCAGGGGAATTGGGTTGAGAGATTGGAACATCGTCACTGGCGGGACCAATAGTTTCCACGGCGTTTCTTGTGTTTATTTTTAAATTTCTCTCTTTTTGCTTGGAATATGTGTTGTTCCCACGGGGTGAGATGTTGCCCATTGCTATGTCCAGGAACCGCCGGTTTGGAGACAGAGACAAAGTTCAAGTCGAACTTACAAGTTTGCAATCGCTCAAGTAAACTTTGCCTGATGATCCGTGACAGCTGCCATCTATGCTTACTGCCTGAGCACTGGTCCTCCCCACCCGTGCGTGCTCCCAGCAACCGTCTAATCTACTGACTGACGCTGATTGACGCTGACTGGCACCTGTAGAGTGAAGTAATCTGCAGACTACAAGACTGGACTCAAGGCTAAGAATCCAGCGGTCTCGTTGTCCGACCCAGAAAAGGGGGAGGGAACGTTCCCGGGGCTAGCGCGAGGAGCCGTCCGCATACAAGCCTTGGGTGGCTGATCCCATGTTCTGTGCAGTAATAGAACTTTTGAGCCTTTTCATTCCAGACCCGGACCGTTTGGTCGACCATTCGCGTTCCCCTGAAACGGGCGAGAAGATCGCCAGCCCGTGCGACGGCGCCGCCACTCTTGACCGGCCAGGGCTAGCCTTGATGAGCGACGCTAATGGGATTGTTTGCGGAGAAGGACCCGGCCTTGTGGTAGCCACGTCTCGAGACTCGGCCGGACGGTTAACCGGCACGATAGCCTTGTGCTGGCTCTTTTACGGTTAAATTTCGAAGTAGACAAGGGGTTGTACAGGGCATGGTAGAACGCGTGATGATGCTACTTTTGCGAATGAACTCTTGGAATGATCTAAAAGGCCTGACTTAATACTAAATCTGCCTCCTCGAGGTAAACTCCCATGTTCTTTGCGATTGAAAGGAGATCCTGAGCGCGACATCACCCTCAAAGACCCAATTCATCAGATCTTGAACGGAAACCGTGGGATGAAGCGACAAATGACTGTGCTGAGGTCAACCCTCTGATCTCTCAAGCTTGGACTCGTTATGCTTAACCTTCGGATGATCCGTCGTTTTACGTGGGATACCAAAACCTGGATGAACGGGCAGAACACTCCAGGCGTTCCTTCAGCTTGCACCTCTCAGATGCAGGGTTTCGAGACCCTCGAATGCGGTGTGCTACCAATTCGTCGGAAGCTGCCGATCACAACTCTGGCGTTCGATTATGAGAAGGAAACCGGAGATCACGGAGCAGAGTTCCATCAGCATTCCACGGATCCTCGTCACCCCAGACAACCCTGCCGCTGGTGCTGTATTTCTTGAAATTGCCGCAATAACTGTTGATAATATGATTCACGCCATCCATTCTCAGGAGACAGATGACTGCCTGCATAGCCTTAATCTACATAGAGTTTGTTACGCGTGTAGCATGCGGCCGGTGGGATAGGTTCCGTTCAGGTAACAGAGATCACTATTGGCCCTTGATCATCCCCCGTGGAATATTATGAGGCAGAGCCGAAGTATCCATTCAGACCACTTCATCAAACCGAGATTTGCAGGTGACCCTGTACCGATTCAATTTGACAAAAAGTTTTTGACAGAAAGTTTAAAGGCTACACGACAGCCGGCCGGAGTTGTGCTACGGTCCGTTGAGGCTGCTCGAGTACAAGTACGGGGCAAGGGTGTGCGTTGAGTACGATGCGAGTCATACTAACAAGCTACCGGTAGTTTGATGCCAAGCAGGAGAAGCAGAAGAGAGGCATTAATGGCTGTAATGAAAATGAGAATATCCGGTGGGATAGACTTGGCTACTTGCTCGGGAGACTCGGTAATGGGATCTGGCGTAGATATAAAGCTTTTTACCAAGTTGCCAATTATTCTTCCCACAGTCTCAACAGTCATCATTCACAAATCAATCTCCTCTACCACAAAACGACTCAACCAAATCTTTAAAACCTTAGTCTTCATAATGCGTTTCATACTCGTCTCTCTCGTCTCCCTCTCCGTACTGGCGCTTGCGGCTCCCGCACCCGAGCCTGCGCCGCAGGGTGTTGCTCCCACTTGCGGCAGCGACAACGACTGCAGAAGCTTCTGCACCGCACCATGCACGATTCCGTATTGCTGGCCATCAGCCTTCGGGTACGTCATCTCATACCTGCCTTGAGTACTGATAACTAATAACTTAACAAACAGTGATAACCGCTGCTTGTGTGGATGTTCTTGAGGGTTTCTAGGTCGACTTAGGTAGAACTGTCATTCAGTTCATTGACAATCTATTTTGTTGCGCTGTACATTAAAAAAAAGCTGTTTTTCTTTGTTCTCCACATACTCTCCGACGTCAACAACCGTAACCGCAGTGCAACAGCTGATGACATGAACGAAGCTATTTTGTAGAGCCTCGCTCCTAGCAACTGCTGGCATACATGGTGTTGAATCATCGAAAACGTTTTTCCGACTCCTGTAAAGATGAATCATAACGTGTGACTCAGACCGGATACAAGGGTGAGTTCGCTTGGGCGCCTCACGGCTTTCCAGCGTGGCATTGAGCAATACAAAAGGCCCGTTAGAACATGGGTCACGCCGTGCCGCTAGGATTTGGAAGCAAGACACGTCACAAACATATATCTAGCCGTACGGAAATTACTCCTGTCGGTCATATTCTCTCTTTAATTTCTTTAGAGCATCAAGTGTGATTCTGATACAGACTCAACTCGTGTTGCAAACTCCCAACAGCCGAGATGGCCAGCAAACCTCGCCTCGCAACGTTCGACGACCTGCCCCCGGAGCTCGTCATGCGAATCTTCTCGCATTTCAACGACCTCCCGACGATAGACCGCCTCGCCCTCGCCTCCGCCAACGCCTGCCGCGTCTTCAACGCGTACGGCCCTGAGATCCTCCGGCGCATCCTGAACGACACAACATACCCCGAGATCCTCTACGTCATGCGCCGCGTCGCGCTCGTCCGCCGCTCGACGCCAGCCGACCCCCCGGAGGAGACCATGGACCAGTTCTTCAGGCGCCAGGTCATGTCCAGGCAGCGGCTCTACACCCAACACGTCTACTCGCTCGAGTACTGGGGGAACCAAGAGAAGCTGTCGTTCAGAAACCTCCTGCGGCACGGGCTCGACGAGGGGTGCCCGGATCACGCCTTCTCGGCGCGCGAGCTCCTCGTCCTGGCCAGGAGGACCGCCGCCCGCGCCGAGAAGTGCCTCGAGCGCGCGAGCGAGCGGTACCTTGCGAAGTCGCCGGCGCGTCTGGCAGGGGAGGTGTGCTACGGGATGATGCCGTGGGACGAGCGCTTCGAGGGCGAGCGGTTCGCGCCGCCCCCGAGCAGGCCGTTTGCGTGGATCGAGATGCAGCGCATGTGGCGCGGGTTCTGGCGCCTGCAGCTCCTGGAGGAGATTGAGCTCGCAGAGACCGAGGGCCGCCTCGGCTGGCGGGACTACCTGCCCCCTCGCAAGTCGCTGGAGGAGCGGTACTTTGACTGGATGAAGAGAAGTGACTGGGGCGGCGAGTATCAGGAGCTGTGCATGGCCGACGAGTTTGTCAAGGAGACGGCCGGTCCATCGAGACGCGCTGGGTCAAACGACTACACGGCCACCGCCGGGGGGGGCGAGCACGGCCATGCGCGGCAAGGAGCTGCTGTGCACTAACGGTATCGTGAGGAAGAGGTTCCGGGATTGTGTGTGGTGGATATCCTTGTGGGAACCCGAAGATTATCTCAAGAACCATTCCCCCGGGTGGCATATCTGCAACCGCCTCACGGCCGCCCCGGGCTCGCCGCTCAGGTTCGTCCCCATGCGGGAGCTCAGGAAGCTGGGCGTCTTCGTCTGGGACCACGACAGACTGGAAGCCATGGGCCTGCTGCGAGGAGTAGAGTGGAGGCCGGGCAGGTTCCCTATGAATACCCGCGACACGAGCCGCCACGTCTTCACGTGGAGGAGCTACTTCGACGAGGAGGTCCTGCGGGCGGCCGATTCCAAGGCCAAGGAAGAGTGGGAGGCGTTCAGGAGAGAGAGGAGGTCTCGCACGGAACTCGACTCGGACCATTCTGACATCATGGGCGTGGACTGGATGAGATTTGTGCGGGATCAGCGTTACCGTAACGGGGCCGAGCTGGAGGAGCCGGACTGGATTCAGAAGGCTCGCGTCGCGGTTTGGGGGACATGGTGTGAAGAGTACGCTGAGTACCTCAATAGGAATACGTAGTAGGAAATGTCAGATTACATGGATTTGAGCCCATCGTTCCACGGGCCGTAGGAGTGGGTTTGTATTTATGTGGTCTGATGGAAGGACACTAAGTTGACCGTTACTACAGCTGAATCTATAGACAACTATTAAGGCAACGGGTTAAAAGCGTCTATTTACAGGTTCTGAATTTACTAGGAATTGTGGGAAGCAAGGGACAGTAGAGTCGTTGGAGGCGGCAGTAGTTGAGCATGGCATGCATCTTTCCCAAAGTACTTTTCCCTTGCTTTCTCAGCTTGCAACCTTCCATCGTAAACACCTCCCCAAGGTTGGAGAGACCCGAGACAAGAACATTAGAACTGAAAGATGCTGTCCAGATGGGTTCAAAAGCTTCACATTCCTGGGCCTACGGCCTCTTACCGGTCGGAATCAACCGTTGTGCAACCCTTACGAGCACCGGAGGGCACACTCCCGTTTCTCCCTGACCCACGACCGCGTCAAATAACCCCTCCCCGTACTGACCTGCTTCTAGGCATTGTTGGAAATCAGGAACATCAGCGGCAATACCTAGGTAGGAACGACAACGGCGACAGTGAGGGACGACAGTAACGGACAGTGACGGCCGACGGTGACGGACGACAGTGACGGACACGGGCAGCGACAACCCCGCCAGCATCAAACGACCCATCGTCGACACCTCCCTCAACTCACGCATACGGACTGTTTAGACGCGTCCCGCCCGAGGTCCGCCGGGAAATTCTCGTCGAGGCCTTCGGCAAGCAGACCATACACATCGACCTCGTCCACGGGCGTCCGAGAAACCAACGGCGAGGCGCGTCGAACACGGAGCACCGTCTGCGTCGGGCGCCGCGAGCTCCGGAGGACTCGGCCTCCCGCCCCGTGCTGCGCAGGTTAAAGCCGAAGCCGAAGAAGGAATGGCGATGGTACAGCTGCGTCTGCCACGCGGACCTACCATCTGGTACGGAGCCATGGACGCGGTTTGCCGAGCCTAGCGATGATTATTGTGAGGGTGTGGATAACTGGTGCGACAAGTGGCCCGGCGATGCTCCTGGGAAATGCTTAATCGGTATAATGGGGTGGCTGCTAGCTTGCCGGCAGGCGTGGGTTATCTGTCTTCTTTTCTGCTTCTTTCACGTCTGACTTTCTGCACAGGTACGTCGAGGGTATGGACGTCCTTGGGCCACCAACACCTTTCGCCTCCAGGACATGGTCATCCTTCGGTACGCACAGCAGCTCTTCCTTCCACACCGCTGGGCAAGCATTCTAAGACTAGAAGTCCAGTGCTTCTTCTCCTCTCACGGCTGGATGCTTCCCGCCCTCGACGGAGCTTCCAATGATACTCTGTTGCCGTACTCCCTTCGATGGTCTTTCCATGAGCTCATAGACCACCTCCCTTCAGCGCTCCGGAACCTGCAGACACTTCACTTGTCCTTGATGAGCACCGAAGCAAAGCTATTCTTCTCCGAGCATGCGGCTTCCACACTGGCAGAGTTGATGACGCCCGTCGAAGATATGCTGCGCCAGCTGCCGCTAACGATCCGCGAGTGCACCGTGGCGGTCCCTAGCTCGCTCTACCGCCCGAGTCGCGACGATGCGATTGCGGACGGGCGTCGCATGGTGGAGCACTTCTGCCGGAGGCAAAGGGAGCGGCACTGGAGGGAGCTGCCCGGGTCGACGGGAGTGGAAGGGTATTGGATGCAGCTTGGGAAGACAGACCTGTCGCCCTTCGCGATCGTGCCGGCGGGGTGTTTCGGGACCGGTGCTGGGAGGAGTTGGAGGGGAGATGTGTATGTGGATGAGCGGGATCTTATATTGTACGGGCTGCACTGGTTATGATGAAGGTGAGCGGGTGGTGCATAAATGTCTTCATGTAAGTTTAGTCCCCAACTCTTGTACGGCAGACTTGTGACAAAAGAGGATCAGAATAGGCAGTATGTGAATGATTTGTTTCTAATTGAGTACTGTGTCAATAAGAAGTTGTAAGAGAATTCTTAGTGTGTCTGTGGTCGTGAAGCTTGAAATTTTGTTGTCGTGACTCTAGAGTTGCGCCATTGTGAGGAAGTGTCAAGCACCAGCAATCAGAATGAGTGCAGTGTCACCACTACCAACCCGCACATAGGAGCCGGTCTCGGGGCAAGACATCTATCTTTTCAAAATGGGTGACCAACCGGCGCTTAGTTTGGTCATACATGCATGACGTTTCAACGGTACTTGCATGGTCCCTTCACCGGTGATTCGCGAGATGGTCGTTATCTCCACCAACAACACATTGCCGAGATGCGGCACGACAGGCCGAACCAGACACAAAAGAAACGACACACTTTGTTGGTTGGTAGGTGGTTGGGGAGGGACATGGAAGAGTTTCTCCCCGCAGATCTCTTGCGGGGTTGACTTCGGCCGATCAAAAGGCCGCTGCATCTTCCTCTCACAGTGATACTGCATAGAGAAACTCTAACCTCATTTCGTGAGATAGATACCTCATCGTTCTAGGGTCGTCGTTGTTTGCTCTCTCGAACCAACTCGAGGCTTGGGACATGGATCACAAAGAGACGGCATCGATCAGAGACGCCGAGATGGCATCGTCACCAGACATGAAAGGCGCAGGCCGCGATATCGAGTCGCCCACAACGAAAGAAGCCATCCAAACCGACTCGCAGCCCTCCTACTCCCCCGAGGAGGAAAAGGCCCTCCTCCGGAAGCAGGACCTGCGCATCATCCCCCTCTCCGCCGGCATCTACTTCCTCTGCTTCCTCGACCGCTCCAACATCGGCAACGCCAAGATCCTCAACTCCTCGTCGGGCCACGACATGCAGACCGAGACGGGCATGTCGGACCACGACTTCACCATCGCGCTCATGGTCTTCCTCGTCGCCTACGCGCTCTTCGAGGTGCCCTCCAACATCCTCCTCAAGAAGCTGCGCCCCTCGCGCTGGCTCGCGTTCCTCATGTTCTCCTGGGGCGCCGTCACCGTCGGGCTCGGCGGCGCGCGGGACTACGCCACCGTCGCCGGCGTGCGGTTCCTGCTGGGCGTCTTCGAGGCGGGACTGTTCCCGGGGTTGGTGTATTATCTCACGTTCTGGTACCGCCACGACGAGCGCAGTCTGCGCGTCGCGTTGGTGCTCGCGAGCGCTACCCTTGCGGGAGCGTTTGGCGGTGCTATTGCCTACGGCGTCGGACACATGAACCGCGTCTCCGGGTTGTCCGGCTGGCGTTGGCTGTTCATACTCGAGGGCATACCGTCCTGCCTCTCGGCGATCTTCGTGTGGGCTTTTCTGCCGGACTACCCCGAGGGCGCGAGCTGGCTGACGGCGCGCGAGCGGGAGATCGCGCGCGCGCGGCTGTTGGACGAGGGCAGCCAGAGCAGCTCGGGGAGCATGTCATGGGCGGACGCGAAGGCGACGCTGACGGACTGGAGGCTGTACGGGCACTACGCCGTCTACTTTGCCATGTCGACGCCGTTCTCAAGTTTGTCGCTGTTCGCGCCGTCCATCGTCTCGGGGTTGGGGTTCGTCGATCTGCAGGCGCAACTCATGACGGTGCCCCCTTACGCAGCAGCCTACGGTGAGTCCCCCTCATCCCGAGAAAGTCAATCACGCGAGTTGTTGACTGACCCCCCGCAGTCGTCCAGATCCTCGTCGCCTGGTCCGCAGACCGCACCAATGCGCGCGGCGCTCACTCCGCGGTCCTCGCGCTCTTCGGTGCCGCCGGCTTCGTCGCGTCGGCCGTCCTGCCCCCGGATGCCTACCACGCGCGCTACGGGGGCCTCATTATCGGCGCCTCGGGCGCGTTCGCGTGCATCCCGCCGCTGCTGGGGTGGCTGACGTCCAACGTGTTCAGCACGGCGTCGACGGGGCTCGCGATCGCGCTCAACGTCAGCCTCGGCGCGGGCCTCGGCCAGATCCCGGGCGTGTGGGTGTACAAGGCCTCGGAGCGGAAGGCCGGGTACCCGACGGGCCACTGGGCGAACGCGGCGCTGCTGCTCGTCGTCGTCGTCGGGTGTGCTGGGCTGAGGGTGTATTACGGGTTAGCGAACCGGAGGCTGGTGAGGGAGGCTGAGAGGGAGGGCGTTGAGCCGAGGTTGTTCAAGCTGTGAGGGAGAGTTGAGCCGAAAGAGACCTGAGTTGGAACGAGTTGAGTCGGACGATTTCAATGTTTGCTGTTGAATGAGTCGGGGGGGGAGTTTCAGGTGGTGTGGGCGGCTATTCATGCTGGTCTCGGCGGTTGATCACATAAACCAACAATTGCCGCCATCATGCGGCCTGAACTCAACTCTGTCGAAGTTGCGTCTAATGCGAAATGAGCCGTGAGAGATAGCACACAACCGTTTCCGAGGCCATCGCGTCTCCGCTTGAGCATGCGGAGCCGGCAACCCAGCATCCCCGCCAGCAAAGCGGGTTCACGATCCACGGCGTTGTGGCAGAGTGGTCTAATGCGCAAGACTAGAAATCTTGTTCCTTCGGGAGCGTCTGTTCGAATCAGGCCAACGTCGAACCTTTTGCCCCTTTTGCCTAGTTGCCGTGGAAAATAGCGAAGAAAGAGAGCTGCGAGACGATGCTGGAGGGTGACATTGGTTGCAAACATGCTTTTTGTTTGTGTGTCGCGTGGCACAACATGCATTCCAGCCCTCTCGGAACGAGACTTCCGCGATCGGTTTAGTCCGGAGTCATGAGATGAACGGTAATATTCCCAACAATGAACTCAACTGGCCCGACGAAAACGGCCATCGGATTCCGTTGCTCTCACTTTCAATTCGTGGTGTTCACCACCAACCCCTCGCACAGCTTCCGAGGTCCCTTAATATAGGTTGGCCTCCTCATTATTGACAAGGCCAAGGGCCCCAAACTCGTTAAAGTAGAAGCTAGACAGGGGTAACTGGTCGACACGAGATCGACCCATCCCCGGTCTTGTCTCTTTGCTGGGAGCGGCCGAGACAGGCGAAATGGGGAGCTGCCAACGGGTGGCCGGGCTTCTCATGCGCCCAATTTAGAGTGTGGGAGCCGAGAGAATGAGGAACGCCTCTTTAGGGAAACCCTGACAACAAGCCCTTGCATACTTTTGCGCCCCCCTTTCGACTCGGACACCGTCGCCTGAATAACCCTCCGACTCGGAAACATTCAATGACGCCTTGGGTGCTTGCTACTCAAGAGTGAGTGAGATCGCGCTAGTGAGCGACAGAGAGTGAGCGAGAGAAGAGAGAGAGTCAGAGAGGCCAGAACCCTCCAGACACGTGAAGGACAGGGAGAGAGAAACCTCTCAGGTCGCCCGCGATGCCTGCATTCTCCGTCCTCAGCGGCAGCGCGTCGACGCGCCGCGCCCGCGTCATCTTCATTGCCTTCGTCGCCATCGCTTTCCTTCTCTTCCTGCATAACTCCCACCTCGGGGACTCATACCTGCCAGCGACCGCTGCCGGACAGCACCAACAACCACAAGATGCCGCAGGCAAAGACGCGGCAACCGACAAGCAGCACCAGGGGAACCAGGACAAGGACAAGGCGACGATCCCGGCTGTCCACGGCGAGCCCGACTCCGCGGCCGACAAGCTCAAGGCCGACGCCGACGGCGAGGACTCGTACCGCGACAAGGACGGCGAGCTGGCCAAGCAGCCGGCCCCCGATGGAAAGAAGCCCGGCGGCAGCAAGCCGTCATCCGGAGCCGCCGCAGGGGCAACCGACGCAGCTCCGACGACATCGTCCGAGCCGCCCGCGCCGCCCGCCGACGAGCCCCCGGTCTCCGCCGAGCCGTGCCCGTCCTTCGAAGCCTGGATGCGCACCCGGCCCGGCCCCTTCTCGGAGGGCAAGCGCAAGTTCCCGCTCAACCGCCCGCGGCCCGAGTGCCGGACCTTCCGCCTGCCCGCGATGGAGGCCCTCATCGCGCGGATGAAGACCGTCATCAAGGACCCGGACCTGTTCCGGCTCTTCGAGAACGCGTACCCGATGACGCTCGACAGCATGGTGAAATGGCGCGGCTTTGCCAACGAGACGGACGAGGCCACCGGCGAGACGCGCGCCACGGACATGGAGCTCACGTACGTCATCACCGGCGACATCGACGCCCTCTGGCTGCGCGACTCGGCGTCCCAGGTCTACTCCTACCTGCCCCTGCTCGAGGCCTCCACCGAGAAGGACTCGCTCGCCAGCCTGTGGCGGGGTCTCATCAACGCGCACTCGCGGTACATCGTCATCTCGCCGTACTGCCACGCCTTCCAGCCGCCGCCCGAGAGCGGCATCCCGCCGACGCACAACGGCGCCTTCGTGCACAACCACCCGATGCCGGCGTACGACCCGGTGAAGGTGTTCGACTGCAAGTGGGAGCTCGACTCGCTCGCCAGCTTCCTGCAGCTCTCGGTCGCGTACGCGGAGCGCACGGGCGACTGGCAGTTCTTTGGGAAGTACGGCTGGGTCGACGCCGTCGAGGCGGCCGTCGACGCCGCGGGCGCCATGAGGCTGGGCACGTACTCCCGCGAGGGCAAGGTGGAAAAGTCGGCGTGGACGTTCACCGGGTGGACGAACCGCGGCAGCGAGACGCTGACGAACGACGGCCTGGGCAACCCGACCCGCGAGAACGGCATGGTGCGCACGGCGTTCCGCCCGTCGGACGACGCGTGCATCTTCCAGCTCCTCGTGCCGGCCAACATGATGTGGGCCAAGTACCTCGAGTCGGCGTCGGCGATCATGGCGAAGCTCGAGGGGGAGAGGGCGAGGAACCTGACGACCGCGATGAGGGACCAGGCGCGCGGGATCCGCGAGGGCATCGACCGCGACGCCGTGGTCCACCGGCCCGGCTTCGGCGACGTGTTCGCGTACGAGGTGGACGGCTTCGGCGGCGCCAACGTCATGGACGACGCCAACGTGCCCTCGCTGCTCGCCATGCCGCTGTGGAACTTCACCCGGTCCGAGTACTGGCTCCCCGGGCAGGACGGGAAGAAGGACGACAAGACCAAGACGAAGCCGAGGGACTACGACGAGATCTACCGCAACACGCGGCGCTTCGTCCTCAGCGAGGCCAACTCGTACTTCATGCGCGGGCCCGTCATCTCGGCCGTCGGCGGGCCGCACGTCGGACCCGGCAAGGCGTGGCCGATGGCTGCCGTCATCGCGGCCATGACGGCGTACGACCCCATCTCGGGCGTCAAGGATGCAGACAAGGAGGTCGGCGAGCTGGTCCGCATGGTGCTGGACTCGACGGCCGGCACGGGCGTGCTTCACGAGAGCGTCAACAGCTGGAACGAGAAGGATTGGACGCGCGCGTGGTTCGGCTGGGCGAACGGGCTGTTTGGCGAGCTGGTGCTCAAGATGGAGGAGGAGGACAAGAAGAAGAAGGGCGGCGGCGGGTTGCTGGCGCAGGACTGGCAGGGCGAAAAGACGTCGCCGACTACTGCGCAGTGAGATGTCGCGCCGGGTTTTGTTTTTGTAGTTGTAAGAGTATAGAAAAGAAATCTTCAGCCTTTTTTGTCAGCAATTAGGACTTTGGTTGTGTCGATGCCCGCTTAGCCTACCGGGGTACACCGATACCGTCGGTCAGCAATCAGTCGTCCACCAACAACCCACAGTCTGGGGGTCTTGCAAAGGATTCACAGACGACTAGAATGGCGATGAAGCAGAAAAACACCAAAAAATAATCGAAATTAGCAAAAGAAACGACGTTGGCCTGATTCGAACAGACGCTCCCGAAGGAACAAGATTTCTAGTCTTGCGCATTAGACCACTCTGCCACAACGCCGATTGAATGCTTGCGAACTAATCACATCCATACACCCTTGCCCCGCGGCCCACTCCATCTCACAGCTTGTTCCCCCGAGTTGCTACTGCAGTAAATCACCCACAGAGTCGACCTTTCTTTCTTACTTGCTCCTTGTTGTCTTAGTTCTAATCCTTGGGCTTTTAAGTTCTCTGTAAGTTAAACTCAAAGGTTGTTTGATTCTAGGCAAGGGTGATAGAAGGGTATTTGGTGGTGTTGTCATGCGGTAACCATTTGGGTGAGGCTGGTTGCCGCCAATATTCATGATGAAGTCGGAAGGGAAAGCCGTTTATCGCCCATCAAAGATGGCTTCCGTCTTCGTCCGCCGTCATCTCTCTACCCGATTCGTTCGGTCGTATTTGCCTGTAATAAACACAGTATCGCACACTTATCTTATGAAGGCACAAAGGCCACTGAGCTCTGCAGTAAGGGCACCGGGCAAGATTAGAATACTACTCCAAATGGCTTTGCGCGGTCTACAGCACCCATAAAGTCTGACGTTGCCTTTGGGTGTTGCATCGTAGGTTGGAGAGAACAGGCCGCCTTTACTTTGTTTTATAGGCTACTTGTGATCCACCACGTGATGAGTTGTGAAGCCCAGCTGGGGGTTGTATGCTCTTTACTCATTGAATTAATGAAGCTTAGAAAGCGGAAGGAAAGATGTGTGTTTTTTCGCTTCACAAACTACTCACTCTTGACCCTTTGACAGACTGTGAATGAGACAAGTCTTCAATTCTGATGGGCTACCAGTCAAGTGGTTCTATAATCTTTCAGGCTGGTGTGAGTTGTTAATGGTGCTTGCTTTGACCAAACCTATACCCTGTTTAGATTCACTAGGCTATAAGGTCCACTGTCCCAATAGCCAGTTCGAGGCGGGGAAGGCAGTTTTAGAGGCTGACGGGGAGAAAGGGCGGAACTCAATGAGTTGGTGTCAGTGGGCCTTGCCGTGGGTGGAAATAGCTGGCCCCGATGCGGACATCAGGAGCTTGCTTCCTACATGGAGACGAAGGGCTTGCTCTTCGAGTGTTAACAAAGAACTCGAGGCTGTCGTCGGTCGGACCTGGTCCGGGGCAAAAGTGACCGAGAGCCCGGAAAGAGAGCCCGAAACAAACAGCTAGGGCGGCATCTCATGGACGAGACAGACGCCGCAATGAGGATCAATATATGCTGACAACTGCGACGCTTAGGCAAAGCTGTCAGCGCGTTTTCATTCCCCTTTTGGAGGAAGCCATCTCGAGGCCAGACAAGACTTACTCCCGGGCCTGCCAAGTTGATGTGACATGGTCCAGCCGGCTTGTCATGGTCTTGGTTCGTGATTTTCTACCTCCTCAGTGAAGACCCAGAGACTTGAATGGCTCCCACCCCCACCCGACGCTTGCTACCGGTATGGCCAGGCCAACATCATCATCGACTCGGTGTCACTCAACCCGCGTTGCATAACCACGGCGCGGCCGAACCTCAGCCGACGCCTCGCCAATCATCGGCTCGCGGTTCGCCGGGCTGGGCCGCTGTGCCACTCGTGAATCGTCGCCAAGGTGGTTTTGTGTCTCGTATCACTGCTGCTGAATCTCGAGCTCCCGGGGATTGGGCTTCAATAGCCTACTAACCTAAGTCTGGAAACCCACATGTTCGGGGGAGGCGTTGACGTTCCATGCGCCATGCGCAGTTCGAAATGTCAAATAATCTGCCCCAATTATCGCTTGAGCGCCCATTACTGCCGTGCCAGGCAAGTGATTTGAGTCCCTCTCGGCGGCACGGATCGTAGGCCACTTACAGGGAAGGTTGCGACGTTGCGCCGAGACTGACTCACCTGTGTTGTCAGCATCTTTCGCGCATCATGCATGCATGCTCTCGCGGCGCGCAATGCTTCCCAAAGAGGAATGGGCTTATATACAAGGTCGTGGCGGACCGGCAGTCCGTTGTATTGGCGGCTTCCAAAACACCGAGAATTTGGGTCTTGAACGATCAACCTAAGAGTCAAAACCACCAATTCAAATGAGTTTTGCTATTGGGGCGACCCCTTTTGGCTATTCGGGCGACCCTTACTTATTAGACTAATTAGTTCTCTATAGTACTTGAAGTACTACTCTATATAGTACGATATATCGTACTTTAGTAAGAGCTTTATTACTTAGTTACTTTAGTTTTAGTAATGGCTTTAATTAATAGTAATACTGATAGTAATAGTGATAGCGATAGTAAGGGATAGCGACGGCGAGGGACAGCGACGGCGAGGGACAGCGACGGCGAGGGACAGCGACGGCGAGGGACAGCAACGGCGACGGCGATAGTGACGGCGAGGGGGTCGCCCCAATAGCAAAACTCATTTAAATGGGTGGTAACCCCCAGATAGACCTTGTTACATCTTCTTACTCCAAGGTACCACGTGTTATGTAACTCACAGAAAGATAAGTTGCCTTCCCGGTGATGCGTCCATGAGTGTTGTTTTTGGCCCCCAGCCCCAGAATCGGTGTTTTTCATATGATTTGTTGGAACCGGCCAACATAACAAAATGCATCAGGGCGCGGATGCCAACTTGACGGTATTCGGCATGACTGCGGCATTCTCAGGGACCCGTAAACCGCTCGAGAACACGGACAACGGTGAAGGTGTCAGCGATTCATCATCGGAGGAGGGCGCAGCCCCAAGAGACGCATCAACACCACCATCATCACTAACGCCAAGAGAACGCGTCCGTCCACACCATTCATATACTCTCCTTACGAACCCTTACCGTCGTAAAAGAGAAATGCGAGTTAGTCTTCGGCAAGATCCGAAGCGGACATTTCCCAAAACACCGGGCTAACTTTCAAGCTTGTTGTTCCTCCCCCTGACCCCTATGGCGTAATACTCGTCCAGGGTTTAGTCTGACGGCCAACGGTCCCCGCATGCACAGCCTTACAGCGTGGTGAGCATTTTCGACAGGGATCGGAGTTTACGGCCCAGCACTGAAAACTCCGTTCCAAGCTGCTTACATCTCCATCATCCCATTCACACCACCACACCAAGCGCGGGCGGGAATATCGAAGAAGGGTGGGTGGTACAAGAAACCGTTTCGCTTGCGCGCCCGCGCGGCCCAGTCCTGACCACCTTTTTCTTCCCCTTGATGAGCCTCGCTGGGGTTGCGTTTCCCCAGTCATCGCCCGCCGGACAGCACTCAATATTAAACCTCCGCTCGCTCTCGCTCTACCTGCCTAGTCATCCAGGATCTTCTCCGTGGATCGAGGCAAGAGAACAAGAGCGGATCGATTCAGATCCCGAATACCCCATCCCAATACGAACTAGACAAGTCCGTCTATGATCACTCATCATCACCAACAAACCCGCCTTGGAGAAACATGTCTGCCGCATCATCACCGACGGAGTCGCCTGACGGCTCGACCCCCGAGCGCCCCCGGATCCCTCCCGTGGCGCGATGGGGTGCCGCCTGCGCTCCGTGCGCCACAGCAAAGGCCAAATGCCTCAGATCGAACAACACACCCGGATCGAAATGCGACAGGTACGTTGTACGACCCGCCCTTCGCGAATGCCGCCGAGTGGACGGTGCGGTTGTTTGCTCTTGGGACGGACATTTCAAAGATCCCCGTACCCGGGGGGGAAGGGTTTGACTGCTCGCCTTGAAGCCGGGTCTTCGATCGAGAAGTCCGACGAAGACTTTACTTTCGGAAATGCTTTTGGTGCTTCGGCAAGCTCTCTGCTAACTTGTCTGCCTCGTCGTTTCACAGGTGCGACAGGTTATTCAAGAACTGTACGGACCAGGTACACAAGCCGAGGAAGAAGAGGCAAAGCAGGCCTTCGTAAGTGACCCCCGGCCCCGAATGCTTGCATGCGCCTGTTCATAGGCCGGACCAACTACTCGGTAAGGGCTGCTTGCCAGAGACTAAGGTTACGCTTAACCTTGTACCGTCTGTCGGATCCACGTGCTGTTTGCCAAACGACAACCCCCAGGTTGCATCCTTCGTCCTCCACGGCTAACAATCCCCTGCAGGAGAACCACCCAACTGGAAGAGCGTCTCAACCGTCTCGTAACCTCGCTCCGCGTCACGGGAAACGTGTCCGCCATCTCCAGCTTGGAGGCTGACCAGGCAACAGCCCAGAGACGAACACCCTTGGTGGTGCCGAACTACTCGGCGACGCTGCCGCCGGGCCACCCGGACTTCCTGACGCAGACGCGCTCGGTCCCCTGGGAGTCGGGGGATCGGATCAAGAGGGGCCCGGCGACGATCCCCGAGACGTACAACTGCTTCGTCCCGCCGACGTGCATCTGCCGCTCCGAGCCGGGCCACGCCCCGGAGCCCCCCGAGACGGACGAGAACCTCCTCGCCATCTACCGCAACGAGCTTGCACCGCATTTCCCCTTCGTCATCGTTTCCGGCGGCGTCTCGGCGGCCACGCTGACCGCGACTCGCCCGTTCCTGATGGCGGCGATCCGCATGGTTGCGTCTTTCCGGAGTCCGCGGTCCTTGAGGGGCCAGATGTACTGCTTGATGAGCCACATCGCCGACCACATGCTGCTCCGCTGCGAGCGCTCGCTAGACCTGCTGCTGGGACTGGTGGTGATTCTCGGCTGGTTTCACCATCACTGCATCGCGCACGCCCAGCTTAACCAGCTCATCTCGCTGGCTGCCAGTCTCGCCGGCGAGCTGGGCCTGAAGCGCGGCCCTTCCGTAACGGAGCGGACGAAGCTGATGGTTATGCGGCCCTCCGAGATGAGGGAGCGGACCAACGAGGAGCGCAGGCTGTTGCTAGCCGTATGGTATATGAGCTCAGCGTTAGTTCACCCGTGCCCCTTATCCAACTCTTGACTCCAGTTTCTGACGTGCCGACAGCATCTCCCTGGACATCCAGCAAATCGACCCTATGAGGTTCTCGGGTTACATGCAGCAATGCCTCCGTGAGCTCGAGGAGGGGAGGGAGCTCGAGTCAGACATGCACGTCGTCTACATCGTGCGCATCCAGCGTCTCGCGGAGCGGATATCCCAGATCAGGGGTGACGGTGACGAGGAGGCGGGCGTGATCAAGGCGCCCCTTTCGGCGTACGCCTCGAGCTTCCAGGCCGAGCTGAACAAACTGCAGACCCAGATGCCGCGGAGCCTGAGAGACAATCGTGAGTATCGACAGCTTAGTCTGAGTCCAGAGCTTTACTAACATCCACCAGACTTCCTAAAGGTTCGCATGGCAACAGCCCGGCTACGTCTCTACGAACCCCCGACGATCGACGCCGACCTCCTCGCATCCCTCTCAAAATCACTCACCTCGCTCTCGTCAAGCCACGCCTCAGCCCTTGACGTCTTCTATCAGGCCAACGCCGCGCTCAAGGAGTGGTTCGACGTCTGGCTCGCCATACCCGTGCCGTCCTTCTACGCCATGCCACTCACGCTCGCATCTCACATGATCTTCGCCGTCGTGATGATGTCGCGCTGGGCCTGGCTGGCCGCAAGCTCCTCCGGGACGGTGCCCCACTCCGGCACCGGCAGACGTAACAGGTCCGTGCCGACGGACCCGTCGACCGACGACCCCAACGTCGCCCTCGCTGCGATGGAAGCCGCCATCAACCCGAACACCCCCGCCACCGGCTCTACCTCAACTCCATCATCGTCGACGAATAACAACAGCAGCAGTAGCAAGTCGTCGTGGGACTCGCCCGCCACGGCGGACAATGACCTCTCGCGAGTGCTGGCGGAGCTCAAGGCGCAGCTGTTGCGGCAGCCGGATTTGATGATAGACGTGGCGGACGTGCTGAACAGGGTCGCAGAGCAGCTAGAGGAGGTGGACGCGACGATGGCGGCGGTTTCGGCCGACGAGGGCCCGTGGAGGGGGAATATCTGGACGTTAGGCGCAACGAAGGTGCGCATCGCGCAGCTTAGACAGAAGAGGTGGTCGGATATGGTCTCCGGCGCTGGCGAGGGGCGGGAAGACCGGGGCGAGGAGGAGGACGAGGGGCCGGAGGAGCATGGTCCGATGGTGGACATCGAGATGCAGGAGAGCATGGCGGCGAACTTCCCCGTCATGGGGCCGTGGGACTACGACGGCACGTGGGGGCCGAATCTTTACGACATCGTGGACCCGACGCTGTTTCTTGATGGTATGGGCGTCGGGACGACAGGAGACTGGTCGGCTGCTGGGATGATGGGCATGCCGCCCGTGGAACACATGCCGGGGACACATCCACCGGGCGGGCGGTACATGTAACAAAGCTGAGATATAGAACGTGATAGACCAAGCAATTGAAATAGACCAAGTTTCCAATATTGAGATTCATCTAACAAATAACGCCTTAGTCCCAAAGACAAGCGTATGAACCAAAGGCACTCTTGTAAAGCTACATAGTCTAGCCCCTCGCCTAGACCTGTTAGTATATGTCGTTTACCTCCGTCCGGAGTGACAAACCCACCCGCAGCACGATCATCCACTAAGAAGTTCTCAAATTCTTCGTATGATCCCCTGCAGAAGAGACTATAACACAGTAATTCCCATTCCTGGTGGCAATTCACACCTCTCGATCCTAGGTAGAGCAGCTTATCAATTTCATTCGTCACCCCTTGAAACAGCTCTACATGTACAGATAACATTTATCCCCCGGTTGCCCCATCTCATAGGCTGAGGAAGTTTGCTCTCAGTTCCCAAACAGCCCCACGATAACGTCCAAGAGATCATTGAGATACCCTCACTACTAAATGATTCAGCTGACCAACCCGGTCTTTCCCCACTCCCCAATCATAGGTTGACAGATGAGACACAAGGAGAAAGAGGCAGTATATTACGGATATAACATTGTACTTTCCTTCTCGTTTCTAGACGGGAATGACATTCTTGACCCCTTGCATGATTATTTTCTTGGTGCTCCATGGTGGCCGACTTCGCCTCGGTGCATCACTCATCACCCTTGTCCACCCGATAATCAGACAGCCGGGGTCGTCACTGGGTATATAATCAATCATACCTACCCGTCACTTTCCACCATTCAAAACTCATTACAAAGAGGTGTCGAATTTGTTGCAGGTTCCCAGTTCGCATGGTGGCCGTTGCCCGACCCCGAAGACCAGCCCAAGTAGGGATTCACGCGAGTCTACTCCCTACGATCTCCAACTTGGCCGTGGAAGACACGGAGGTTCTACGACGATATCCCAACACCATCAGCGGAGAAAATATTCCCCAAACTGGCAATTGCCCTTCGTTCATCTGGACGGTCCCGGTGGGCAGCGCTCCGACGTATGGATATCGTTCTTCAGAACACAACACTGATGGGTGTCTTGCAACATCTTGAGAGTAGGAAAGAAGGGAATACACGGAAAGAGACACCGAGGAGCGCCGGGGCTGAAGCCGCAGTCCGTGCAGACAAAAAGGATAAGGGAATACAGATGACACGGATTCCAAACGACCGAAGCCAAGAACTTCAAGGGCCAAATGACGAGAATCGCGACGAATCCGGTGACCCAGTCCCTCAGAATAGAGGCACGATTCTATACATCACCACGGACATCTCAGGGAATGTGACCGTATCATGCACGGCGAGCGTCGGAGAGGACGACAAAACGACACTCAGCAATGTCTAGAAGACTTTCCGTGGATTTCCGGCAGGCAGATGGAAGACGGCAACCGGAATGAAGTTCCACAGAGTAGAAATTCGGTTCAATCCACCAGATCAAGATAGAGTCGCTAACGCCTTTCAGTTCAAGAGCTTTCACCTCAAAAGGTCTGTCCCACTACGTTACGTCATACCACACAAGGACAAGGAACGCTATCCGGAGGAGGGAGAGCCAGGTTATAAGAGCTACCACTACATTCCACGACCCTGGAGAGACGGGGAAGATCTACCGTGCCAGAGCAGCGAGGTCTGGTACTTCTTTAACAACTTGAACGAGTGCGGCACGTCGACACAGCTCAACCAATCTCTGCCCGTCCGACAGGGGGACACGGAAGAGTCGCGCATCGTCGCCTGGGGAATACATATTGAGCGAAGGTACTCTATTCTGGTCATTCTGGTTCCTGTCCTTGTAGTCACCGGAATCACGCTTATCGCGACGTGGTGGTTCATACCTCACTGGCTTGGTACACACGAGGACGATTTGCAGAATTCGACTCTTCCTGCAATGATGGCTTTGGATGTGGTGCAGTTCATCATCCAACTTCTCGTGTCGTTGGTCTTTTTGCGGTGGGGCATGGAGTGATTCTCTTTCCATAGGTTCCTATTCTCTTAGATTGCAATAAGCACGTATTACCACACCACATGCACTCGTGTCACGACCCTGCTTACCATGTCGCGGATTTAGATTCCCAGCTCGCGCAAGTATTGTTTGCGGTCTTCTTATTTTCCAACTGCGGTGATGGCTGAAGCTATCCACAGCTGCATACACAAGTAACTACTTACTGAAGTGGCTTCACTCTACTTCCGCCCCCTGGAAGGAGGCCTTTATCTCTGTACCACTACATCGTAGGACTTGGAGATTAAGCTATTCTTTTCACTTCACTTAAATACTCATCCTTGACTATGTTAAAATGACGTATAAGAATAGTTTATACTTGATTTGGTTACTCAAAGTAGTAAAGATAACAGTGGTCAGACTCAGTACAATATCTCTCGTCTGGAAGTGTGTACTATGATGCGGAATGCATTGATATGTCGCAATTACCAGCGTTGGAATCTCGATTCCACTTTTGCAGCGTCGCAAGAAGACAACCGTAGATGATTTTGCTCCCGAAATTGCGACAGTGAGCAACTGCCTGTCACTAGTATCACCGGTACGCGAGGACCTTAGGCGGGTGGGTTAAACCGAAATCTATCCCGTAAGTAAGCTGGGGAAGTGGCACGAGTAGTAGAAACATTCTCTGTGGGTTCTCGCGATCCAGCACGGTAACGCCTTTGTGCTTTTAGTAGTGACGGAGGGGAAGGAAGGGCAGCAATCGGAAAGACAAGCCACATAGTGATGTTGGGTACCAGAGGAGGTGGTCGTGAACAATATCTTCTTTGCACAATTGGTTGATAAGGAGGCCTCTACCACTTCTCTCTCCACCTCACGCCGCGGATCTCCTTATCATCCTTGGCTACAGTCCTCCTCTTCACTTGTTATTTACGTCGAGAGTCTTCGACCGCCCAGCAGGCCGGCGGGACTGGCAGGTAACACCCTCCAGCAAGACTCCTCGATCAACCGCACAGGCGAGAAACACCTGTCAAGTTGACGTATATAAATCTCGCCTCGAGAGCTGAATCGACTTCTACTTCTGGTACCAGACAGATCCAATGACGGAATAACCATTGTGCGACGCGGTGTCGCTGGCGTTCTTCCAAATACAGGAGCATAGGCCACACACGAACCGCAGTTCGTGACACTAACCAAAGCTCGTGGCAGTCGTGTGATACGAAACCAATACCAAAGCGCCAGAGATGACTAGAGACGAAATATGACAACAGAGTGCGTGATTTCCGATCTCTTAAGCTAAGCAGGAACGAGTCCTACAAACAGGTGGGACGGCGTCATTAACAGGCCCGGTACATCAACACAGCGAACATGGAAGACCATATACCAGAGCAGAACATGTTGCCCAGGAAAGCCAGAGTTGCGAAGGCATCGGCAACGGGGGCATTATATACCTTCTCGACGAGGATGGTTGGAGGGGAGAGTACAGCGAGAGCTGTATACTCAGACGCCAGGCGGATATCACGGGAATTCAAAGCGGCCATAGGCACGATATCAGTGGACGTCACCTAGCGGCTGCGAACCCAAGCCGGAATAACCAAATTCACCTCACCTGGTCACGGCCGCGATGAACAAGAGGTGCACCGCAGTCATCCGGCAGATCCGTCAACCCCGGCCGGTCGCCCCAGCTTCCGGACCTATTCGGACTTTCCCATCCCCCAAACGTCCGACGCCCCGGTTCGACGAGCCGTCAAAACAGGGGACCATCTCGCCCGCCGCCCAATGGAAGCCGTCTCGGCTCCCCCCATCCCGCCGGCAGCCATGATCCCACAGCGGCATTAGCGGGAGCTCCTAGGTGAAACCGCGCCATAGCTCCCTGCAAGTCAAGCCAGCACGGGCCAATGAGCTCATCCCTTTTAATCAGCCAGCTGCTGCTCGCCCGCGACCCTTACGGAAACCATTCCTCTGAACATTGGCTCGCCCTCCCATCACGCGATTGATCCGAAGGAGACGTCACCGCATCGTACCACTTTCTCCCTCCGCCGCGCCGTATATCAGCGCGCGCCCTCACTCGCCTGCCACCCAGACGAAACCCTCCTCCCAAGATGGCCGGATACCTCTTGCTCGTGATACCGAGCATCCTCATCAGCCTGCTGCTGTCGAGATCGCCGTTCATGATGACCACCGTTCCGCAGACGACGAAGCCCTGGGCCGACGGGCCCATGAAGCTCATCCCGACGCCGCAGTACGTGACCAACAAGGTGAGTAGTCTCGGGCGTGCCTCCGCCGCAGGCATTGCATGACAATCCCGCCTGCGGCCCCACTGAAGAAGCTTCAATTGACCCGAGGGGCCGACAGACGGATCTGTTCACGACGGGCGCCACGCACATGTGCTTGCTGCACAACTCGATCCTGCGCGGCTACAATTCCATCTACCACCAGGCCCCGCACGTCCAGGAGGCCGACAAGGCGGACTTTATCGGATACTCGCAGACCTGGTTCAAGTTTGTCAAGTCGCACCACGATGACGAGGAGGAGACTCTCTTCACCAAGGTCGAGGACCTCTTGAACGACAAGAACGTCTTTGCCGAGACGCACAAGGAGCATGGTACGTACCTTTGATCCAGGACAGCATCTCGATGGACTGACTGACACTCCCCTCGCAGAGTCCTTCCTGGGCGGCCTTGCCAAGTTCCACGAGTACCTGTCGTCCCTCTCCTCGCCGTCCGACTTCTCCGGCGCCGAGCTGCTCGAGGTCATGAACGGCTTCCAAGAGCCGTTCCAGAACCACTTCCACAGCGAGATCCAGACCATCGCCCGGCTGGCGGAGCACCCGAACGCGCCGAAGGAGGGGACACCAGAGGCGGCGAACGCGAGCCTGACGTTCAAGACGTGGGGCAAGAGCACCGTCACCAAGGCCGGCACGGCGGACGTCGTGCCCTTCTTCCTGCTCAACCTGGACCGGACGGCGGAGAGCGGCCTGTGGGCGAACTGGCCGCCCATGCCGGCGCCGATTAAGTGGGGGCTGATCAATGTCGCAGGCGCGTGGCACTGGGGGTGGTGGAAGTTCGCCAGCTGCGACGCAGCAGGGCAGCCGCGGGAGCTGTACGCGCTGCAGTCCGTTTCATCGGAGGAGGACAAGCCCAAGTCGGAGCTCTGAGGGGTTTCGAGGAAGTTTGAAGAAGGATGCTTTCGTGGTTTTTTGGGACGGCGGTCCGGCGTTCGAGGGAGTTTGGTTCGGGTCATCTGTGCTTGTAAGAGAAATATTAAGGCGCGCAGAAAAGAGTCAGTTCCTGTCATTAAAGTCCTTGCCCGCCCGGGGTGTCTTGTCGATGACTCGAGATAGCTGAGCTGTCATAGCTCGCCGGACCCAGGCCCGTGCTGACGCCGGGGCAAGCAGACAGGGAGGTGCTCGGCGACGGTGCCTGATGTCGGCAGCAAGCCGTGCGATCGGCGGCGAGGACCAGGCTGTGCAGCGGCAGAGAGGAGAAACAACCCCCGCGAGAGATTGCCAGCTGGACGCTAGAATCAGCGATGCGTCTGTTCCCCCTGTCAGTGTTCCCTTCTCCGCCGTTAGCTCGAACCTTGATCTCACCGATGTTCTTTTCATAGCCAGAGACATGCAGAAATGCAGACTGCAGGCCAAGGACGAACACGGCCGACGACCAACCTCGTTGAGCAGCATACCACCTACATTAGTTCACGGCCGTTCTCGTATGTGTGCGGCGACTGCGATGCCCAGCGATGAGACGCCCACGAAGGCCGCGAGGTGCAGAGCGAGGCCAGCTGCAATGCGACGCAGCCTGCAGACATGCAGACGCACCGCGCCGGGGCGGCGGCGGAACCTTGTTCGTGTTGATGGCCAATCGAGGGCGCGTTCCCATGGGGCTCCGGCGCTGTTGGTGTGCGGTGTTTGGCGGACGGGATCGGATGTTGCACCCTGGCTGGGCTGGTCCTCTCGCAGGCCGCACCGCAGTCGGTCCCGCAACAGGCAGTAAGAAACATGCGAGGATCGTGTCAAGGAGAGCATTCGAGGCTCGGAATCCTTCGCAAATGCTCTCAAAATAACACCGGTCGATCAGAGGCGCGACCGGTGGGCGACCTTGGCGATTGCATCGCACCCGAGGCCACGAGGGCGGCCATAACGGAACAAACCGCCAACGGGAGTCTCTCGCCAGGCAGCCCCGTTTTCGATATGCCGATTGATCGTGTCTCTGATGACGTTCGACAAGTTGTTGTACTCGCCAAACACCCTTCGCGACGGACGTACAGAGGGTCTTGAGCCTGGTGCTTCACCGTCAGTTTTGCCGTGCGGTGAGGATCAAGACCGACAGACCGGGGTCTATCGTTAGACCTTCTCGTTCGCGATGATCAGCCCGGCGCTGACTGGGACGGGATTGCGATTCCTGGGCAGGGACGTTCCACGGGGGTTGCATCACCCCACCCGGCCTGCTCAGCGCTAGAGCAGGCCRGGTGTGTCTTCCTGCACACGGCGAGGGCTGGAAGGTGTCGTGCAGGAATCTCATTCAGCAGCTGTTACTAGAGAGTAGAGACGAGGCCAGAGGGGGGTGGTCGTGGAGGTTGGTGGAGAGACAAGTTTGGTGTTGCTGGGGATGCAATTGGTGTTGGGCGGTAAACTTGCTCAAACGCTCTCAGGATGAGAGAGGCAGGAGCGATAGCGCTTTCTTGGCGCCTGCCCAACATACGATAACACAGGCGTGGGAAGGGGAAGGTGCCCGCACGCCGACGCCTCCACGTCTCGACCTCCAGCGGCGCCTTCTGCAGCGGTGGGAGCACAGAAATCTTTCAAAATGTTTCATTCGTCGACTGCCGCTTCGTTGGCCCCCAATTCGACCTCGTGGCTTCCTTTTTCCCTCTTCCCATCCCAACTACGAGGTACCTCTACGTCCTCTTCACCTTGAATTGCCTCCAACATGCTCAAAGTGGAGCCTCATCTGATTAGAGGTTTACCTTCCTCCTCATGTCCTTACAATGTAGATAGTTGTACTCTGCAAGTACCTTTTCTACGAATGTACCTACCATTCTCTCGTTCTCGTGTCTTCTCTGCCGCGATCTCCTGCCCAGAGATACCTGCCGAATCTTACTTCGTTCCAAGACCTTGTACCCTTGTTTGTTTCTCGGGAAGGAAGCCAAGGTAGCGCGGCCACAGAGACCCTGACCTTGGCCGTTCCCTCCTTCCTCACCCCCATGGAAATCTAGCGCAAGTGGATGCACAGCTGTTTCCCTTCACGGCAGCAAGAGCAGCAGATCCCACTCTAGACCCTGCGGTCTGGGACTGGTATAAATCTCCTCTCCCTGCCCTTCCACTTCAACTTTGTTCGTCTGTTTACTCTCCAGGTCATCATCATCTTGACTCGATCACAGCAAGCCTTTTCTTGTCAGCATCCATCTGATCGACGTCTCCGCTTTTGGAAGAGCATCTCTGATATCCCGGTATCTCTCGACTTCACAAACATCGCTTTCTCCCAACGACACTCCACCTCGCCACGACACGATGGATCACGGCGGTATGACAATGGCCACGACGACGGGCGCCATGGCTGCTACCGGCACCATGAGTGGCATGTCCGCAGCTACTAGCAAGGCTGCCATGTCTGGCATGGGCGGCGGCAGCGGCTGCAAGATTTCTGTAAGTTGTTGCTCCACTCGGCACCTCCACCGGCATCACCAACCCTCAACCACCACTACTGTCTCGTACATCACGTCCAGAACTAACTCGGCTGGACAGATGCTCTGGAACTGGAACGTCATCGACTCGTGTTTCATTGCTCGATCATGGAGAATCACCTCCCACGGCATGTTCGCCGGATCCTGCATTGGCGTCATCCTCCTCGTCATGTCCCTCGAAATGCTCCGCCGCGCCGTGAAGGAGTACGACCGATACCTCATCCGAACCCACAAGGCTCGCCACGCTGCTCTCAACCCTCCCGCCGCCGGTGCTGCTGCCGCTAGCTCCGAGAGCGCCGGGGCAAAGGACCCTGCCGCACCAGCCGTCGCCGTTCCCCACGTCCTCCCGCCTTTCCGCCCCAACGTGTTCCAGCAGGCTGTCCGCGCCCTGCTTCACATGTGTCAGTTTGCCGTTGCCTACTTCGTCATGCTGTAAGTCATCCCCATTTCGCAAGCTACAACGCAGTTGCTCACCCCTCTCTAGCCTCGCCATGTACTACAACGGATATCTGATCATCTGCATCTTCCTCGGATCGTACATCGGATCCTTCATCTTCCAATGGGAGACGCTGGTCGACGAGTCTACCAGTGCGGCTAAGGAGGCCACTGTCTGCTGCGGTTGAGCGTGGCGGGCCTCGATTGATCCACTCTGTGAGAGGACCCTGGTTTGAAGCAAGGAGTTGATAATACTATACCCACGCAGCAATGACTGCTCGTTTTGTGCTTTCGAATCGAAACTTAGATTTTAATAATACCAAGACACTCTCCCACTACCTTTCGTCATGCCGGTGTCTTGATGTTCGCTTGCTGTGGAAAGCCTTCGCCTGCTCACACATGCCCTTGAGCCAGGTGCATTCAAAGCGGCGATGGTGTGGATTGGTTGGCCAGGTGAGGTGGCGTGTGCTCTCAACCTTTGAATCAGACCAGCTCTCCTTGGATCATCCAACTGGGATGCCCAGGGATGTGTAGACATGCTTGCCGCGATGGAGACGAAACTGTGAGGCTGGGGCGCTGCATACCTGGGGTCCTAGTTGGACCGTCTTTTCACATCAAATCGTTATCTGAGAGTACAGTATTATCGTCAGCGTCGGAATTCTCAAACACCAAACCTACACCGACGTACTAGAATGGATCTGAAATGTACTACCGAGACTAATGGTACACTGCATGTACTAGCGCATCGCGATTGATTTCCGTTCCTTTCAATATGCTATAAAACGTTTGATTTTGGGTAGCTTCCAGTCAAGGGCCAAGCCGCGTCACAGAGCATCATCATGTCATCGATCAAGAAGGCCTTAGTGAAATGACAAAAGACGACACGAGTACGGCTTGATCTAGGCTTGCGTGTCGTGCCGTATGGCTAGAGGGGGAACGGTCTTCCCGCTCCTGGTGTCCGTCCTCATCTCTCGTCTTGTATTTACTCCTCGTAATAAGCAGACGACAGTGGCATCGAAGTTGCTATACACCACGGGCCCAGAAGGTCGTGTTTATTTTGGAAAGATATAGCGCGCCACACTTCTGCCTCTAGATCACACACATGATCAGAAGGCAGAAACAAGTCTGTGGCCCAGTCTTGTGGTGTGGTAATTACCTCGAGCACTCGGTGCCTTTTTAATGTCTCGCAAGGTCGGATTCCTGACATAGCAAGATCTTTCGGCCAGCACTTTCGTGCAGTATTTGGACGGCGTCGCTGTCTTCCCCTGCTTGGCACATTGACAAGCCAAACCGCTCTCAGAAGCAAGGCTGAAGGCGCATTTACCACCGAGAGATTTTGTTGAGTCTGCGGTGGCTGATGAATGTCAATATTGCCAACCCACGGTATTCAGTATTCAAATTCGTGATAGATTAAAGAGAGGATGATCTATAATTCAACAGGAGGCAATTACGGCTATACGGATGTATCAAGTGTCAAGCTTGAGTGAGGGGCGGGCGAATCCATGCGGGGTTTGGGGCAGGCAGGGAGTGAAGTACCTAAGGTTGCGTACGCTTCGGTGCCTGCCTTGTAAGTCAAACACCACACTCACCTGCATACCAACCATCAACATCTTTTCATCACTGCGAATCCAACCAAAAAAGACCAATCCAACAACCCAGAAATCCACAGTCGAAAGCACCAGACAACATGCCGGCCGAGGGAGTCTACTTCACGCCCGAGGGCAAAAAGACCGTCATCCCCCTCGAGAACAACCCGGAGGTCTTCACCTCGCTGGTCCACGAGCTCGGCGCGTCCCCGGACCTGGGCTTCTTCGACGTCTACAGCCTCGACGAGCCGTCGCTGCTGGCGATGGTGCCCCGCCCCGCGCTGGCGCTCATCTTCATCACGCCGGCGCCGATGTACTACGCCGTCCGCGCCGCCGACGGGACCCGGCTCGCCAGGGAGGACGGCGTGACGTACGCCGGCAAGGGCCCCGCAGAGCCTGTCATTTGGTTCCGGCAGACCATCGGCAACGCCTGCGGCCTGTATGCGCTGATCCACGCGGTGGGAAACGGCGCAGCGAGGGAGTTCGTCGGGGAGGGGTCGCTGGTGGATCGGTTGCTGAAGGAGGCGGAGCCGCTCGCGTGGGAGGAGAGGGCGGATGTGCTCTACAAGAGCGAGGAGCTTGAGGAGGCGCACATGAAGGCCGCGAGGAGGGGGGACACGGCGGCGCCGCCGGCGGAGGAGAGGCCGGGGTACCACTTCATCGCGTTCGTCAAGGGGAAGGACGGGCACCTGTGGGAGCTGGAGGGAGGGTCGGACGGGCCCGTGGACCGCGGGGCGCTGGAGGAGGGGGATGACATGCTGAGCGAGCGGGCGCTGGAGAAGGGGGTGAAGAGGTTCATTGGGTTCGCGGACGGGAATTTGGAGTTTAGCATCGTTGCGCTGGCCAAGAAGGAGTGATTTGTTTGTCGGTGGGAATAGCATCACAAGAGGTCACTCCACCAGTCTCTGATTCAAGCCCAAAGACTCGATTGCAGAAAAAGATGGCTATGGAACTAGCTGGACAAGTGCTATCATCGATGTGAGTCCAAATACTCTCGCCACTGATTGACCATCCCTTTTTTTTGGAGTTTCGACCCCTACAAGCACTGAATTCAAGCTCCTTCCACCATCGCCCAACAGCCAGGGTTCTCGGTGAGGCTCACCTTCGGTGAAGGGTGTACGGTGAGTGGTGAGGGGCTGGTGAGGGGTAAGGGCGAGGCGAGGCGAACTGGGCTCAGCCTTGGAGCCCCCCACCATCCGCACTGTCCAGACCCTGGCCCCGCCCATCCAATCAGCAGGCGGTGCCGGTCCAACCATCGAAACAGCTAGAAGGCACCGGGTGGTGAGCTCTGGGCCGTTTTCTTTCTGCCTTCGTCCCGCCTGCCGCACCCTGCGAAAGCCACTTTCAATCTTCTCTCCTCAGTTTTCTCGACATTTGACCAGCAGAATACCCTCCCAAGAAATACCCCAAAACTGCGATAATTGCTGATTTCTAATCTTCTTTCCTCTTTTTTAAAGCCGTTCACACGCCCATTTTCGACATACGAGAGACAGAAAAAGCCATGGCTTCCGCAGACGAGCTCAAGGCTCTCGGCAACAAGGCCATTGCCGAGAAGAACTTCGACGAGGCTGTGTAAGTGATGTTCCTCTCCAACCTCGCTCACCACGCCGTGGAATCCGTCTGCTAACTGCCTCCGAAGCGCCAAGTTCACCGAGGCCATCCAGCTCCAGCCCGAAAACCACATCCTCTACAGCAACCGCTCCGCCGCCTACGCCTCTAAGAAGGAATGGCAAAGTGCCCTCGACGATGCGAACAAGACGACCGAGCTGAAGCCCGACTGGCCCAAGGGCTGGGGCCGCAAAGGCACTGCCCTGTACGGCCTGGGCGACCTGCTCGCCGCGAACGACGCCTACGAGGAGGGCCTGAAGGTCGACCCCAACAACGCTGCTCTGAAGAAGGACCTCGCCGCCGTGCAAAAGGCGATGAAGGACGAGGCTGGCGGTGGTATGTTCCGCAATGCCCCTCCCACGGAAAACACAGAACGCTAACAGCTACAGACGCCGGCGACCCGGGCCTCGGTCTCGGAAACATGTTCAACGACCCCCAGCTCCTCCAGAAGCTCGCCGCGAACCCCAAGACGAGCTCATTCCTCAGCGACCCCTCCTTCATGGCGAAGCTCCAGCAGATGCAGGCCAACCCCAAGGCCTCGCCCGACCTGTTCAGCGATCCCCGCATGCTGCAGGTCCTCGGTGTCCTGATGGGCGTCGACATGCAGATGGGCATGCCCGACGACATGCCCGGCGCTTCCCAGGACGCCGAGATGCGCGACGCTCCCGCCCCCGAGTCGAAGCCCGCCGCCCCCAAGAAGGCGCCCAGTCCCGAGCCCGAGCCCGAGGAACTCGACGAGGAGGCCCTGGAGAAGAAGAAGGCCAAGGAGGCCGCCGACAAGGAGAAGGCCCTGGGCACCGAGAACTACAAGAAGCGCAACTTTGACGAGGCCATCGCCCACTACACCAAGGCCTGGGAGCTGCACAAGGACATCACCTACCTCAACAACCTCGGCGCCGCCCTCTTCGAGAAGGGCGACTACGAGAAGTGCATCGAGACGTGCACCCAGGCCGTCGAGGAGGGCCGCGCCATCTACGCCGACTTCAAGATGATTGCCAAGAGCTACGCCCGCATCGGCTCCGCCTACGAGAAGCAGGGCAACCTCGAGCTCGCCATCGAGAACTACAAGAAGTCGCTGACCGAGCACCGCACCCCCGACGTCAACGCCAAGCTGCGCGCCGCCGAGCGCAACAAGGTCGAGCAGGCCCGCCTCGCCTACATCGACCCCGCCAAGGCCGAGGAGGCCCGCGAGGAGGGAAACAAGAAGTTCAAGGAGAGCGACTGGCCCGGCGCCGTTGCCGCCTACAGCGAGATGATCAAGCGCGCGCCCGAGGACCCCAGGGGCTACAGCAACCGCGCGGCGGCCTTCGTCAAGCTGCTCGAGTTCCCCAGCGCCGTCGAGGACTGCAACACGGCCATCAAGAAGGACGAGACGTTCATCCGCGCCTACATCCGCAAGGCGCAGGCCTTCTTCGGCATGCGCGAGTACTCCAAGTGCGTCGACGCGTGCACCGAGGCCGCTAAGGTCGACCTCGAGCACCACAAGGGCGCCAACGCGCGCGAGATTGAGCAGCAGCAGCAGAAGGCCTTCAACGCCATGTACGCGGCGCGCGAGAACGAGACAGAGGAGCAGACGCGCGAGCGCCTTGCCCGCGACCCTGAGGTGAGTTCAGCAGCAGAAGCAAACCCTTTTTATCTCCGTGACGCAGAAGCTAACAAATCGTTTGTCACAGATCATGAGCATCATGCAAGATCCCATCATGCAGTCCATCCTCCAGCAGGCGCAGTCGGATCCGGCGGCGCTGACGGAGCACATGAAGAACCCCGAGATCAGGTCAAAGATCCAGAAGCTGGTAGCGGCGGGAGTTATCCGCGTCGGCCGGTAAGCACGCCGCGGGTGGCGCAGCGGTGGTGGTGTCGTTGGAGTTGGTGTTGGTGGGTGCGGGGTGAGGAGGCCGCAAAGCAGGTCATGTGTAATGGTTGGACGACGAAATGTTTAAAAAGGTTCACTAGGCTAGGTCATTCGTAGTGGTTGCAATGTGACCCCGACAACTGAGATTTCCCACGTGAGGGCCCAGGACAACATGGTGAATGACTCTTTTTAAAAGACTTTGGCAGCGAGTGCTCGACACCGCCTCGGACTTGTCAGGTCTCTGAGACAGGGCTCCATCTTGAGTTGGTCTGCAGATGGCTTCGGCGGTCTGAGTGGTGTGCCCGACGAGGTTCTCATCGTCGCTCGTGTAAGTGTCAGCCGCTTGGTAGATACGACGGCGGATTCTATGGCTCTTCCGTTGTTTATAGACGAGGCGCTTGGGTTTCCATTGTTCATTGTCTTTTTGTTTTACTTTGTTTCTCCTTTTTGACTCTATCGTTCAACTCATTTCAACTCCACTAATCAGATATGGACTCTCCCATGAAAGAAGGTATGTCTTCCCGTTCCCAAGTCTCTTGTCACGACTAACACGCCCAGCATACATCCAACTCATCGAAGTCATCGCCACCGAACCCC
Organism: Colletotrichum magnum; assembly: GCA_022457145.1. Taxonomy (NCBI): domain Eukaryota; kingdom Fungi; phylum Ascomycota; class Sordariomycetes; order Glomerellales; family Glomerellaceae; genus Colletotrichum; species Colletotrichum magnum. Next base: position 123,159 of record JAJHHK010000035.1, on the reverse strand, counting down.
CCGACTCCCGCGACACCCAAGACCACGTCCGCCAGCTCATCTCCTCCCTCCCCTCCGTCCTCCGCGCCCGCGACGACGACCAGCGCACCGCCCTCCACCACGCCTCCCGCCTCGGCCGCGCCGCCGTCGTCGACGCGATCCTCGCCACCACCAGCCCGGACTCGGACGTCGACGTCCGGGACGCCGACAGCTGCACGCCGCTCCACCTCGCCGCGCGCAACGGCCACGACGCCGTGGTCCGCGCGCTGGTGCGCAAGGGGGCAGACGTCCGCGCCGAGGAGAGCTTCCGCGAGACGCCGCTCCACGAGGCCTCGCGCAACGGCCATGCAAAAATCGTAGGGTTCCTGATCGCGAGCGGCGCCGTCGTCGACGCGCCCAACGCCGACCGCGGGACGAGCCTGCACGTCGCTGCGCGGAGGGGCCAGGGGGGCGTCGTCGCGTGCCTGCTCGCCGCGGGCGCGAACCCGGCCACGAAGGACGCCGTCGGCGACACGCCCCTCCACGACGCCGCGCGCGGCGGACATGAGGCCGTCGTGAACATGCTGCTCGCCACGGGGCTGGTCTCCATCGAGGCGCAGAACGCGAACGACTTCACCCCGCTCAGCGTCGCGGCGCGGCACGGCCGCGAGGCCATCGTGCGCAGCCTCGTCGAGCAGGGCGCGGACGTGGACAGCGTCAGCAGCGAGTACTGCACCCCCTTGCACCAGGCTGCGTCCGAAGGGCATGATGGCGTCGTCAGGATTTTGATCGCCGCCGGCGCGGACGTGGACCTGCAGGACCGGGACGACCAGACGCCGCTGCACGCGGGGGTCATGTTCGAGCACGCGGCCGTCGTGGCGAGCCTGCTGTCCGCGGACGCGGACGTCAACGTGCGCGACGTGGAGGACTGCACGCCGCTGCACCACGCGGTGAAGAACGGCAGCCTGGTCGTCGTGCGCGACCTGCTCGAGGCGGGGGCCGATCCGACCGTCATCAGCGCCAGCGGCGAGACGCCGCAGTCGCTCGCCCGCTTGCTGGGCAGCGGCGCGATCGCGGACCTGTTCGACGCGCCGCAGGTCGTGCCGAAGCAGTCCGTCATGTCCAACTTCCGCCCGCGCAGGACGCGCCCGCCGTCGAAGCCGAACCAGGAGGCCGAGGCGGACGCGTGCCGGCATTTTAAAGGGTTGTTCTGGTGTCCTACCTCGGATGTGAGTTTCGATAGTTTGAGTGTTTGGGATATGTTGTACGACCCGGAGACGGAGATTCGGTTGACGCCGAGGCCGGCGCCGCCGACGCCCGTGCCGGCGCGGAGCCCCGCCCGGAGTCCCATGAGGAGTCCGGCGCAGAGTCCGGCGCTGTCGCCTAAGGGTAGTCCTGCGAACTCGCCGCCGCGGTCGCCGCTGCTCACGCCCCCTGGTCCCGGGCAGCAAGGCGTGCTGAGCCTGAAGGAGACGAAGAGCAAGCCGATCCAGCAGCTGCGAAAGACGTCGTACACGTCCCGGGCCCCGCGGGACGAGAAGCCGATCAAGCGGTGGTTCCACCTGCCGGCGAACAACGTCGCCTGGGTGATGGACCTCGTGCAGCGCGTGTGCGCGATGGACCACCGGACGGAGGCGGAGTGCGACCGGGTCATGGCTTTTATTGAAGAGACGTTCCACGAGATGAGGACGGGCGAGCCGTACCGCAAGCCGCACTTTGCCATGGACGTCGCGCCCGAGGTCGTTCTCCCGGGTGCTGCCTCCGGCCCGGGGTTACCCACGACGCCGCCGTGCTCGCCGCAGTCGAGGATGTTCTCCCTCGTCCTCCCCGTGATCGACGTCGACATGGACGAGGGCACGAAGAGGATGCTGCAGGACGTGCAGATCGGCGACGAGACGCGCCTCCTCCGGCCGATGGAGCTCATCGCCGGCGGAGGCGGCAACGACAAGCGCGAACCGGCGCAGCCGGCGACGAAGCACCCGCTGAGCGCGATGCCGACGAACCTGCAGCACTACCTCTTCCCGCACCTGGCGCACTTCGACGCCATGGCGAAGCTGCGCGCGAGCTTCACGAAATCCGAGCTGCACGTCCCGCGCGCGCTGGACCAGTCGTACCACGAGTCGCTCAGCGCGGCCGACCTGGCGCTGCGCAACGAGAGCCAGGTGCTTCTGCGATATCTGCGGCGAGTCGAGGGGAGGCTTGTCGCGCCCGAGGAGGAGAGTGCTGGCGCGCAGCCTTTGGTGGAGGATGCTCCGCAGGTGGTGCTGGTGCGTCCGCAGGTGCAGAGGAACCCGTTCGACAGGAGGGCGTTCAGCAGGCAGACGAGCTCGAAGCAGAAGAAGACGGACGGGACGAAGGCGGAGCTGGGGCGGATGGCGGGGCGGCAGGACCAGGCGAGCAGCGTGCAGGCCAAGATCTCGAGGGAGAGGAGGAGGGTGGACGCGGAGAGGAGGAAGCAGATTCTGTGCGTTGCGCAGCTTTGGGTTTGGAGGATCGATGAGAGTGGGTTGTTCCTGAGCCCCCCTTTATCATGAGGATTGAAAAAGGGGCATATGTGAGTGGAGGGAAACCTTTGCTGACACCAAACAGACACTGTGATCAGCGCGTTCCCCGACCGGTGGGACGACAAGAACGCCAAGACGCTGCTCAACGGCATCAAGCACCGCGTCCTGGGCATCCGGGACCTGCGGTCCGAGAACACGGACATGATGCGCATCGTCGAGAGCATCCTCGAGAGCGCGGTGGGGTACAGCGAGGAGCAGTTCCACTTCCAGTTCGAGGGGCCGAGGAGTTATTGTAATGTCTTTGCGGCGTCCATTGCTCATATCGTGAGTCCCTTTTTTAAATCAACCGTACCTCTGTTCCCGTCTTTAGTGTCCAGCCGTACTGAGACATCACACAGTCCAACGAGGCCATGAAGCGCTACGCCGAGTTCAAGGCCTCCATCAAGAAGATGGGCACCTCCAAGACGGTCCTCGACGACCTGCGCGCCGAGATCGAGCTGCTGCAGGAGATCGACGACGTGCGCGAGGAGATCAACATGGTGAAGCGCGTGCTGCGGTCGCAGGAGCGCGTGTTTGAGGAGTTTAGGGGCGCCGAGGTCGTTGGCGGTGCTGGTGCTGACAAAGGCGGCGTCGGCGAAGGCGGGGACAAGGCGAGAAAGGCGTTTAAGCATCCCACGCTGGACTTTTTCAAGAGGTTGGAGGAGGATGCGAACCGCGTGCGGGATTCGGTGAGTTTTGGTTTTGTTTGTGGTTGGTGAAGAGTGGACAGTGTTGACAAAAGGGGCAGATTACGACGTTGTTGGATCTGAGGCAGCGGGAGGCGAATATCGAGGAGGCGCTTTCTGCGAGCGAGCAGTCCAAGATTTTGTTCATCTTCACCGGCGCGACGGTCGTTTTCGTAAGTACATCGCGATTTATGAAGGAAAAACGGGGCTTTTCTGACGATTCTAGGCGCCCATTTCGTGGGCGACGGGCATCTTCGAGATCGAAATCGAGGGACTTCCAAGTCCCACCACCGCCGGGACTCTGATCCTCGCATGCTGTACGTCTCCCTCTTGCCCCCTCTTGAATCTAGCTGACAACCCCCCGTCTAGTCCTGAGTCTAGTCGCCACGCTCCTCCTCATCGCCCTCTCCCTGAAAATCTACGAGTTTGTCACCCAGGGCCAGGCCACACAGCTTTCCCAGACGTTCTGGGAGTTTTTCGAGAGGAAGAGGAAGCAAAAGACGCCGGCCTCCGTGAAGACCTCGCCGCCCGCGTCGCTGGGCGCGTCGACGCAGATGAGCAGGCAGAGGCGGTCGTCCGTGTCTGCGCCCGTTGCGGCGACGGCGGTGAGCGAGAGGAAGACTATTAGGAGGCGGCTTGATGCTTTGAGGCCGAGGAGGAGGGGGAGGGACGAGGAGAAGGGTATTTCTGGGAAGTGAGGACTGGGGTGATTTGGTTACATGAATTGATTCTGACTGGAGGTACAGCGGCGACTACCTCTGGGCCTGCCTGTATATATACACTTATGTATACCTATGCATCTTCTGAGAAATCTTCCTGTTCAAGTTGTTTAGTCCACAAACGATCACCATGCTTGCTTCGTTGGTCACCATGGAACGTTGGTCCCATCGTACACGCTAGACTCCTTCATGACGCCTGCGTCCTCCCAGCCCTTGACAAAGACCTTCGGCATCTGCCCGTTCGTCTCCTCATTCGGCCTGTAGATGATTTCCAGCGAAGCCTTGRCTCCCTCCTCGGGAGTCAGGTCTGCCACGTCGCATCCACCAAGATCGGTCTTCATCCACTAGCCAAAGAAGAATGGTTTATCAGCGGCGCTTCAACACGAGAAGTTTACCAGCAACGAGGGCGGACGTACACCAGGACAAAGAGCCATGAAGGAGAAACCCTCCTTGCCGTGGTCGAGGGCATACTGGACCGTCAGGGCGTTCATGGCGGCCTTCGAGATCTTGTAGGCGGGACAGGGGGCGAAGTGGACGTGGGGCGCAAAGGTGACGGAGCCGAGAGTCGTTGAACTGTGCGAGTCCGGTCAGATAGGAAACGAGGAACGTGTTCTGAGGGGTTCATTGATTTGTTGACTTACATGTTGGCCACCTTCTTGAGCTTGCCCTGCTGCAACAGGGGAAGGAAGGCTTGGGTGACCCTGTGGACGCCAAAGACGTTGACGTCGAGGCTTTCCTGGAGGGTCTCCCTTTGCAACGGCATGTTAGCCAAGGTATAGTGTGTTGACGTCACGGATCAACTTACATCGACTTCACGCCGTCGGCGGTGTATTGGCAGATGCCGGCATTGTTGATCAGAACGTCAAGACCCTTGCCACTTAGCTTCGTCTCAACCTCGGCCGCCGCCATATTGACGGATGCATCGTCGGTGACGTCGAGTTTGACCACCACGACGCGGCCGGACGAGCTCTTGGAGAGCTCGTTCAATTCGGGTGAGTCTCCGCGGGCCGAGGCAACGACCGTGCCGACCTCCGAGGAAGGGCGGGAGGCCAGCTCGTGGGCAAGCGCCAGGCCGAAGCCTCTAGATGCGCCGGTGATGAGGAACGAAGCCATGGTGGTGGGGGTGGCGCTGGTGGGTGTGGCGGTAACGTGTCAATACGTTCGGTAGAAAGGGGGGGACTAGGAAACGGTGTAGTCGAATGGATCTGGAGCAGATGTTGTGAATGACCAAGTAATCTGCTTTAGCCCATATCTGTTTTCTTTTCAAAACTTTGAGCGCCCAATCATGAACAAAGTTGCTTGGTAATCCAATCTTCCAATCAGCCGCCTTCCTGCTCGTCCCAGCTGTTGGTTGTTCCGTCCCCGTCGTGACAGATCCAGCCGACGCCCGACGCATTCGACTGAAGCAAGGTAGTACCACAGGTATGTTCGGTTGCTTATGTGAGTGGAATCCTTGTTAAAGCGCGGTGACCGGTCTATTGGCCGATGTGGCCCAATATGGTGGCCGTCCCAACTGACACTGCTGCGCCGCGAGCGAGTGGCCGGATTTGCAACAGCATTCCATGCCGGCCCTCGACCTATCGATTTCATGATTAGGGGAGTAAAGACTATTCTTCGAGGCAGTTATGCTACTTCCGCCTCCTCAATTGTATTTGGGATATCTTATCCGACACCCCCTCCAGCCACAACTATGTAGCTAGGCGTCACTAAGTCAATTTTTTATTATTATTGTCGTTATCGTCGTCCGTCATCTTTGTTGTTGTTGTTGTTGTTGTCGTCGTCGTCGTCGTCCATCATCGTCGTCCGTCATCGTCGTCCGTCATCGTCGCCCGTCATCGTCGTCCGTTATCGTCGTCCGTTATCGTCGTCCGTTATCGTCGTCCGTTATCGTCGTATCGTAAAGGGGAAGGCCAATAATTAAAGAGCTAAGCCACATAGGGGGGTGTTGAATACTAGAAGAGGGGGTGATAAATTAGATCTCCTTTATATTTGAGTTTGCTCTCGGGTTCAACATTCATTCTTCAAGAACGCCCTTGCATGTCTACTGTCCAGGAAATCCGTGCTCATGCCATTTCACCAGAAGCAGCCTTTTGTAGTTCAGTGAAAACGTTTCCGCATTCTCTAATACGTATTTACATTGCCATCTTTTGATCAGAAATGCTTAGACTTATCAAATAAGGCAACGCTGCACAGCTCTTGACGTGGGCAACATTATCGATGCTATCACCGATGCCCACGTCTGAGGCACCTCATGCCCACACAAACCCAAGTATTCGACGAGACATGTAGGTTTGAATACTGTGAAATACCGGTTAGCTCTACGTGGTTTACTTCTGTTCGTCGGCTCTGACACAGTTGACTTATATATTGTACACCAGTACCGTCACTAGGCTTTACGTGACCGTTGACGATCATCGTTATGTTCCACTCCGGTTCTACTATTGCTATTAATCTCTCGCCTCTGAGTAGAGATATCGTGTCTTAACGGATGCCCTAGATCTGCTAATCCCTGAGATTGTTCTGGTGCTATTATCAACTTGGATAAATCAGAAGGCATGAAAGCCTTGGTTGAATGTGTGTGAGATCTGGAGCGTCGAAAGAGTAGAGCAGGAAGCCCACCAATCAGCCTAGTAAACTGATTCTCCAATAAGCAACCCAGAATGCCATCTTTCGGTGTCGTCCTGCATGCTGTGCCACCACTACTGCACGTCCAGCAGCCAAGCCTCATGAACAACCTGCAGATCGTTGATTTGCCAGCCTGATTCTGGACGGAATCACAGCTGTCACAAATACTTCCCTTTTCCCACTTCTTCCGGGCTCTTGACCTCTTACCTTCGACATCCTTACTCTTCTTCTCTCCTCCATGGTCACAGTCATCTCGAAATCTGATCACACCATCTTTGAAGGCTTGGCTATTCCGCCCAGCGCCGGTCCTCAGCATGGCTGAAATACTGGGCACCGTGGCCGGCGTTGTGTCGCTGGGCCTGCAAGTCTGCTCGGGTCTCAACACGTACCTCGACGGCATCCAGTGCCAGAAAGACGATGTCGCAGCTACCGCACGGCACTGCCAGTCGACGCAAACCTTTCTCAGGCAACTCGAAGGGTACAAAGACCGCGTCACCACTGTGACCGGAACGGATGAGGCTTTTGCATCGTTGGCGCAGGCCATGTCTGTCGCGAATACCGAACTGCGTCTACTGCGCGATTTCGTCGACAAGCTCTGCGAGAAGAGCACCCGGCCTGGTGCGAGCTCGAGTACCTTCGACAAGGTGCAGAAGAAGCTACGCTACCCCTTTCGACGGGATCACCTTGAGCTCCTTGATGGGCGGCTTGCCAAGGCAAACGAGGCGCTTCAGACCGCCCTTCAGGTGGTTGACATGTTCGTCAAATGGCCTCTCCTGGTGGTGTCGCGCGCAACCATGACTTACGCACTCGCAGGGAATTATCCTTCAAGAACATCGATACACTGCAGCGCATCCAAGTCGACGGAACGACAGCTCGAGCCGAGATTCGGGGCAAGCTCGACGACATTCACCGGGTTTCGGTCCAAGGCAGGGACTCTACGCACGACATATCGCAGGGAGTGACGACTCTGAGCCTGGAAGTTCGAGCCTCGCATGCCGCAATCCTCGACGTCCAAAGGCGGTTGGACCACACATATGCCAACAGGGGACTGCCTCCCAGGAGCTCTGTTTCTGAGTTGATTGAGATTTTCCAAAGACTGGAGTCGTCCGATAGACTCGTGATGCTACATCGATTGTTGTCGAAGCCAGACGCGTTGAGGATAGCTTGCGAGTGTGCGAAATCCAGCACCCAAGTCGCCACTCCAGACCAGTCTGGAAACCTCCGCGCAGATGGAGATGACAACTCTGATTCGACCACTGGAACCTATGCGCGTCTTCTCAAGTGCCGCTGCAACCCGCGAAGGCATCTGAAAAAGAAGACCCGCAACTTTGGACCGGTTTTCTTGACCCAAGGAGCGGTTACGCAATGGGCTCACTCCCCCAGCTGTCCACACGCCGCATGGAACGACGAAAGAAGCTTTTGGTCCGCGGGATTATCGACAAATATGTTTCGAAAGATACTTTCAACGGCAGTCACCATCACGTTGATGTCTTCGACAGGGGCGGGAGGTTGTGGGATGTCGCCTGAATCCTTCACATATCGACCAGTACACCCTCGCTCCCCTGCTTTTAAGATTATAGAAATCTGCTCTTCCTGGCTCTACGGATTTGATGACTCCATTGGTGAGCTCTTGGACAAAACAATCAAATCGCTCCAGTGGCTGTTCACACAGAAGAAAGCGTCGCCTTTTGATCTAAATGAGGAAGGGAAGGCCATTTTACACGGGGTTTTCAGGCCTCGTTCGAGATCAAAGAAGCATTCTGGATTTATTCCACTAGCTGAGTTCCTTACCGCGGCAGGTGTTCCAAACTGCTTCTCGTCGAGCACCACGTGAGTACAACCCTGATGTACTTGTTTATATCGGATGGATTTCATGTTTATATCTGAATTTCTGCGCAGTTCCGGTCAGACTCTACCCTTGCATGAGTATCTTTGCCTTGACTTAGATGACTGCCATATAGCTCCAAGAATCTTGGGGTTATTATTGCCTGGAGACAGTGCTCTAGAAGAAACAACGTCAACAGGTCGCCCTCTTGAATTTGGACTTAACGTGTGGGTACTCGATAAACTTGTCCACCCTCACTATGGTCCCCTCCCAGGGACGATCAGATGTAAGCACCGTCTTGTTATTGGGACCACGCATCACCGCAATGAGGGGCCGGACGACTTTTGAAGGTCGACGCTAACTTAGCCTCTTCTCAGGTTTGGATAGCTCCCTCCATACAGCTATTGGAGAAAGGAACATGAGAGCCCTTGTTGGGCTTCTTGACGAAAACATAGAGTTGAATTGGTCCGAGCCGGACATCTTTGGTTTCACAGCTTTGCAACAATTAAGCTTTTGGATAGATGGGCTGCGGCTGGTTTTAAGCCGCCTCGGAGACTCCGTCCTGCAAACCCATGATCGACACTCCATTCAGCTGCTTCAATGCACAGTTTTTCGGAGCACAAAACTTTGCCAAGAAGCGTCTCGGAGAGTAAGATGCTCAAAATCATGTTCTTGCGATGAGCCAACTGGCCTGCTCTTGCAGAACCGATGCCGGATCAACTTGAGTGCAGAGTTACTGAATAATTTGGTATACGCCAGTGTCCGGTGTCAGGAAACCTTCATTTCCCATCTCAAGACCAGACGGAGTCACCTAAGAGACCTTGCCCTGATACACCTTGCTCCTGAAGAGATTGACCAACTGGGCATTTCCAAGTCTGCGGTTCTTGACCTTCAAACGTCGACAGTAATCCACAAGCTCAAGCGCCGCAACCTCGAGGTCCCTCCCAAGCTGCTCACATACGCAAAGCTCTCGGATATAATGCCACACAAACGGAATATGTTTTATTACACTGAGGTTGATCACGAGACACCACTGTCTATTTATCATATCCTCGCCCAGAATTCCACTAAGCCCCTTACCAACAACCTACTGGAGCTAGTCGCTAGCTTTTACGCAAACGGTTTCGAGGATGTTGATTCCAAAACCTCAGACGGCACCACCCCGTTGATGATTGTAGTAACTCAAACCAGTTGGTACCTGGGGCTCGGCTGTGAGCTTGGGCGTGAGCTCGGCTGTTGGCTTCTGGAGCACGGGGCTGATCCATTTGCACAGTTACCAGATCGAGTTCTGGGATATACCGTCGCACACGAAATAGGCTCGAGATGTGAATTGCTTATTTCATTGGCGATGAAGAATTTCTCCAAGAGCTCGGATTTCTTTCTCAGCGCAGACTCATGTCGCTGCAGCTGCTCGCCCGACGGATGTCGCCCGTTAACCAAGTTGTGGAAAGATGGCTGCTGCTTGTGGGATCCTCCGGAAATGAAGTTCCATGACTTAGCGATGTTTGAGGGGGAATTGGGACTCACTCCTGAGATGGAACTGACGATTCTTCGCATTGCAACCTTTGAGGCCTTGGGCCTTCGTCACACATGTTGCATCAGAGGATGTGTTGACATCGACGAGGACGACCGAGATGAAATCTGGGACGAGGACTCAGAAACACTCAGACAGCTGGAGGATCTTGTTGCCGAGCATCTGGAAGCATTGAGGCGTTCTGGATGTTCGTTATCTGTTTTCCTACAGAACGAATGGAAAGCTAAAATGCAGAAGGTGATGCAGGGATTGTCGGAAGAGAAAGACGCTCTATGGGCGGAAGGACGCGAAGCAATGAGAGAGATGGGTGTTGTTATGCATCATCAAAGCTCTGAGGACGAATACGAGGATCGTCAATCCAGCGATGACGAGCCCGAGAGTCCAGATGCACTTTCTGCGGCGTGCTTGACAAAAAGGATTGATGATGTCATGTCACTGGTAAGGGCGGAACAATGGCCGCCAGAGGGACGATTCTAGGCTTCATCCAGGTCAGAGAAACTCTCTAATAGTTCTCAAAGTGGTTTGACATGGCTGCATGTTCATGTTTCATTTGGCCCAGTATTTGCAGCATTTCATGATGAAAATAGCCCACTGTGACATGGTAGAATCTTTCCGTCACCGACAGCGTGGGCTTGGGGCTGAATCGACATGCCAGCAAGTTCATTCGAAGTGGGCATGTGTGAGACATCAGAGGTGCCGTTGAAGTTCAGCTATCTCCGTCTCAGTCTCGGAACGCACCACGACAACGTTGTAATCACCCAACATTCCTCCACCTCACCTGGCTGGAATGTCCGACAGGAGACCAGGGCAACAACAAGAGCATAACCCGAGGCATCGACAGCAAGCCGTGACCTCCATTTAAAGCCTCCTCCCCTTGACCTGAATAACCTTTCCCTCTCTGCTGAGTTTCCGCCCCTTTCCCTCTCTCGTCCGTCTTCCCACACAAGTGCCTCCCTCCTCTCCCAACCCTCCCCGGAAAGATGCACCTCAGATCCAGCGCCCTGGTCCTCGCGGCCCTTGCCCTCCGCGCCTCGGCCCAGGCCGGCTTCGCCATCCCCGGCGCGACCTACATCGGCTGCAACCAGATCCCCGACATCGGGCTTTTCTTCAGCGACAATTTCGACACTTCCAACGCCCCGGCATCCTGCCAGGACACATGCCTTGCGCGGGGCAGGAGGCTGGCTGCCCTGAACTCGTTTTTTTGCTACTGCAGCCTGGCGGGCGTTGACGAAAACACCGTTTCGTTCGGGCCCGATTTCGACGAGCGGTTCTGCACAACCACCTGCCCTGGGGAGTCCGCTGGCTCCGCTGCTCGGTGCGGTGGGGACCCGCCCAACGGGGAGAGCTATAATATATATGCTCTGTCGGCGCCGCCTGCCACCACTACGACGAGCAGTAGTAGTAGCTCGTCCAGCAGTAGTTCTTTCAGTAGCAGCTCGTCAAGTATCATCTCAACGACCAGCTCGTCAAGCAGCTCAACAATCAGCTCGTCTAGCAGCTCGTCTAGCAGTAGCCCGTCGAGCAGCAGTTCGTCGAGTTCGTCGAGCAGCAGTTCATCGGGTACAGCCTCGTCCACCGACTCGTCAACGTCGTCAAGCATTTCGAGCACCATCTCAACGCCCTCGACCACTTCCAGTTCGACCTTCTCCTCGCCCTCTTCCTCGTCGACATCGAGCACCGGAACCACTATCAGCACGTCCAGCACGTCCACCGCCCCATCCACGAGTAGCACCGCAACCAGTACCTCTTCGAGCACTGGTTCCGCGCCTTCCAGCAGTTCGAGTCCGACTTCGAGCTCTTCTTCGACGACGCGTTTGTCATCTTCGAGCTCGACGTCATCTAGCTTGGGGGCCTCCGTCACCAGCACATCATTGTCCACCACCGGCTCGTCCACGAGCAGGATCAGCTCGCAGTCCGCGTCGAGTAGTGTGTCGTCTCAGGGGTCAAGTTCCACGGGATCTCAAACGTCTAGTTCTACAGGATCATCGGCCGCCTCTTTCAGTCAGACATCAACGACCCTATCCGCCTCATCCGCTACATCAAACCCGGGCTCGACAACGTCCTCTACAACAATCCCAAGCACCTCCTCCGCAACCACAGCCACAGCCACCACGCAGTCCTTCGCGGACCCCTTTTACCTAAGTGTTATCGTGGTCAACCCCGCCCCCGTCCCTTCGGCGTGAGCGCCCAGCAGGACCAGGTTGCGCCAGGCAGGCAACCAAACATAGAGCAAAGTTGGGTTAACGTTTAGAAAGTCAACCCAAGTGTTCTATTGTAGTAGACCACCTTCGTGGCAAAGCAGGGGCCGCCTAGCGACCGTGTGTATGTTGTAAATGCGTTCATTGGCTGGTTTTAGACGTTTAGAGCGTATGCTTTTCGGCCGGAACTGCCGGTCCCATGTCTATTTGGGCCGTGGCATTCTATTCTTGGTAATTAAAACGGGAATAACTGCCCCGGTAAGTCTCCAAGAGCGATCCAGCCCGAAGAATAACGAGGTTTATCACTTCGAACAAACCTGACGACTCGGGGACTTAGGGGTAGTGGTAAACCCCCATCACACCAAGCTTTGAAGGTTCCCCCAGTTCCCGAAAGCGAAATAGGGCACGCCGAAAGGCTAGAACCGAGATTCTAACTTTGCGAGCGCCGGACTCCGCGTTTTGCTGCCGGCGGGAGCCTCGCTTGGTTTACCAAGCGAGGGGCTCGCAAAGGCATGCCGCCGAGAAACCCGGTCCCGCAAATCGGGCGGCGTGTTGCGGAATCGGCAGATGGAGGCCATCATGCAGCGCGATAGCTTAGTGTGCCTGTGGTAGGACCTGAACGGGGAGAAGCTGAAAAGGTATTGGCGGCGTTATAAAGTATGTTTCAGCAGTCCACAAACGTAGTAGAATAGCTGGGTGTCGATATATATACTCAGAATCTGTTGCAACAGTGAATAGTTTTCCTTCTCTTACCATCGTTACCACATGTAAAACGTGGTTATCATGTCAGAAATGGCTCCCAACATGGCTCACATCTGCACTTGGAGGGAGAACACGTACGCGCTGTACCTGGCATCTGCCTCCCTTTTCTTGGCCTTGTGTTGGATATCGAGATCCATCCACCAAGCTCGGAGCCGCCTCGCCTTCCTCAAGGATGGCATGGACATCCTACGCGCCGAAAAGGAGAAGCACGAGGGCGTGCCGTTCCGTATCACCACGGCCGTCGGCGAGGCGACGATCCTACCCGCCGACTTCATCCCGAGCCACCGCCTCACTAACACCATGAGCCTCGGAAAGGCCATGGTGACGGTACGTCTCTGCAGAGATGTGGGCGATGCCGAGTGCCCATGGTGCTTACGAGGGAGCAGGAGTTCCACGCGCACCTGCCGGGTTTCGAGCTCTTCGGGCTCATCGACCACCCGGCGCATGTGCTGCAGAGCGTCGCGCGGAAGCAGCTGACGCAGCACCTGAGTAGGTCGCGCGGGTCGTCTGTAGGTAACATGTCCGGCTGACGGTGCTCTAGACGTGACCACGGAGCCCCTATCAGCAGAAGCCGCCTTCGCAGCCGAGAAGGCCTTTGGAAGCTGCCCTGGTATTGTCACCTAAACCCCCTTGCTGCCCCAGTTAGTGACTTTGTCCAGAGTGGCGAGAGGTCTACGTCAAAGACGCAGTCCTCGACGTCGTAGCCCGGCTCTCCTCCCGCGTCTTCCTCGGGCCCGACCTCTGCCGGAACGAGGCCTGGCTGCGGACCAGCCAGGACTTTACCATCACCGCCTTCGGCGCCGCTGCGAAGCTGAACCTCTTGCCTCCGGGCCTCCGACGCCTCGCGAACGTGCTCGACCCGTCCTGCCGGCGAATGCGAGCGCTCTTGGCCGAGACCCGTGCCGTGCTGCTCCCCGTCCTCGAGCAGCGGTCGCGGCTGAAGGCAGCTGGTGACAAAGAGCTGGCGTTTGACGACGCGATCGAGTGGGCGGAGAGGGAGGCCAAGGGGATACCGTTCGACCCCGTCGCGTTCCAGCTTCAGCTGTCGTTTGTCGCGATTCACACGACGTATGACCTGCTGGGGAGGGTGCTTTCGCTTCTGGCTGAGCGCCCGGAATGCGTGGAGGCCTTGAGGACGGAGATGGTCGACGTGCTGCGGGTTCACGGGATGAGCAAGACGGGGCTGTATCACATGAAACTACTCGACAGCGCGATCAAGGAGACGCAACGGTTCGCGTTGCCGGAGATGCGTAAGCCCCTCGTGATAGCAAAAGATCTTGCAACTGCTGATCAGTCACAGTCACCCTACGCCGCGTCGCCCTCCAAGACTACAATCTCCCCGACGGCACTCTCATCCGGAAGGGAGAGTATACGTACGTCCACTGCTACCACATGCTCGACCCCAAAGTCTACCCGGACGCGGACACCTTCGACATGTATCGCTTCGCGAAGATTCGTGAGCAGCCTGGCGGCGAGGCCAGGGGGCAGTTCATCAGCACGACGCCGGAGCACCTTGGGTTCGGGTACGGGGCGGCGGCGTGTCCCGGGCGGTTCTTTGCGGCGCACGAGATGAAGGTTGCGCTCTGTCATTTGCTGTTAAAGTACGACTGGAGGGCGGCAGGTGGTGGGTTCAAGCCGTTGGCGGTGGGGGCTAGGACTATCATCGACCCGGCTTCGAGGATTGCGTTTCGAAGGCGGAAGGAGGAGGTTGATCTTGGTGCGTTGAGCTTTCGTGAGGGAGACGAAGTTGCTGGTAGCTGGGGTCAGTGAGAGAGTGAATGCCGCGTGGCCTGCTTCAAGAGAGAAGATGAATGAAACGAAACGGTTCACAAGACCTGGTAGTGTTTATGTTTGAGATTCTCAGTGGCCTGTGATTGACTTTGGTAGAGACTCATCCAAGTACGCGTCCTGTGTCATATCTGTGAGAGGGCTGCGGGGTTTTCTTGGCCCATTGTCAAGTAACAATGTTTGTCGACCATCTTTATGCTCCAAAGACGATAATGACATGCCACGATGAAACGGTCTGACAGCTGTCGCTCACTCACTTTGCTATGAGTGGTGTTTCAATATGAAGTGTGAGTGAGTGGTACCATCAGTGAGTGACAAGTGAGTAAGTGAGTGAGTGGTTGGCTGGTGGATCTCTTTATCGTCGCTTATCGAATCAGATGGGCGTCAGATGGGAAAAAAGGGGCAAAATTCCTACAATTGGTTTGCTGGAGCAGGTGGGGTAATTAGTGGGGCATAACCCACCAGCTCGACGTATCATCTGATGTTTTCCCTGTAGCGTCGCATCCGTCCTTAATATTGCCCTGCAACCCTCCACCAATAGTGATCTGCATACGAACACAGGCCCCACCCATTAGTGGATTACAAATCCATGGGTTCTCACACTGTAAGCTCCCCCTTACGGCTTACCTCCGAACTCACTCACTCATCCTTCACTCATCGAATGGAGTGAGCCGCGCGGTCCAGAGACATCCATCGCAGCCTCGTACAGATTCTTCAAATGACATTTCGCGCGCGCGAGTAAACCCACCCATCGGATCGCAATCTCTCTCCCCTAGTCCAGCTGCGCGGATCTCCCGCGCGCGTATATCTCATCCATCATGTTCTCCCGCCATAGGGAGCCCTCGGCCTCCGGGTCGCTCACCAGCCTCCGGTCGCGCTTCAAGTCGTCCATGTCGTCCTCGGCAAAGATTCGCTCCTCCGAGGGCTGCTGGACGTGCCGCCTGCGCCGCAAGAAGTGTGACGAGGCCCGCCCCGTCTGCGAGGGGTGCGCCTCGCTCGAGATCACCTGCCACTACAGCGATGCGAAGCCAGATTGGATGGACGGCGGCGAGCGCCAGAAGGAGATGGCCGACCACCTCAAGAAGCTCGTCAAGATCCAGGCCAACAACCGCCGCGAGAGGAAGTACCTGCAGAGCCTGGACGTCGACGGCCAGGGCCAGGGTCAGCAGCAGCATCATCACCACCACGGCCATCACGGGCAGGACGACTCGGATGGCGAGCACATCCCGCCCGTACCCGCGCTGAGCGCAGACGGAGGATCGTCGAAAGAGACCAACTCTACCAGTCCGTCTACCGTCCACGACACCCCGGGAGACACTTCAAGCCCGGCGTTCCAGCTGGACGCCGTCAAGTCGTCCATCCACGAGATCGCCCCGGCTCCGGCTCCGGCCTCGGCCCCGGCCCCGTCACCGCCGAACCCGGACTGGAGCGCGGCGGCCAGCAACAGCCACCCGAGCCCGGCGGCCCCGGACGTGAACCCCACCAACCCGTTCCCCGACGACTCCAACCTCGGCTTCATCATGATCTATCTCGACTACGTCTTCCCCTTCCTCTTCCCCTTCTACAAGCCCGCCCTCCTCGAGGGCGGCCGCGGCTGGCTCCTCAACGTGCTCAACCACAACAAGGCCCTCTACCACACCGCCCTGTCCCTGTCGTCGCACTTCTTCGGCGTCGTCCTCAACGGCGCCCAGGTCGAGCACACCCCCTGCCGCATCCGCAGCGTCGCCAGCCTGCAGCACCAGCTCGATCTTGCTCTTAAGGAACTCCGCGCCGACATGGCCGCCATCGACGAGGCCGGCGACGTCCAGCGCCGCCTCACCCAGAGCTGCCGCGTGCTCGAGAGCATCGTCCAGCTGCTCGTCTTCGACGTCACCCTCGCCTCCAACGACCACTGGCAGATGCACCTCGACGCCGCCACCGTCGTCTTCCAGCAGATCCTCCTCCGCCCGGACGACTGGGACCCCACGATGCACCAGATGGCCATCCCGCTCCTCCAGGGCGTCCACTTCCCCCCCGGTTCCCACAAGCCGTGGTCCTCCGACCAGGCCGCGCTGCGCTTCTTCACCGCCTCGCTGCTCTATTTCGACATCATCTCCGCCACCTCCCTCGAGCGCCCGCCGAAGCTGCAGGGGTACCACCACCACCTCCTCAGCCCGCGCCGCGAGGAGGCCGCTTGCCTCGAGGTCGAGCCCCGGCTGCGCCTCGAGGAGTACTTTGGCTGCCAGAGCTGGGTCCTCCGGCTGATCGGCGAGATCGCGGCCCTCGACGCCTGGAAGAAGGAGAACCGCCGCGCGGGGTCCCTCTCCGTCACGCACCTCGTCTCCCGCGCCGCGTGCCTCGAGCTCGCCCTCCGCGAGGGCATCGCCTGCATCGAGAACCAGTGCCCGCAGCTCATGGGCACCTCCGCCAGCGAGGTCTCGTGCCTCGCGGGGCAGTGCGTCACCACGGGCGACGGGCAGGTCCTCCCGCCGCCGCACCCGACGCACGTCGACACGACGCGCCTGCCCCCCGACCCCCTGACGCTGTACCAGTCCGAGCAGACGCGCGACACGGTCGAGGCCTCGCGCGTGCACACCAAGATCTGGGCCCACGCCGCGCTGGCGTACCTCTCCACCGTCGTCTCCGGCTGGCAGCCCTCGTGCCCCGAGACGGCGGGCAGCGTGCGCGAGACGGTCGCGCTGCTGGACTCGCTGCACAGCCCCGTGTGCCTGCGCACCGTCGTGTGGCCGTTCTGCGTCATCGGGTGCCTTGCGACGCCGCTGCAGGAGCACATGTTCCGCGAGATGGTCGGCCGCATGGGCGCGCTCGAGGTGTTCGGGTCGATCCGCGCCGCGCTGGGCGTCATGGAGAACGTGTGGGCGCGGAGGGAGGCGATGGACGAGACGTGGGACCTGGCGGCCTGCTTCAAGATCATGGGGCACCCTGTGCTGTTGACCTGAGAGGGGCATTTTTCTGTGGCGGGAGTGGAAATGATGATATACCCATTGTGTTTGGCGTTTGGTTCGGTAGGGGGGTCTCAGCAGGAACAGAGAGAGCAGTATTTTCTCCGGTTTCACAGGAACAGAGAGAGAGAGAGCAACAATTTTCTCCGGTTATTTTTCAATTTTATTAACTTGACGGGCATCGAGCCCGATTGTCCCCCGAAACGCCGAAAAGGAGAAACCCAAGAAACCTATCTACCCAGTAGACATTACCCCAAAGGACCAAATCTCTATTTACCAGCAGAGCTCAACAACCCTTTCCAACGAAAAACCCTTCAAACCTGGGTCTTCTTCGAGGCGGCAGCAGCAGCCTGCCTCTTCTGCTGCTCCAGCAGCCCGAGGTCCCACCACCCGTCGATGAACTCCATGATCGTCTTGCGCCTCGACTTGCCCCTGGCGAGGGGCTTCCGGTGCACGAGGTGCTCCTCGACCTCTTCCTTTGGTGTGGGCGGCGCCGGCGTGACCACCATCTGCGGCAGCACGGGGAGCGGCTGCACCGGCAGCGCGGGCGCCTGGACGATCTCGACGCGCTTCTTGTGCGTCGTCGACGCGTACGCCGTGGGGGGCGGCGGGAACCACGGCCTCTGCTGGGAGGAGACGGACGGGGCGGCAGCGTCGGAGTCCGAGTCGCTGTCCCACCTCTTCTCCCTAGCCAGCACCGCGGTGCCCAGGCTCTTGTTCCCTCCCCGAGGAGGGGGACAAGCATACCCGACGGGCCCCCCACGGGCGCACCTTCAACCCTCAATGTCCTTGACAGCGGGGCGGACGACCTTGGCCCGGCGCCAGAGGCACGCAGCAACAACAGCGCTGGAGGCGAAGAGCACGCACAGCGCGACGGAGAGGCCCCAGACGGCCTTGACGGCGTAGCACGTGCGCTGGTGCGCGCCGACCCAGACGAGGTAGCTCAGCGTGGAGCTGTTTGTGATGTTGGCCGTGACGGAGGCCATGAAGGCCGCGGTGCTTCCCGATTTCGGCAGGGCCTCGCAGGTGAGGTGGGAGAGCGGCTTGCCGAGCAGGCAGGCCACGACGATGACTGCCACCAGGAGGAGGGTGTCGGCGGCCGCGGCGACGAGGAGCGGGAGGAGGGAGTCGTAGTAGAGGATGTAGCTCAGGACGATGTAGAGCGTTGCAATGCAGGACTGTAGTTTCTGTCAGGTTCCGAAAAGGAAGAGAGAGAGTGGGAGGGGGGGCTTACGATGACGAGGGTCCCGACGAGGACCTGCGGCGGCGAGGCGTCGGCGCCGTTGATCTCGGAGATGAAGTTGGCCGTCATGCCGATGATGGCGATCAGCGAGGCGAACTGCATCGCGCGCACGGCGGTGAAGGCGTGCCCGAGGGCGCCGAGGCGCGGGGCCGAGGAAGGCATCTTGGAGAGGGAGACGGGGGTGACGAGGGAGAGCTTCGGGCGCGGGGTGTCGTGGTGGAGCGCCGTGCGGACGGGGAAGCGCCGGGGCGGGAAGGGGATGCAGGCGGCGGCTGAGGAAGGAATTTTGGGAGGATGTCGCCGAGTTGCGACTTTTGCTTTTTAGATGGTTGAATAGGATGTTCGTGAATGAGATACTCGTTTCAGAGCGTGAATGAAAGATGTTCGTTGATCGTGGGTGATTCGTTTCGTTGTGTTCGTTGACTTCGAGTGACTGATGAAGGGAAAACGTTCAAGACCGAAACCGAGAGATAGAGACGAGAGAGACCGAGAGAGACCTGAAAGACTGAGATAGGAAACTGGACCCTAGGAAAGACAGTCAAGGAAATAAAGAGAGAGGAAAAAAGAAAGAAGAGACTGGAATTCTGTTGTAGACTTATGTTTGCTTGATGATGATGAAAGGAAAGAAAAGAGGTTCTCCAGAAGAATGGCCGAGGGTTCTTTATACAACCATCCCTCATTCACTGATTCCATACATCACTCGATGTTGAGGCCAAGCAAGCAAGCCTGCCTGGCGCAAGTTGTTGTTTGTTGCTAATTCCAGCATCCGCGTTCTGGGCCTGGACGTCCGGCACCGCTGTCCCGCGTACCTGCATACATTACATGGCCTACAATAACGGGCTTAAGCCTGTGGTCCGTCGTGGGTCGTCCCTCGTCCCATGCAATCGCGGCCTAGCGCAGGTATGAAGAGCCGCCGGCGAAGATCCAATCACCGGTCGCCGGACCGGGGTAAGCTACATAGGTACCCATCCCGGCGCGGCGCTTAACGCAGCAAAGTGGGGCCATCTTCCCCGGCCTCCCATTGGCAATTCTCCCCGGGGCCACGACAAGCGACGCGGTTAACACCAGAACCTACGAGTGTACATGGCATGTACGTCTCCCGACAACAAGATTAAAGGCCGTCGTAAAAATTAGACGCACCCAATGACCTCTCCCCGCGGGCCCCCCGGCCAGCGGCGGCTGTTTCGTCAAGAGCTGGGCCGGGGCTTGATTGGATCTACACGCACCTCGGCGGCCAACCTCTCGGGCCCCGGTGGAGTTCCAAACAGTCGTCGTCGTCGTTCACGTTAACACACGAACCCTCCAAGACCGCAGGCGCGGCCTAGAGGCTGAGGCGCCAGTTCGTGCAAACCTCCCATCGCGATCCAGCGGACCACCTGAAACCAGGCCCGGCGGCTGCTGGCCCAACGACCTCGCCAGACGCTCCTTCGTATCAAGACCCTGGGACGTGGATGGAATTCCGACGGGTGGTTAGCTGCGGCCCTTCGTTGAGCCTCAACCACCGCGGGACGGCGGATGCCTGGCCCGGGAGAGGTCGGTGGTCCTCTGGATCGGCTTGGCGGTTCACGGGGACTTCAGCTGTCGACGGGTCTGGACTCTCTGATCGTCGTCCCACTGCGAGCGCATGAAGGCCGCCTGGCCGGCCGCAGAGGGCTGTGAGCAGTCCTGCAATCGTCATGCGTGGTTGTAGCCAGGCACAGGGTCACGTCGTGCCTGAAGGTGGGTGAGCAGTTGTGATGTCACATTTGCACGACTCCTCAACAGAAAGCATCGTTTATCAAAATGTGTGTGTGGTTTCGCTTGAAATTTCAGTTAGATGGTTCATGTGTGGCAGTCTTTTGCGCGCCGATACGCCCTGTCTAGCAGCCGACCAGCACCCCCTCGCCTCCTCGCCCTCGCCCGGGCTTCCCTCTCTTCTCTCGCGGCCCCGAGCGACGGCATGGAGGTCCTCGTCCTTGTTTGTCTCCCTTCGTCTTCGTTCTAGTCTCAACCGAGCAGGTCGTCCAGGCCGTGGTTGCCCCCGGAGGACGATCCAGCAGGCTTCGGCGCCGGAGACGCGGCGGCCGGAGCTCCCCAGATGCCCGCGCTGCTCTTCTCCTTGACGAGCTGTCCCATGGCGGGGCCGGCCGTGGGCGTGCTCGTCTTCTTGACACCAACGCTGGCCTGGGACCACAGCGCGCCGAAAGCATCGCCTCCGGCTGCCGCGGGCTTGGCCGCCGCGGGCTTCGACGCCGCCATGCCGCCGGAAGCACCGCCGAAAGAGCCGCCAGCAGCTTGGGCGGGAGGCGCCTGGACGGAGCCAAAGTAGTTGGGCCCCGAGGGCTGGTAGCCGCTCGGCTGGGGTGCCTGCGACGCGGGCGACGCCATCGCCGGCGCGCTGAATGCCGAGTAGTTGGGGCCGCTGGGGGCCGGGGACATGGAGGACATGCTGACCATGTTGCCGAGGTTGGCCTGTTGCGGCGCCGACACGGGCTGCGGGGCGGCGAAGGTCGTAGCAGAGTTGGCGGACGAGGTCATGACGGGGCGGGACAGGGGAGTGGCCGCTGGTGCAGAGGTAGTGGCGGGAGTGGCGGACTGGAAGTCGTCGAACTCGTCGTCGTCGTTGGCGGCCGCCGGGGCAGCAGAGAGAGGGGCGAAGCCGGAGCCGGAGGCGCTGGAGGTCGGCGCGACAACCGGCGCGGGCACGGAGGAGGGGGCGGGGTCGTCGAAGGAGAAGAGGTCGACTTCGGGCTCCTTCTTCTTGGGCGGCTCGGCCTTTGGCGCCGCCGCAGCACGCTCGGGTCTCTTGGACCGAGACGCCGAAGAGCTGGCGGCTGGCCTGCTGCCCTCGTCGAACTCGTCGTACTCCTCAAACTTGTCGTTGTGTGCCTGCGTCCTCGAGAAGTCGTTGCTCTCCTCCCCGCCAAAGCCGCCACCGTCACCGTAGACGCCGCCCGAGTAGCCACCGTAGCCACCGGACTCGCTGCCAAAACCTCCATAGCGGCTGCCGCCGGCGCCGCTCGAGAAGCCGCCGCCGAGACCCATGCCGCCCTCGACGCCCGTGTACTTGTTCTTGGTCGCCCTCGCCTTCTTGCGCTCGGCGCGGATCCGCTCGACGTCACCGAGAAGCTCGGCCAGCTCCTTGGCGCGGTTGCGCACGTTGACACCCTGGTCCTTGCCGTTCTGGTCGATGTAGTGGAACTGGCGCAGCATCTTGAGGAGTGTGATGTGGCCGCGGGCGTCGTCGATGACGCGCTCGGACCCGTGCTTGATGAGGAACTCGAGGAGCTGGAGAGCCTTGTAGATCTGTCGCCATTCCTCGGCGGACTTTTCTGTGAATCGGCGGTAGATCATGGGCATGATCTCGTTGAGGTTCGCGCTGGGGGGACGTCAGCATTGGCAGCCGGTCGTGTCTGGCTGGGGAGAGGTACTAGTTGAAGGTGCCGTTGGCGATCTCCTGCATCAGCGAAGAGGACGCGCCCCAGGGTTCGTTGTTGGTGGCCTCGCGAACCTGCGATTGTCAGAGGGTCGGACGTCTGGGGCGGCCATCAGATGGATAGACGAACCTTGGCCTCCATCTCGGTGTAGTTCATGACAGCTAGGGGCGGTCAGCGGGAGGTCGTTAGGCATCGCGAACTGGCTATCTGGTCTTTACCATTTTGGACCTTCCGAACTCCGGCCTTGACGTCGTACAGCGTCAGGTTCGAGACGGAATCTTTGAGCTGGTTCCAATCCATGGCGGCGGTCGGTTCAGAATCAAACGGGCGGAAAGACGATGGCGGCAGATGGGAAGATGGACGGCGCTCGTGAGGGCGAAGATGAATCCCCTTTGGCTCCTTTGTCGACGTTTCAAAGAGATGCGTAGCTAGCTGGCCACCCTGGAACTTTCAGGCTCAGAGGTTCGGCCTCGGGCGGCGCGGCAGCAGGGGGGTACGTACCTTCATTCCCCCAAGGCGAGATTGGCTCACGCTGAAGAAGGAGAGGTGGAGAAGGGAGCATAGTCACGTGACGGCTCTCTGAAATGGAGTGAACTGACTAAGTGTTACCTTCTGGTAGTATTCTTAGTCAGCTGGAAGACATTGAAGCTCCCCGTCCAGCACCTCATTCAGGTGGGGCGGGAGCTGTAACCTGAGGCGTAAGGTAAGAAGGCAGAGCTGGATACACTGTAGAACCATGGAACAGCTGTTGTTTCTCCCCGGAACAAAACGGTCTCAACGAGGAGACAACTGGTTCTTTTTTCAATTAGGTTTCAGCATCTGACAGACAGGCTTTTCTGTCCCTGACAGCGGCATTGACTGCTCAATTCAGAGTTGGACGCCCCAGACTGTGTGCATGCGCCTCCAGTCGGCATCTGTAGCCTGTAGCTGCTGGTTCCCTTCAATTGGAGCTCCTCCAAATTGGCTGGGGGGGATAAGCCCGTGCTCCAGCGAGTACCTAGCGCTATTACCTAGCGCCGTAGTTTCTTCCTCGTTCCTCAGGTTGCCGTGCCGCGCCGTGCCGCTGCTCCCTGTTCGGACCTGGAGGTCACCTCACCAAAACTTTTTTCTGAATCGCGAGACAGCCAGCAAGACTCCTTTTCCTCATCAACTCCGGCCACCGTGTGTAACATCATCACTCTTCGTCTTCGTCTTCTGTACCATTACTTTTCCCCGTGTAGTCCTGCTCCTTGAGGTACGTGAACTGGTTCTTTTTGTCGCCACTATTCTGCTTTTTCTTCTCTTGTTTCCACGTGCGTCCCCAACCCAGCCTTCCCCATTTCCACATATCCTAGAGCACCAGCAGCACCAGCATCAGCACCAGCACCAGCAGCAGACGGCCATACGGCTAGGGCGGCTCGCATGCAAGTCAAGTCTATCGAGGTGCCAGGCCCAAAGCTGTGGCTTTGCCCGGAGCTTCCTGCAGCTTGATCTTGTGGCGAGCGAGTTCGACCCAGGCTGAAGCTACTCGAGGTAGCTAGGTAGCTAAGCTGTCAACCAGCTTGGATAGCTCCAGCGCCAAACGGCGGTGACGGGCAGGACACCTTCAGCCTCGGACAGGAACCTCGCCATCGATGCCGATGCAGTGCGTCCCGGCTCGGCTCCTCCTGTCCTATCCCGTTGCCTGTCTTGCCCGGCCATGTCCACCGCTGCTGCTGCTGTGCCATGCCATGCCACACACCACGCACCCCCCGCTTTCCAGCACCCAAGATTCCACGGGCTTCCGAAGTCCCTGTGAAGGTTGTGTCCAGGGCAACGTGGGCCAGTGGGGGACGGTGACTTGGTCGTCGTCGTTGTCGTCTCTGCCTCTGGTTGTCTTGCCCCCCTCTCCTTGCTGTCGCTCCAATGGGCGTCGCCCTCGCGGGTTTTTGACGTGCGTTCTCGTTCTGCTCTCCTCCTGCCCGAGCCGGGGTCTCATTGTCCTCCCAATGGCTGGCCTGGGTGACTTGCCGCCGCCCTGCTCGGAGGTATTTGCCTCATTGTTGAGCTGCGGCGAGGTTGGCCAGGTACCGGTGCCAAGGTGGCAGCTTGCGGCCTAGCCGTGCCATTCCGCCGGCGCAGGTTCGTCGGCAGCAGGTATCTACGACCAGTACGGATACCTTCCTCGCATCCGTATCAATCCTCAATGGCTCGGGCTTGAGATTCTTGTTGTTGCCGACTGCTGGCCGGCCGACGAGGCACGAGGCAGGAATGGTTGAGCTCTGGCCTTTTTTTTTCCTTTCCGTTTTGCTCTCTCGGCTATTCCCAATCGGGCAATGAGGGGTGTCGTCCTGATGAAGTCATCGCCCTCAATGCGCTTGCTCGCTCTTGCTTGCGCGGCAGGAGCTGAGGCAAGCGCAGCAGCCCAGACGGACGGACCGACGAGGACTGCGCCTGCCCGGGCTGGACTAGAGACTGACCCTCGCTCTTTCCCGGTCTTGTCTGTCCTTTTTTCGCCCGTCCGTTCCCTCGCCCGCCGCCGCTGCCAAGTCCCTTCCCCCCGTCAGAACGTCAAACGTCAAGGTCGGGTCCAAGTGGAGGTACATCTGTCACCCAGCAAAGGGAGGTGTGTGTAGAAGGCACAGGTACCTACCCTCAGTCCCCTCCCTGGTTGCCATCGTCCCTGCCTTGGTCCGAGGGGCTGTCAGAGGTACCTGCCGCCGCACCGACTCACGCCGTAGTCCGCGAGTACCTTCCCGCGTTCCTCTGCAAGAGCTCACTTCACGTGACTCGATCCCCCCTCTTCGTCGCCCCCTCCTCCCATTGTTCCCAACCTCCTATTCGCCCTCCCGGCATCCGCAGTGGGTGAGCTCCTGCCGCTAACAATAAACCCCTCCACCCAGCTGTTGAAAAAATGAGACCAACCCTTTTGCGACCCCTCCTACCCCGCCATAACCTCGCCTGCTTCTCCGTTTCACCCTCGCCCTTTTCTCGACCTTCCACCTTCATCAAACCTCTCTGTGCAACTCTTCCGTCTGCATCTACCACCAAGAACTCCGTCAGATTCTTCTCAGCATCCAACATCATGCCGGGTCCTCAGGTGTAAGTCCTCTCCTGCTCCGCTCCGTGCCTTGCGATGGCTTCTCGTCGAGGCCATTGCAAGCTCTCTCAATGACGCCATGCTCATCGTCCCTGCAGTTACTTCGATCTCGAGTGGGAGGGTCCCGTCCTCGACGCCGCCAGCCGTCCTACCAAGGAGGTCAAGGGTAAGCAACCTTCCATCAATGCCTGTCCAAGGACCATCACCACTTCCTCTTCCAATGGCTTGGCCATCTCAATGCGCTGCTCCAAAGCGCTCTGAGCCGCTAAATCACCCCATCGCCACCCACCGAGCCCAAACTGTGCCGGGCGCGTAGTCGGCACTACCATCACCTCAACCCCTCATCTCCCCTCTGCTGCCTCATCTACTCTACCTGTTCCTACCTTTGCTGACCAACCACGCCGCCTTACAGTCCAGAACGGCCGCATCACCTTCAACCTCTTCTACGATGTTGTCCCCAAGACCGCCGAGAACTTCCGTGCTCTCTGCACTGGCGAGAAGGGCTTCGGCTACCAGGGCTCTTCCTTCCACCGCATCATCCCCGAGTTCATGCTCCAGGGTGGTGACTTCACCCGTGGCAACGTACGTCCTCCTACCCCGCTACGATCGTTTTGAAGAAACAGCTAGCTCACAATGGCATTACAGGGCACCGGTGGCAAGTCCATCTACGGCGAGAAGTTCGCTGACGAGAACTTCTCCCTGAAGCACGACAAGCCCGGTCTGCTCTCCATGGCCAACGCCGGCCCCAACACGTAAGCTCCCCTCCTGCCACAGTTGACCGATTGACCCTGCTAACAAATCGTCCAGCAACGGCTCCCAGTTCTTCGTCACCACCGTTGTCACCTCGTGGCTCAACGGCCGCCACGTCGTCTTCGGCGAGGTCGCTGACGATGCTTCCCTCAAGATCGTCAAGGCTCTCGAGGCCACTGGCTCCTCCAGCGGCACCGTCCGCTACGGCAAGCGCCCCACTATCGTCGCCTCCGGCGAGTTGTAAATTGCCCCTCGCTTGCTTCTTTGTACGTTGAAGTCCCGCCTCGTCGGTAGTAGCCCCGAGAGGAGCGAACTCGGTGGGGAACGCATCGGAGGACGTTTTGGTCGAGACTTGGGAACACGCGCGTCGGCGCGTCTCGCTGGCGTCCAGCCCAGCTGATACGTAGCCAATTGAGACAAAAGTTACTGCCAACCATATAATTCTCGAGTGACTGTGTCGTGATGCAACCAGAGCAGAGATGTCAAGATATCAAGCCAGTAGTACGTGTCAAATCATTGGTATTTGTACAGCCAACCGGCCGCAGAAACTAAGCCCCCTCGGGAGGCCGCCGCCGCCCGTGTCCTTTTAATTGTACCAACGCCAATGCCATGCTACCGTGATGCGAATCAGTATAATAGTCTCAACGCCCTCGTCCGTCAACCTTGCCCTCGTTCTCGTCCACGCCTTTGCCTCATCTTGCCGTTGTTCGTCCGTCACTCCAGACCGAGCCACCGCTGGAAATAGACGCAGTTGCTCGCGCTGACGGGCCCTCCCTCCTCGCAGAGATCGAACACGGGGCACCGTCCGCAGGGCACCTCCGTGTAGCCGTTGACGAAGGGCTCGGGGCCACCCTCCTCCGCCCCGTTGTCCTGGCGGCCCGACCACGCCTTGGGGCTCTGCCTCGCAGGCCGGCAGACCCTGTATCCCGTCTTCCCGGCGACGCGGACCGACTCGACTAGCCTGTCCCAGACCAGAACGTCGATGAGCTTCTGCACGTCCTCCTCGCCGAGGATGGTGTCATTTGTTATGCCCGACTGCGAGATGAAGCGCGCGATCTCCCTCACGGTGGGGTACTCCTTGAATCCGGCGGGCAAAGGCAGGCACGCCGCCTGGCGCTTGGGGTTCTGCACGGCGGGCGCGGCGCTCGTGCCCTCCCCGGCGCCCGACATTTCCTCGGCGGTCCGCTTCTTGGCGTTCTCGAGGCCGCCCTTGAGGACGCCCTTCTTGGGCACGGCGGTGCGGACGGCCCCCGTAGCAGCAGCAGCTCCTGCTCCTCCAGCAGACGTGCTGGCGTACGTGCTCTTGCGCTTGATGTAGTCGAAGATTATTCGCTGCAGGTCCTCGATGAAGGCCTCGTCAAAGGTGCTATCCGTGAACCAGGGGCCGCCGGTGGCGCTCTCCGAGGGCCGGATGGAGGCCTTGATGAACATGCGCTTGTTGGGTTGCTGGACGTTCTTGAAGGGGGCGATGAGCCCTTTGCCCTGGAGCTGCTTGAGGGCCGTCTTGAGGACCGAGTCGTGCATGTTGAGGCGGTGCATGATGGTCTTGGACCAGATGCCGTCGCCGCCGGCCTCGTCGATCGTGCCGTAGACCATGCGCTGCTCGTTGGTCGAGCAGAGCTTGTACCTGGAGGAGCGCAATGGGTCAGCAGTGGTCGCCTTTGGGCGGAGCGCCTCGGGAGGAAGAAGGGGAGGGAGGGGGTGGGTTTACTTTTCTGCATCTTCTTGGGAGCGCCATCGCCAGGCGAGGCCCGTGTTCGACGAGACGACGATGAGCAGGCGGTCGTCGGTCAGGCTCTGCAGGACCCTGAGGAGGGTGACGGTGTCGCGGTTGGGGATGATCTCGAAGTCGAGGATGTCGTACTGGGTGAAGAGGTGGTTCTCGTCGCCGGCCTTCTGGAAGGCGTCGTAGAGGGCCTCCTTCCATATCTCGATCTTGGAGTCGGTGCTCGAGGTTGTCGCGGCCGGCGACGCCGTGGCGGACGCTGCGGGAGCTGCCATTGCGGCAGCTTGGGGGGGGCTTCTTGCTGTTCCTTTTGCTTCGCTGCTGGTGTTCTTCCCCGTCGTCGTTGGTGTTCTTCCCCGTCGTCGCTGGTGTTCTTCCCCGTCGTCGTTGGTGTATTATACAAGAAGTATTGCAAAATGCCTGCGAGAAGAAAAGACAATGAGCTCTTGGTCACAGCATTGGCTCCGGTGTGACGTTGGGGGAGAGTAGAGGCAAGGCGACGGCGGGGTGGTGGACAAAAGGATTGACAAGGTGACTTGGGTCGGCGACGATTGGACGTGCGGGTTGAGGCAGGCGCATCGCAGGAAAAAAAAAAAAGAAGGGAAGGAGGAAGCCAGGATGCCCCGCCTCCAATTTTTTGGGGGGTGTGGAAGATCGCGGCCCACCGAGGCAGCGCATTTCAGCGGCACATCAGCGGCATCAGCGGCCTGCCCCAGCACTGTATTGGCCGGGGGGGATGTACTCCGTACTGCGGGTAACGTCCCTGACAGTAGCGGGCTAGGGGCTCGAAGGGACGGTACGTACCGATTGGATGGTGGAGTCACTGCCGGAGAGAAGATCCCTGGACAGCAATTGTCTTGGGAGACGTCAATTGCTGAGTATATGTGAAAGTGAGTGGTGTGTCGATGAGAAGAAGAAGTTGAAGTTTCGTCTTATATTCTCGTATAGTGAGTTATTCCCAAGGTGACCTGTTGGTCCTGTGCCTTGGTCGGCCTCGAGGATGGATATTTAGGTATTCTGCCTGTTATTGTCGATTTGTGCTAACAGCAGGTACGTCGTAACCAACCAAGGCGCTGCAATAGTCCGGGCGAGATGGTTTAGCACAGATGGAAGAATGAAACGCTTGCGGTTGATATATGCTCTGATGTCTCTGATAAGATTCAAGCCTCGTGGATCCCGACCCTCTGAAGTCGCACCGATGCTCGGTTGGTGACGCCGTACGTAATTTGTGGTTCTTATGAGGTACAGAGGCACAGGCACAGACGCTCGAGGCCCCAAGGAGTGAGTCACTGCCGGGCCCTTTCCACGTGCTGACTGTTTACTAAACTCGCCAACTGGATTGCAATTGTGTACCGTATGCTCTGGGAAAATTCAGAATTGGGCTAGGACAGCAACCAAACCCCTCTCAGTACTAATCAGCAACGTTCTTCAGTTAAACTGTGGTTTTATTACATTTTTCCCAGGTTAGGTACATTTACTAGGCTAGACTAAGTATAGTCCAATTCTGAATTTCTCGAGTGTGTACGGTATGTTGCTCGGTGTTATTTTTACCGGCTCTTGGGCTTGGCATTGGTTGAAGTCCGAATGGAGCAGGCAAGTTTCCCTGTTTAATGCAATGAAGAAGTCACAAATACCACAGACGGTGCAAGTTATAGAACAGCGCGGTATGCGAAGGGTACGTAATCAGGCGACGACTGGATCATAGTGAAGACAATTTGACGGGACTACCACGCGTGATGTATTAATTAAGAAAGGTTACCAATAAATCGCCCTTCTTTTCCTGAGCTTGACTCATCACTGGTGACATCGAAGCCGTACCGCTCATCGACTCAATGAGAATAGAATTGAAAGTCCACCATCACTAGCCGATGTATCAGAGTCCAATCCAAACCATCGAAGCATAATATCCATATCCCAATCCTCCCTAACAACCACCTCAAGCCCTAGTCTCCTTCGTCTCCTTCTCGTCCCCGACCTCGACCTGCATCGTCTCGGGCTTAACCAGGTCGTCCTCGGCGTTGGACTCGCCGCCGGGCTTGTTGATGTCGAACTTGCGCGTCTGCTCCTCGCGGCGCCAGAGGTACTGCCCGACCATGAACAGCGTCCAGTAGCACACGATGAAGACGATGTTGACTGTGTAGCCCTTGGTCCACTGGGGGGCCTCGAGGATGGGGAACACGGTGATGGGGTAGAAGCTGAAGAAGGCCCAGCCGATGGTCATCATGGCACCCGTCGTGAAGCTGCGCGCCTCGTTGTCGTCCTTCATCACCATGTTTATCCAGGGGAAGAGGATGGGCGTGACGCAGGACGTGAGGCCGAGGAGGTAGTAGCAGGTGACTGGGAGGTACGTTAGCACAGGAATAATCCAAGTTGTAAGGGGGACGAAACTTACAATGAAGACCGAGAGGGATGTACCAGATGCGCAGGCAGACGTTGCTGAACAGCAGAATCGCCGTGACGACCGAAAACACGATCCACATGGGGTAGATCATCACCAGACTCGTGATCAGCACGCCCGTGACGATAGCCAGCCCCTGCACGCCCGTCGGGATCAGGTTGATCTCCTCGATGCTGTACGTGCCGTTCATGTCCGCCTCCTTCTTCAGCCACGCCTGCATCTGCCCGCCCACGTAAGACGTGCACTGGAAGAAGACGTACGTCAGCACGGCGACGTAGAAGTGCCAGTGCGTGAACACGCGCTTCAGCATCCTCTTCCCGATCCGCGAGCTCGCCTTGGTGCCCTGGCTCTGCATCCGCGCCACGGCCAGCACGCGCTCCTCCTCCGTCAGCCACCACACCCGCGGCTGCGTCGTCGGCAGCCCGGGGTACAGGAAGAACCCGGCCAGCGCGATGGTCAGGCTGATGCAGCCATCAATAATAAACAACCAGCGCCAGCCGGCCATGCCGTGCACGCCGTTGAGACCCTTGTGCGCGGCCGCCTGGAGGTACCCGCTGAACATGGCGCCGCAGTTGCTCGAGACGTACCACACGCCCGCGCGCTTGAAGACCTCGTCGGCGCGGTACCACGACGTCAGCAGGTAGATGGACCCCGTGGCCGCGGGCGTCTCGAGGAAGCCGAGGAGGAAGCGCGTGCCGTAGATCTGCGGGACGCTGGCGAGGCGGGACTGGGTGAAGGTCAGGACGGACCAGAGCGTCTCCATGGTCGGGACGTAGTAGCGCGCGAACTGGGGGCGGGAGATGATCATCATGCTGGGGATCTCGAAGACCATGTAGCCGATGTTGTAGAAGGTGCCGAAGAGGGAGTACCTGGGGTTGTCAGAAGCAGTTCGTCGAGCTCCATGAGTTCTGTGGGTTGCGGAAGGGGACGGTCTTACTCGTTGCCCTTGATCTCCAGCTCCTCCCTCATGCCGGACCAGTACGCGCTGTTGAGGGCGTTCTGGTCGAGCCACTTGATGTAGAAGCACAGGCAGCAGAGCGTCAGCAGCACCGAGTCGAGCTTGCGGACGAGCTTCTTCTCGGCGGGGGAGTAGTGGCTGGGGTACCACTGGGATCATGAAGCGGTGTTAGCACGTCTCATCCCCAACTTGGTTTTGATACCGTAAACCGTCGGCACTCACGTCAAAGATGTACATCCACGCCACCCAAAAGGAGCGCTTCGGCTTGTCGGTTGCGGAGCTGACCACGACCTCGCTGCCGTTGACCCGGACGATGTTCTTGCCGTCGACGTCCTGGACCTGCTCGATCTTGTCCTCGTACCCGGACGCCTTGAGGCGGTCCAAGATGCCGAGGGACGCCATGGTGTAAGTGTTTACCGTGGAGTGTCGGCCAACCTTTACAAAAGCAGGCAGATGAATAGAGCCTCGAGGTTTAGAGGTGGAGGTGAGAAGTGCTGCAGAGCAGATGCTGGTGAGGGGGGGGCAAGAACAAGAAAGACGAGCGCGGTCTCGCGCCTTTATCTACGACCTGCAGCTTGTTTCCCCCCAGAGTCACCAGATAATAGACGGTTCCCTTTCCCCAGGTTTCTGGCCAGAGACTCATGGGGTGGTAGTGCCTTCGGCCCAGACTTCCCCAGACCCCGCAGTCGCTTTCCTCCACACCCCGAGAGAAGCCCCGTCGCATCCTGCCCGGACGGCTGGAGGCGGGGGCGTCGGACCCTTGCCGTCGGGCCATTGTAGGCGGGCACCGGGGCATGTCCGTCTCCGAGGGGTCGCGTGGTTGGGGTGCGGAGGTGAGGCTAGCGGAGCAATCCGATAGGCCAGGCCTCTTGGCGGCCGTGCTGTCAAAAGATGGCCAGTTACATTCCGGCGGGAGAGGTTATTTTGATGTTTGCGGTATCGTAGAGTGAAATCTATTGGTGAAGAGAATAACCCGCTATTCCTTCTTCTATCTCAACTGGCCAACACAGCAAATTGGATGGAGGGGAAACGCCACGACGGGTTAGTCCGTTGTTGGAGCACTTCTAACTTGGGTGTCCTGCCGGAGCAGAGGACCCGAGGACTTGGGTGGCCATCACTGTATCTGTCCAAGTCCTCAGAAACCAGTCAAATCTCACCACGACTCTACTCCGTAGGGGTACGAGCAAGCTAGGCTCCAGAGGTGAACGAACAACTTCTCCGTCGACGACCTGCGTGGATCATCCGAGACTCGGGGCAATATGACGGACGAGAGTCTTGGGAGAAAAGAAACCAAAAAGAACCAAGACAGGACCTCATAGCGCATTCGACAGCAACGAGCCGACCTGGTTGTGAAACCAGACAGGCACACAGACATGCTGGCTCTAAAAGAGTAACAACGAAGAACAGCAAAAAGCAAAAGATGAAGTTGTCAATCGCTGACGGGAATTGAGCCCGACGTGGGGGTCGAACCCACAACCTTGAGATTAAGAGTCTCACGCTCTACCGATTGAGCTAGCCGGGCAGATCAGGTATTTGATCTGCCACGATTGTTGTTGCGGTGGGATGCCGTTGAGTCATTTATGGAGGACCCGTGGCGTCGTCGTGAAGAGATTTTTTCTCGCCTGGTGTGGGGCCGGGGGGCACGGTGGCACCGCCATGGCCGCGGTCCGGCGCTGTGTGGTGACTTTTAGGTGGGTCCTCGGACGATGGAGACCGTCTCTTGTCACTGGAATCCACACAAAAAGTGCCTGTAGCTGCTGCTGTTTAAACGATATGTCGCGCAGACGGCGTCGGTTTTTTTCTTGTAGGGTTTTAAAAAGTGGTGTTGACGTTGGTGTCTCTTTAACTCTCCAGCCACGCTGCTGAGACTTTGTGCCTTGCCTGCTTATGTCAGCAACAGCTGAAGAGAACTGCCCGATGCGTCGCCAATGTTGGGGAAAGTCGCACAGAGAGTCAAGAGTCGCGTTGTAGAGAAAGAAGATGTGTCGAGTGGACTTACCATTCCCCAGCATTTTAGTGACCTTAAATAGTGTCGCTTTGTGCCTCCACCGTTGTGATTTTCATCGATGTGTCGTAAGGGTTCGCGTCGCAATCATCCAGAGAGATACTGTCGCTCTTGTCAAGATGGTCTGCAGACGAGTAAGCCAAGTTGAGACAGGAAACGATTTATCGTTTTGAATACGGAGCGGAATAGAAGACGGGTAGAAATGACGGACAGCAACACGGAAAGCCGACGTTTGTTGTCGTCAAGTCCCAAGTCCTCCCCTACCTATGGAGCTTATAGATTCCCATACCTATGCGCATACCACACACACACACAAGCTGTCGAATATACGCACGACAGATCACGTTGTTGGTGAAATATTGATCCCGCGCATGTACTTGTATATGTACCTGGAGCCGGCGCGATGGCTGCCGAGACTGAAATCCGCATATCCTCTTCTCTCTCTGTTTTTCCCGTTGCCATGTTCAACATGGCAGTATCTTGGTGGGTGACTTGACTCTTCATGTTTCTATGCCCCGACCTCAAGAACCTTGCGTCCATTGCATGTCGATCCCCAGGAAGGAATATTTTAGCTCGGATAGATGTGAAGGGGGGAGCACATCTCAGTCGAGAGCGTTGTGTGAATCCCTCAGGAAGACCCGGGGGAGGTTTGGATATCTGGATATACACGGAAGAGAATGAGGCCAATATGGCCCCCGAGACTTTGCCTCGG
The DNA here is from genome assembly GCA_022457145.1 of Colletotrichum magnum. Lineage (NCBI taxonomy): Eukaryota > Fungi > Ascomycota > Sordariomycetes > Glomerellales > Glomerellaceae > Colletotrichum > Colletotrichum magnum. The sequence goes on along the minus strand of JAJHHK010000035.1, from coordinate 89,313 downwards.
CAATGCGTCCTCTGAGGACTTTCATATTTCTACAAGAAAATCATCCTCTCCATCTCCTCAGTGACTATGCAAACGCCCCCACGATGGCCATGAGCGACGCCCCGCCAAGGACGCACAGGTACGCGTGAAGCCGCCTCCGTCCCTGCAGCACCTTGTAACTCTTCTCCGACAAGAAGTCCTCCGCCAGCAGCTGCACGAGCCCGGCGAAGAGCAACAACCCCGCCGAGATGGAGTTCATGAATCCAACCATCAACAGACCCGTCTGGCTCATAGGGTCGTACAGGTTATGCACGATGAGGCCGATGAGCTGTCCCAACGGCGTGGTGCACCCAAAAGCAAGAACCATGAGCCACGGCCGGGGCGAGGAGCGCGGCAGCTGGATGGCGGCGATGCGGCTGCCGAGGGCGAGACCCTCAAAGGTCTGGTGGAAGCTGATGGCGACGAGGAAGACGAGGAACGTTGGGCCCGTGGCGACGGAGATGGCCATGCCGATGAAGACGCTGTGGAAGAGGATGCCGCCCTCGAGGAGGAGGCACTGCCGGAGCAGGCGGGACTGCTCTTCCTCGGTCACGATCTGCGGCGCGCCGGGGGTGACGGTGATCTTGGGGCGGGTGTCGGCGGAGCTGCGGCGGCGGGGGCCGGAGGCGGTCGCGGGGTCGAGCTCGTCCATGTCGAGGTCCATGTCGGAGTCGTCGTCGTCGTCGAAGCTGTCGCGCGGGGGGTGGTTGTTGGCCTTGGCCTGCGTCGGCGTGGAGCTCGGGAGCGGGGAGGCGCCGGCCATCAGGCCCTGCGACGACTCCATGTTGTCGAGGTTGATGTCGGACGGGCGGTGGGCGCCGTGCCTGTGCGACGCGAGGCTGGCGGATACGTGGCCGCCGGCGCCGCCGGCGTGGTGCTCGTTGTCCTCTTCGTCCCAGTACTCGTACTCGTGGCCGTGGGAGTGCGAGTGGCCGGCGCCGCGGGTGGCCAGGTACGACTCGAGGGCGACGACGGAGAGGGCGGCGACCATGGCGACGAGGCCGGCCATCTGCGGGTACCCCCGGTTGAAGACGGAGGGGAGGCACGGGTCGGTGAGGGAGGTGAAGGCGGTCGGGAGGAGATGGACGAAGGATGTCGCGAGGAGGACGCCGGTGCCGAAGTGTTGGCAGTAGAAGAGGATTCGGCTCTGGGGGCGGCCTTTCGAGGATCGTCGGGGGAGGAGGGGGATGCCGCAGGCTGTGTGTGGTCAGCGATTGAAGCTCATCTTGCGCGGCGCTGGTGCTGACGACGACCTCCAAGCTTCGGTGTTCTGTCATCTTTCCACCGGAGCAGCCGCCGCGAGCACCAGCCCGAGCTCGCACCGCAACCAGTCCGTCACTTACATATCGTGCTCAACGCCAAAATCAATATCAGCGCCCCGATGTGCAGAGGCGTGTCGTAGGATCCCCTCTTCGAAGAGCCGCACTGCGGCTTGGCGGCGCCGGCGCCGGCGTCGTCGGGAGCTGCGGCATGGCCGTGTCGTTTCGAGAGCTCGGCGAGCAGGAATTCGGTAGGTATCGCAGCCCACGATGCGGCGTCTGGAAAAAAGAAAGGATTAGTACGATCGGATGTCCCGGGAGGGAAAAGGGTTTCAACACGTGGAAGGACGTCTGACGATCATCCACGGCTGCAACCGCAACAACGCACCTCGCGGCCAGATTCCGGTAGCTCCTGTATCACCCATTCTGGACGGTCGTCGTTGGCGATGTCCAGCTCAATATCATGGCTACCTTCTGCACGACGGGGATGCAGGAGGTTCGAGGTTGGAAAGCTTCTTCTCCCCCCTCCAAAAAGCGAGAAAGGGAAAACGTTGTAACGGGGAGTAAGGGAGACGGGGAAAAAGGGAAGGATCGTGCTTCGTCTTCGTCCCAAATCTCTTTGGCAGTCTGGCCTTACAGCAGCACAGCACAGCACAATGGGAACGCGGAACCCGAGGGGGAGTTTGCTCTTGCACTTGCAGGCGCAAGGGGATCCATCTGCACCTTTCGGGCCCACTGTATAGGTAATTCCCCCCTATGAAAACATGCGCAGCTTGGGGGTCCTTGGCCCCTGGAATCACTCGTCCAGCAGGGGGTGTACCGAGCCTCCAGCTGACGATCGGGCGGTAATGATGCTGCTTGGCGACCCTTGACAGCTGCAATCTGCACAAAGTACGTAATTTGCCCAGGGAGCGAGGGGTCATCCAGGCTTGTAGCGGTGGTGATGAGCTAATTGCGTCGTATTCGCGTATTCATTCCATGTTGTCGGGTGTCTTATCTCATTGAATCTTAGCTAAGCATGTACAGCCGAGCTGCGATAAGATAAGAGCTGCAACGGCCTCGGCAGCTGACTAACCGATATCGCGATATCGGGCCTCTATCGCACCAGTACAGGGAGCAGCTCCCGCCGCGGGACTGGACTGGGAAGGAGGTGCGAGCGCGTGACCTCTTGCTGCCTGTGACACATCCTCCCGTCGCAGCTCTGCTCCTCGTTTTCCCGTCTCAACTTCAAAATCTCTTCACTCAAGGTTTCGTCCGTGGACTGAGTGAGCACTGCACGATGGCTGGATCCCGACGACTTCAATTGGCCGGTTTGGCTGCCCTCGGCGTTTACGCCTTGCAGGTGCAGGCGCAGGTACCTGGAGCTCAAGCGCCGCTGATTACCGACGAAGTGCCTCTCGTCTCTACCTCTCCTTCGACCTCGACCTCGACGTCCTCGTCCTCGTCCGTCAAGAAGCCGCTGGTCGATACCGAGGCTCTGCAGGATGCCATCAGCGCCAACAACCTCCTCGCGCGCGCGAAGGAGCTGTATGAGATTGCGAAGCTCGGCGAGGAGGAGTACAACCACCCCACGCGCGTTATCGGCAGCGATGGTACGTGAATCACCACTACCCAGTCTCGCGCATGCCTTACTGACAGCGCTCGCAGGTCATGCTGGGACTCTGGACTACATCAACTTCAACCTGCGCAAGCTGGGCGACTACTACAAGGTCTGGAACCAGACCTTCCCCGCCGTCTCGGGCAATGTCTTCGAGTCGCGCCTCGTCCTCGGCGACCAGGTCCCCAAGTCGGCCTCGCCCATGTCCCTGACGCCGCCCACCAAGAACAAGGAGCCCGTCCACGGCGATCTCGTTCTCGTCAAGAACGAAGGCTGCGACGCGTCCGACTACCCCGAGAAGCTGAAGGGCAACATCGCCTTCATCCTCCGCGGTTCGTGCCCCTTCGGCACCAAGAGCGAGCTGGCCGGCAAGGCTGGTGCCGTCGCCGCCGTCGTGTACAACTACGAGAAGGAGACCGTGCACGGCACCCTCGGCACCCCGTCTCCCGACCACGTCGCGACCTTTGGCCTGGGCTTCGACGACGCCGAGCCCATCGTCAAGAAGCTCCAGGAGGGTGACTCGGTCGACGCCATCGCCTACATTGATGCCGTCGTCAACACGATCCACACCACCAACATCCTCGCCCAGACGACCGAGGGCGACCCCGAGAACTGCGTCATGCTCGGCGGCCACAGCGACAGTGTCGCCGAAGGCCCCGGCATCAACGACGACGGCTCCGGCAGCTTGTCTCTGCTCGAGATCGCCACCCAGCTGACCAAGTTCAGCGTCAACAACTGCGTGCGCTTTGCCTGGTGGGCGGCTGAGGAGGAGGGTCTGCTGGGCTCCGACTACTACGTGTCCGTCCTCTCGCCCGAGGAGAACCAGAAGATCCGCCTGTTCATGGACTATGACATGCTCGGCAGCCCCAACTTCGCGTATCAGGTGTACAACGCGACCAACGCCGTGAACCCCACCGGTTCGGAGGAGCTGCGCGACCTGTACGTCGACTGGTACGAGGCGCACGGCCTGCCGTACACATTCATTCCCTTCGACGGGCGCAGCGACTACGACGCCTTCATCCGCAACGGCATCCCGGGAGGTGGCATCGCCACCGGTGCCGAGGGCATCAAGACGGAGGAGGAGGCGAAGCTGTTCGGCGGCAAGGCGGGTGACTGGTACGACCCGTGCTACCACCAGCTCTGCGACGACGTCGGCAACGTCAACCTGACGGCGTGGGAGCTCAACACCAAGGTGGGTCATTCGGTTCCTGTCTCTTCTACTTCCAATACTGACTTTGTTGTTTAGCTGGTTGCCCACTCCGTTGCAAAGTACGCCGTCTCGTTCAAGGGCTTCCCCGCGCGCACCGAGGCCGCCGTGGCCTCCATCTACGACAAGGAGACCAAGTACCATGGCAGCAAGCTGTTTATCTGAGTATCGAAGCTGCATGAGTGCATGTAGAGTGTCACATTATGGTGTACAATCACGGTTCGCATAGGGAGAGGCGTGTAGTGTGGTGCTTTTTTTGGTTGTATTGCATTGAGGAACGAGAAGAAGGACAGTTACAGCAACACATAGACCACATTTTCATTTATTCAGACGATCTCTCAACATGATCTCCATGATGACCTGCTTCCGCGATCGAGACTGGACCCACCCGCGGAGCCGAGACCGGGCGGGGCGGCCCCACCCAGGCCACCCTGTTGATTCTCCCCGCCTCTGATTCTCATTTACCCCAGACTTTCCAACTCCCCGGATTCAACTTCGTCGACGTCGGCCGCACATCATGACGCGCCCCTCGACCCCTCCGCAAACAGCCAACTACCGCTGAACACCACAATCCATTTCCATCGCATCTCGGGCAGCCGATGCCGTCCGGCTCGGTAAGCCGGACCGGCGCGTGCCAGCGCTGCCACCGCCGGAAAGTCCGCTGCGATCGCACCCGCCCGTCCTGCGCGCCCTGCGCCCGGATCAGCGCGCAGTGCACCTACGCCGCGCGGGAGCACCAGATCGAGCTGCGGCGGCAGGACGTCGAGCGCCTGGAGCAGCGCATCCGCGATCTCCGGGCCGAGAACGACGACTTGAGCGGCAGATTAGCCGAGGCCGAGCGGCAGCAGCGACAGCAGACGGAGGATCGGCTCGCGACGCCTGCTAGTCTGGGACTGCAGGCCGAGGAGGAGGGCAGGGGGGGTAACGAGGTCGCCAGCCAGGTCATTCACCTCTCGCTGAGCGCCGGGGGAGGGAGGGACTTTGTCGGGTCGACGAGCGGGCTGTTTCTCGCGAACCTGCTCCAGCCGAATGGCCAGTCCTCCACGGCGGCGCAGCATTATCTTCACGGCCAGCAGACGGGACCGGCGGCGGGTAGTCTTGCCCTCAGCGGCGTCTCCGGCCTGCCTCCGCGGGCCATGGCGACGGAGATCATCAACGCGTACAGCAGCCACGACAGGCTATGCTACCCGTTCCTCTCCCCCTCGGCGCTCGACCGGGCCCTGGACGCCGTGTACCGGGAGTCCGGCTCGGCGGCCTCCCCCGTGGACGCGTTCCTGGTCGACATGGCCCTCGCCATCGGCACGGCGCAGGTGTACAAGCTCAACTGGTCCGGCGCCTGGGACGCCGAGGTGCACTACTCGCGCGCCATGACCCGCCTCGCCGACGTCTTGGGGGTGGGCGGCGTCACGGCGCTGCAGGCGTTGCTGCTGATCTGCCAGTACCGCATGGGGACGACCTCGCGCGACACGGGGACCAGCGTGTGGCATCTCATCGGCGTCGCGGCGCGGACGTGTTTTGAGCTAGGTTTGCACAGGGCCTCGACGTACGGAAACCGCGAAGACGAGGAGGAGAGGGAGATCCGCAGGCGGTGCTTCTGGAGCGTCGTCTCGATGGACCGGATCGCGAGTCTGATCCTGGGCCGGCCGCTGGCGATCCAGCTGGACGACGTCGACGCGGAGCTGCCGCGGTTCGAGCAGACGGCCAGCGTCCCGATCTATCGGTCGTTGTCGACTGCGTCCTTCGGGACGGCGGAGTGGCACCTCGGCACTGCTGTCTTTGTGCATATTGTTCGTTACCGGTTGATATGCGGCAAGATCCTCAACTCCCTGCACCGCAACACGCTCGCCCGGGAGCAGCAGCAGCACAGCAGCGGCAGCAGTACATACGAAACTACCCGGGAGGATCTGGCCTCGGAGCTGAGGGCGTGGCGCGCCGGCACGGCAACGCTTCCGCTCATCCCGGCCTCCGAACCAGCGTCAGCATCCTCGCCCGCCGGCCGCTCCAGCTTCCGCTCCGCCGAGTGGTACGACCTGCTCTACCACAACGGGGTCCTCATGCTCTTCCGCCCCTCGCCCGCGGTCTGCGACGCGAGCCGCAACAGCACCGTGCTGCAGCACATGTTCGACTCGTCGCAGGAGGCCATCCGGCTGTACGCCGAGCTGCACCGCTCGCGGCGCATCAACTACTCGTGGGTGACGCTGCACTCCATCTTCATCGCGGGGCTGTCGTACGTCTACGCGCTGCGGAACCACCTGCAGCAGCAGCACCGCAGCGCCGCGACGCTGCGCGCGACGCCGACCATCGGCCAGGTCGTCAACGACACCCGGGCGTGCTCCAAGGTGCTCGTCGCGCTGTCGGAGAGGTGGGCCATGGCGAGGAACTGCTCCGAGGTGTTTGATCGGCTTAGCGATGCTGTTGTCGCGGACGTGGTGGAGGCGCAGGGCGTGCCGCAGGCTTCTTCTTCATCAACGACGAATTTAAACGGCTTCTCCGCGGGAGAGGACGTCGGACACATGCCACAGCCGCAGCCGGTTGGCGTGGATATCGCGGACGCCGGCATGTACGCCCAGGGCCACAGCTTCGTCAACATGACGGTCGACGAGACGCTGCGCGACTGCTTCGGCGACCTGCAGAACATCGGCTACGACCAGTACCACGGCGACGCCATCGCGCAGCTGTCGCAGGACTGGCTCTTCGGGCTGGGCGAGACGCCGAGTCGGTATTTCTAGGGGTGTGTGTTTATGGGTTTCAAGTCTATAATGTTACGGCTCTATATACAACAACGTCTATGCGTGTTCTAGTACATCTCATCTGGATATGATCTATATAAAATCTTCGTCAGATACGGCCCCTTTCTAGAAACCTTCGTGGCACGTCGACGTGCCTGCTGCGGAGGTATTCTCCTATTCCCTTGCCCAGGCCGTCGATTCTATCTGACGAGGCGATGCCGCCGTTTAGGTTATCCAGGATCCGGCTGGTACTTTGTCAGCAGTTGCTCCTATATCGTCAAAATCAAAGACACTCACAAGTGAACGGCGTTAATGCCGGGAAACTCGACGCGCTCTACCCTCCTGTTGGGATCGTTCTTGAACCAGTCATCACCCAAGAGCTGCTTCAGCCGGTCGACAGTCAACAGCGTCCGAAGCCAGGGGTACTCGTCCGCGTTCCTCACAAAGAAGCCCACGTTGGAGTTGTCCGCCTTGTCCCCGGACCGCGCGTGCACGATACTACCCAGGGGGACAAACTCCGTCGGCCCCAGCGAGATGAGGTCTATCGGCTCTGCGGTATCAGCAGACGGCCGCTCAACCTCGTACGTCGCCGTCTCCGCCGGCGCCTCCACGGGAATCACCTCCCCGCTCCCCATGAGCACCCGGTGCTCGATCGCCGACTGCGGCATCAGCGCGGGAAACATCTCCATGAACGGCTTGGGCTCCATCGTCCGGAAGTCCAGGCTCATGTGGTACCCCGGGTAGCTCTGCATCCGCACCGCGTAGATGGGCACCTTGAACTTGCCCGCGGCAATGTCCTCCCGCTTTCGGGCCTGCGCGAACACGCGCAGCTGCACCGTGCCGGCCTGCTGCGAGCTCGGGTTTTGCGTGGGGGTGCCGTACTGCTCGATGCTCAGTCGGCTGAAGTTGGAATCTTTAAAGGCGTGGGCCAGCTGCGCGCGCATCATGGCCACCTTGGCGTCCACGTCCAGCCCGTTGATGTAGAAGGTCGCCTCGGCCTGGTACCCGCCCTCGGCGGCGAACATGACCTTCGTCGTCGGCGGCGGGGGCAGGCCTGTGACGCCCCAGACGCGGACGCGGTCCTCGTCGGTGTCTGTCTCGTCCTCGACCCGCACGCCGGAGAGGTCCGCCACGACGTCCGGGTTGAGGTACAGATGCCCCTGCAGCTCGTACAGCAGCTGCGCGGTGACTGTGTGCCTCGTCACCCTCCCGCCGCCCTCGGCCGTCTTGCTGATCACGCACCCGCCGTCCCGCGAGATCTCGGCCACGGGGAAGGCCAAATCGACAAGCCCCGGCATGAAGTCCTTGAACCCGGAGAAGTTGGCGCCCACGACGTAGGGGCCGCACTCGATCAGGTGCGCCGCGAGCAGCGCGCCCGCGAGCTCCGAGTGCTGCTCGCGCCGCCAGCCGTGGTACCACGCCGCGGCGCCCATGACGGGCGACGCGTCGGTGACCCGGCCGCAGAGCACGATGCGCGCGCCGGCGCGGAGGGCCGAGGCGATGCCCCAGCACCCGACGTACGCCGCGCCGCAGACCGGCTCCAGGCCCCAGTCCCTGACCTTCTTCTCGGGGTGGTCCAGGTGCGGGAAGTCCAGGTCCGGTCTGCTGCCCACCAGGCCTGAGACGTCGTCCCCGATGACCGCGGCTACCAGCGTCTCCGGGTATCCTCTACTCTTACACAAGTCTTTCACCTTTTCGAACAGGGCTAGGGTGTTGAGCGCGCCGGCGTTGGTGACGACGCGTATGTTTCCCGTCAGGATGTCGTCGAGGCAGGTTTCCAGTTGCTCGTAGAAGCCGTTCTCGTAGCCGAGCGAGGCGTCGACGTCGCGTTTTGTGATGGCGTTCCAGGCGATGTTCATCTCGGAGAGCCAGTCGCCCGTGATGACCTGCACGTTGCCCGAGCGGACCATGCGCGCCATGGCGTGCGGGTGGTCGCCCGTCGCGCCCGAGACGTTGCCGATTCTGATGGGGGGTTTTTCGATCATCGTGGGGGTTTGGAGAATAGTCGAGGGAGAGTTTAGAGGAGACAAAAGAAGAGGAGAGGATAGGAAATGACTGAAAAGTTGCTATGGTCTTTTGAGGCGCAGTTGAGCGAGACGCGGATGTCCGTGAGAGAAACTGTGACCGGCCTGCATCATCTCAAACGTGGCCGATTACGGACCGGACGCCGTCTTGATGTAATTTGTATGACATGAGGCGAACTCCCAGTAACCGAAGGTCGGCTTCAACATCTCATCGCCATCTTTCTCGGGGCAACTCCCGCGAGACTCTCAATGATAGACTCAATCCGGTAGGGAGAAGCGCCCCGAGACGTCGGCGCGGCCCCGAAGTCCGAGGACTAAACCCCCGCCTCACCGGCAAATGCAACGGAAACAGAACGAGCATTGTCATTTGAGACGTCGTGATTGGGTCAACCACCATTTCATGGATGGGAGGATGCATCTCCAGATCCACCTCCAAAGGCCCGGCCCACCGGGACTGCGGGGACGAGCTCGTGGGAGTGGGTGGTGATCCCTCTCATTCTGCGTGTCGAGCCTTCGGTCTTCGGCGCCGCTGGCCGAGAAGCGGTGTCGCTCCTTGTTTGCGCTCGATAACAACCCCCAACCAACTGTACGGTCACCTTTGGCCCACAACTGTGCAGCCCTTCCTCCACAGATATCGCGGAGCCAAGGATTGCCAAAATCCGGGGTCGGTTTGCGGGGGTGAGAGGGAACTGGGCGAGAACAAATACCAGCTCGTTCCCTTACATTGGGACTGCTTGATACTACATTGTCTTTCAACTTTAGCTTTTTCTGTCTTTCAACAAGATCTTCTGCTACTGGCGTATTGTCAAGAGACAGAGACAACTAGTTGCTGAAAGACAATGACAACCAACGCGGACCCGAGGCCGGAGGCCACAGCAACCCATGACGCTGCCGACATCGAGAAGCATCAACAGGTCCTCCACCAAGAACACTCCCACGTCATGGACGACGAGAAGAGACCCGCCGGTGTCGTTGACTACTCCGGCGCCGCAGCCAAGACCGATCCTGAGGAGATCAAGCTCGTGCGCAAGCTGGACCTCTGGGTCATGGTATGCCCTCTCACTCCGAGCCTGTGAATCGTAACTCTAACACTCATCATAGCCGACCCTCTGGCTCATGTACTGGCTAAAGTAAGTCCATCACCATTCGACTTCGCTCTACCAAAGACTAACGAACTCTAGCTACCTCGACCGCAACGCCATCGCCCTCGCCCGCCTCAACGGCCTCGAGAAGCAGCTGGGCCTCACCAGCGTGCAGTACTCCACCTCCGTCTCCATCCTCTTCGTCGGCTACATCCTCGGCCAGATCCCGTCCAACATGATCCTCACCCGCGTGCGCCCGTCCTGGTACATGGGCGGCTTCATGATGGCCTGGGCCGTCGTCTCGGCCCTGACGGCCATCGTCAAGGACTACAAGGGTCTCGTCCTCACGCGCTTCTTCCTGGGTGTTGTGGAGGCCCCGTACTACCCCGGAGCGCTCTATATCCTCTCTATCTTCTACACCCGTAAGGAGCTTGCCACGCGTATCAGCGTGCTATACTCGGGCAATATCCTCGCCACTGCGTTCGCGGGGCTTATCGCTGCTGGAGTGTTCAACGGCCTGGAAGGCGTGAGTGGGCTCGAGGGCTGGCGCTGGCTGTTCATCCTCCAAGGCGCGGTCACCTTCGCCATCGCCATGGTCGCCTGCTTCACGCTCCCCGACGAGCCGCTCACGACGCGCTGGCTGACCCCGGCCCAGCGGCAGCTCGCCCACAACCGGATCGCGCGCGACACCGTCGGCGCCAGGCTGCAGAGCAGCACCTTCGCCGGGCTGCGCGAGGCCTTTGCCGACCCCAAGGTGTGGGTGTTCATCTACATGCAGCACATGCACCTCGCGACCAACGGCTTCAAGAACTTCTTCCCGACCATCGTCGAGACGCTCAACTTCGACACCACCATCACCCTGGTCCTGACGTGCCCGCCGTACCTGATCGCGGGCATCCTGTCCGTGGCGTGGGCGTGGAGCTCCGGGAAGCGCAACGAGCGCACGTGGCACATCACCATCAGCAAGGCCGTCGCGCTGTTCGGCTTCGCGCTGGCGTGCGCCACGATGAACACGGGCGCGCGGTACTTCGCCATGTGCGTCTTCACGATCGGCACGTACGGCGTCAACTCGATCCTGCTGGGGTGGGTGGGCAGCACGTGCGGGCAGACGAAGGAGAAGAAGGCCGCGGCGCTGGCTATCGTGAACACGAGCGCGAGCGTGAGCTTCATATGGACGCCGGTAGGTCTTTCTTTTTCTCATTCCTTGAGTTTGGATTGAAATGTTTGAGCTTGATACTGACGACTAAATCTAGTATCTGTGGCCCACGTCCGATGCCCCGAGATATGTCATCCCCATGGCGAGCAGCGCGGCCTTCTGCGTTGCCTGCGCGGCCGGGGCCTGGCTCATGAAGTGGATGCTCGTCAGGGAGAACCGGAGGATCAGGAGCACCGACCAGGAGGCCACGTTGTTCTACGCCTACTAGCGATGCAGATGAGGAGGCCTGCCGGTAGCTCATGACACCGTAGTTGTGGTTGGAAATTGAAACGCGATGAATTCGAGTTATTTATCCTTGTTTCTGAGATACTTTTAAGTGTTTTTTCCTCGGTGAAAGTTGTCAAGTAGCACATGCACGCAAGTTGTACGTACTTGCATTACGGTCTATCGGAACCAGGGGGGCATCATGCAAAGTCTTTTATGGCTTCCGTGGGTCGTCCTCGAAGAATCTGTCCCGAGTGGTGGCCGTCTAATCTGTCCACGAACTGCGCCAGCAGTGCGCCCAGAAATTCCAGACACAAGAGACCTTCGGCCATAAGTGACTCGTCCACCCGGTAACCCATCCTTTTATTGATCGTGGCGAGGTACTACAGAACCATTCAGAATCGTGTGGTTCATGCAGACCGCTCTACATGAGGGGCTCCCTGAATCTGTCCACGAAGTGTATCAGCAGCGCCCAGCAAGTACAGAGACGGAGACGTAACAGACGTTGACTGTTGCGGCTAGTCCACCCATTCAACCATCCTCTCCTCCCATGATCGCGTTGATCTACTCAACAAAGACACCTGAGTAGAGGCCATGCTCGTGATGTATCCCTCCAACATGTGCCGCCTGATCTTAAATCCTGCCGCCATATAGACTCTCCCGTGGAGATAGACCGTTCGATCAACCCTCTGGAACTCGTATGCGAACTTGCACTTTGGGCATGAGACGGCCCCCTGGGACGATCTTTCATAAAACTCGGCGAGCAAGGAGAACGACCCCTCCGCCAGGGTGTAGTGCGGGCACAGCAATGCGGTGTACTCTAGCTTCGAGTCGAACGCGTCTTGTATTAGGCGTCTCGTGAAGACCGCGCCCTCCGCGATTGTTGTGATGGGCATCGTCCAGGTCATCTCCGCCCACCTCGGCTTCCGGCTCACGGCGAGCACCACGGGGGCCTGCGCGCCCTCCTCTCCGTGGAAGCACTGCGCGCAGGTCCTGAAGACGACCTCGTGCGGCGGCTGACCTGTCTGGGGATACTCGAACTCATCGAGCTCTTGCCGGGTGAACTTCACGTGCGGGCAGAGACGCACGTAGCCGTCGCAAGGGTCGCATAGAGCGGCCATTACAGGCCTGGCAGAGCAGCCCTTGCAACCGATCGCCGGCCTCCGCTGATAGCAGGCCTCCAGCCGGGCACACGCTGGGCACATGTGGGACCCCAACAGCCGCTCCCTGACGAGCTTCTGCTCGCGAATCGCAAAGATTCCCGGGAACCTCCACGCGACGAGCGGCTGCGAGGAGAGCTGCCTCAAGGGCACCAAGCCGAGCGACTTGCGGCCATCGAGGTTCAGGAGGGAAGCCGTGACGTAAGGCTCCCTGAAGCCGAGTGGGAGCCGCATCCACGTGTAGTGCTCGAAGGGCGCGAAAGGCGGCTGCGCGGCGCAGTTCGCGTGCGTGGAGCAGATGTCGGTCCACGCGGCGTGGCAGTTGCTGAAGGCCTCCCAGCTGAAGATATCCTGGAACGTGATGCTTGCCTGCCGGGCGAAGTAGAGGTCCTCCGTGGGAAGGAGCTCCATGATTTTGCCAAGCAGCTCTGGCGGCAGCCGGAAGATGGGCTTGTCGGCATTCTCGTTTCGTCTTGTGAACCACGGCGGAGTGTTGTCGGGATCGTTCCAAGTGCTGATGATGTTGTTGGGTAATTCCACATGCTTCCAAGTCCTGGGGGTGCTGTTGCTGCCCTTTAACGAGTCAACTCGAGGAGTTGCGGAAGCGCACGACATTGTCGGCATTTTCGATGGTTGTGGTCGAGGGATCGTGCTAAGATGGAAAAGGAATAAAAAGAAAATAATTCTTCTGTCAGAAATATACCTTTCATGTTGTCTTTACGCCACCAGACAACGGTAGAAGAGACAACCTTGAAGTCCGCATGGCTGTAACTAACTTTCCACCCTGCTCGTTGCGCGAAGTGGGCTGAAATGTGTAAGTTATCTGCGCACCCAAGTTTCTGGATCCAGCTCTTTTTGGTCATAAATCTCAACTTCTGCAGGGTCGTAAACGTGCTCGACACAATACGGCCGTTGGTGAGTCACTTGGAGAGTGGAAACTAGACGAGGCCGCACATGTTCTTCACACAAGGCACTGACTCCTCAACAAACGCAAAGTGCTTTCCCAGCAAGATTCAGCTCAGCATGGTCGTCTACAATCCTGTCCCCTCGGGTTCGGTGCCTTGTGGGAAGGGTTTTCGAAAGGTTTTGCCCAAGAATTGATGAAGTCAATTACTAATCTCACAGAGCCTGCCCGCCTACCAACAAACACCATTGTGTCCCATCCAAAACCATGGGGTCTCGTCCAACACACTCATTCGCCACATATCATCTCCTCGATCTCCAACTCTCAGCGAAAGACGAACGAAATTCAGAGTAAGAAAAGATATTCTCAGCTCGCATCCTTACACGCCCAAAACCACTCCACTTCGTCCGGCCACCATGCTCTGTTCGAGTCCAACCCCGCCTACGCGAACCGCCATTCTCCACATCACCGCCACATGATTTCCCATGCTTTTTTCTTCCTCTTATTCCTGTTTTGTTGCATTTCATCATTCAACTCTGAAGCTTAGAAGACGTAATGATCGGTAGTTTTTGAGAAAAAAGAGCCGAGTTCGAAGATGTACGTAAGGGTTCAGGGTTCGTTGAAACTCGCAAGCAAACAAAGAGATCAAACACAGCAGAAAAGGTGTTTGCGGTCGAATATTCTCCGTCAGTCAAGTTTCGATGCTCTTCTGGTCATTGGTGGGCCGTGGCGCGTGTGTTGTAGCCCGTTGTATTGTCGTGTTCGCCACGTGCAGTCGAGCATCGCCGACGAGCCAGGTTGTAGCCCGAACCATCGCCCTAAGATTTGTTCAAGCAGAATCGACGAGGGAGGAACGTGGTGCCTTTATCACCGGCTCGAGAGGTACCGAGACGGTTCCAATTCGTCCCCGATTCGCAGCTGTACAGGCCGTCGGTTCCTGGAGGGGCCGTTCGGGGGCTCGGCTCACGGCGGGATGGGTGGGGACGTCCACCACGCCGTGACCGCCGCACATCGCCGGTTGTGCGACGGCGAAGAAGCGGAGGAGATCCGGGAGAGGGGTGGAGGTGGCGGGCGGGGACCATTTAATGCTCCCACGTTTCAGCTGGCCGTCCAGAAAAGGTAATGGGCACCGAACTTTCCGGGTGACGTCTAATCGATGACTACTACGTAAACTCCAGCTGTAACCCCCATGTCTTGTTTCTTGTGATCGGCCGAAGTCTCGCTGGAACCGAGATATTCCGGGTCACGGGATTCGCGGCTGTGGTTTCCGGAACAATCACAATTGGGTAAGAGCTTTTGCCTTTTGCACAAGAACACCAGACGGAATGTGCCTTTCTGGGTCCCCCTGGCGGTAGAAATGGGCCGTGGAAATAGAGCACTCGACAACATACGGAACATGGGAACTTCACGAGAGGGAATGAGGGGGGGCGGCTAGGTTAGCATTTCGGCGCCATTCGAAACGCCCAGCCCTGCAGGATGATCTGCGGAGAGGATCAAAAGAGAGCTTTTCGAGAACGTCATCTTTTGGCCGGACTACTACATGGGGATACGACATGGGCATTGTAGTTGACCGCAGAGAAACAGCCTCGCAAGCCTGAAGCCTCAACGGCTTCTTTATTCCGGTGGGAGAAGGGACGAGTCCAATCTTCACCGCGTAACTGAAGGGCATTGCTAAATACAGATTGACGGTTCCGGGGCCGAGCAGCCCGTCCGCGACTAGCCCGAGCCTAGCCCCCCCTTGCTACGACACGTGCGGCCAGGTTCTTTGTTCTCGTGCCTCCTTAGGCTTTCTAAACAGCCCTCACCGCCCTGAGTAATTTCCCACTACTATTGTGCTACTCTAACTGACGTGTAATGATGCAGCGGAGACGCCCGGATATGATGGACTCCTCCCGCTGTAATAGAGGCGTTCGACAAGGAGAAAAGCTGAAGCCGAGTCAGTCAGTCACCCGAGGGACTCGGGATATCCCTGAGTCTCACCAGAGACCTTACGCCCTACCATGGAAGAGGTGCAACTTTGTTGTTAGCGCCAACTTTAACTACCCTCCGCACTGACGCTACCAGCATCCCACGATTGTTGCCGTGAGGATGAAGGGGGTCGGTGCTCAAGGTCAGCGTCTCTGCTGAAAGGCCTTGGCAGTCCGAGGCGGTTGGACATCCGGGGACTTTGTCCTAATCCCATCTCTTCAATCCTTCTCGCCCGTCAGACTCGCAGCCGAATCTCGAGCCCATATGTCCAGCACGCCGAGAGGTCATGAACCGACGACAGCGGAATCCAGCAAAAGCAGAAACTCGATGCTAAGGGCCAGGAAGCGATACACGGATTGAGACGCAAACTGCGACGTTTCCCGGGAGGTCCGTGAGACGGAATTCCGGAGGGTGGGTGGAGAGGAGGACGGCGGCGATGGAGTCCCTGGCGAGCGACCTGGACGGCCTCGCGCTGTCGGCCACGGAGGAGTCGACGGTCGACCCGAGCGAGACGAGACAACCGCTCGTGATCGGGGTGACGTTGACGGCGCTCTCTCTGGCCACGCTGGTCACGGTGCTGAGGGTCTACGTCCGCGGGTTCAAGCTGAGGAAATGGGGGCCGGACGATACGGCGCTCGTGGCATCATACGTACGGGCTTGGTCTCTCGACGACTTCAGGGGTATCGGCTAAAGGTTTCTGCAGGTTCTCGTGTTTCTCACTGGGCTTCTGATGCTCATTAGTAGGCCAACCTCGGATCTTCTTGGATATACGCTGCTAACTTGAACCAAGATACTCACTATGGGGACGGCCGACACATGGCGACACTTTCACGGCAAAATTACTTGAAAACGCAAGAAGTAAGCCGAAGCCAAAGCCGAGGCCACAGCAACTTCAGTAAGAGCGTTACTGACTAGTTTTGCAGATAGCCATCACAGCCGTCGCTGTCTACCAAGCCGTGAGTTGAGAGAAAGCAGCGTCAAACGAATAGAGCACGATGTCCTGACTGCGCCCAGGCTTACCCTCTGATCAAATGCACCTTTCTACTGCAGTACCGCCGGGTCTTCCCGCTGCCGCCGTTCCAGAGGCTGTGCAACATCTTTCTGGTGTTCATCGTCGCCTTCGGCATCACCCAGGTGATCTCTCTTACCCTCGCCTGCATCCCCCTCCGGAGCCTGTGGGACTTCACGGTCCCTGGAAAGTGCTTCGACCTGCTTAGCTGGTGGTACATCGGCTCCTCGATCAACCTCATCACGGACCTTGCCATCCTGGTCATGCCCGTCCCGTTGTTGCGGACGGTTCGCCTGGCGTTACGGCAGAAGATTGTCCTGATGGCGACGTTTGGACTCGGCATCTTGTTGGTTACCCCCTGGAGTGTATGTCGCAGCAGAAGCAACGAGACTGACAAGACGACTTCCCAGCACCTGCGCGATATCCGTCATCCGACTAACGACACTCAAAAAGTCATCGACGTCGACCGATCCCACCTACGAGACCGTCGTCGCCGGCATCTGGTCCATCACGGAGGTATGCTGCGGCATCGTTTGCGTCTGCGTCCCGACGCTCCGCCCCCTCCTCGGCACGCCGAGCCCGAGCCTCATGACGCACACCTATCTCGCGCACAACATCCACGAGAGCGCCGACACCGAGCTCTCCACGCAGACCTCGTCGTCGCGGAAGAAGAGGCGGTCGCAGCGCGGGGCGCCGTCCGCGAAGCAGCCGGTCGGGGACCTGGAGAACCCGCGAATCGTCATCCACTCGCGGAGCGCCTCCGATGCGACGGTGACGACACCAGTGAGGGCGCACACGAGAGAGACTCGGGACGAGTTGAGGAGGCAGATGGCGGCGGCGATGACGCTGCCGCTGACGAGGGTCGATACGGAGGACGGGGTGGAGTTTTTGCCGGAGCCGGGGCCGGAGAGGGAGCCGGAGCTGCCGACGCCGCTGCAGCCGCCTCCGAGGCGGCATACGGACCGAATGAGCGTTGGAGACTATTTCGGCGCGATGGCGTGGGAGAGCTCACGGCAGTCGAGCCTGGTCGACACTACGGAGTTGAGGGAGAATTCGGGTACGAAAGATAAGGGGAATGATCCGCCATGATGATTGCGAGATGTTGGAAGACGGAAGACGTACTGGGCGAAAGATGCTCAGGATCTATCCGTTGAAGATGTTGTTGCCACGACTTTGCCGTGGCTAGTAGACGTTGGAATCGTCGATGGTATGAGGGGTGTGGTCGAACTACTAATATCCATGGGAGCGGAACAGTCATCGAGGACAGACGCAGTGAAACGGAGCAACAGGACAAAGGATATGGGGGAAAAGTGCTTCAGTACCAACGGTTTCGATGGCAGAGAGAGTAGCCCATCATCGAGAGTGACCGGAGGTCGGGGAGTTTATGGCAAACTAGATACCACAACCTTATAAGAGCTTGAGACAGTCATGAATCAGGAAGCGCTCGATCCAACCAAAGAAGACGAGAAGAAAGATATGACTGCGCCCCATCCCCACCCGGGCGGTGTCAAAGTCCGGCCGTCAGGAGAGTCGTGACCGCGTGCGCAAGAACGAGAGCGTACATGTCGGAGCCTCGATGAAGGTGTGCTTTTCATCAAGGCGACGTGAGAAAACATGATGATTATCTCTGATTATCAAGATAGCTCCAGCCACCTCGATACGTCGTACGGCGAAACCGAGCCGCAGAATCGCATTAAACTCCTGGACTTCGCTTTCAAGATTCTCCACACAAAAGTGCAAGGCGCACTTCTTCACCCCCTGCATCGATGAAGAGGCAGACTCGTCCAGACTAGAGCACAGACGATGAACCCGCAGAGAATGCCTCCTCTCGCAGGGTCCAGAGCCCCGGGGCCCGGCAGAGAGATGCCCGCATGTCAACTCATTGAAAGACGTCCCGAACTCGTGGTTCGGACGGGGGGGATGGGAAATGGGAGAGAGAGGCTAAAGAGAAATCCCGGCCAGGATAACTCTGTTGGGTGGATCCGCGTATGCACTGATGTTAGTTGACGTGTGGCTTGGAAACCGAGACCGAGATGCAAGGGAGGGAGGCTGTGTCATCCACGTCAACAAGTCAATCAAGTCTATCAAGGGAGCCAGCCCTACGAGACCGCTGTGGGACGGGCACTGCAAAACATGACCGATCTTGCTTATCAACTCGGACACAGCAAAATTGCGGCCCTAAAAACCGAGACCGAGGAGTCCCTGCCAGCTTCACGTCTTAAACGCCATCCCGCAGAACCCGCACGCTGCGGCCGCAGCCGGGCTGTGCTGGAAAATAGGCCCGTAAACTAGGAGAAGGGGGAGCATTTGCAGAGTCGAACATAATTGACCATAGAGATGGGCCGGAATACGTGGAATTGCGAAACATGGACATGAGCCTTTCTGGTGTATATAGATCACGGGTATCCGGCAGTGATTTCGATCATGTTGGACAACTCAATCCAATCAACTCAGGACTTCAGATCATCAACAGCCACTTCAATTGCCTCTCGTCTTTAGTTGGTGTTGACTTTCAGTTGCCTTCGATTTCAGTAGTCTCTGTTGTCCGAAAGACTACCACCGCTAGCCACACCCATCGAAAACCCAAAAAGCCATATCCAGAATGTCGGCCCTCTTCAGTCCCAGACTCAAGTCCCCAATTCACATCCTCCAGCTTCTGCTGGTGGTAGTGGCGCTGGGCATCTCAGTCGCGCGCATCTTCCTGCCAAACCGGCCCCGCGGCAGAGCAGGAACCATGGCGCTGGGAATGGTGAGTCCTTTCTCCGGAACTTCTTGTCCTTCCCTCCGGTGGCCCCATGAAAAGTAACCGGCATCTGTCCCAAACAACAGGCGGCAAAGTCCATCGTCATCATCCTCTACCAGGTCCTCACCGAGCACGTCGCCTCCCTGAAGCGCTGGGCCAGCCTCAAGGCCAACCTGATCCTCAACGCAATGGAGATCGTCTTCTGGGCCGCCGTCGTGTACATGACGATCCAAACGCAGACCCAGATTTGCATCGGGATCAGCTGCACACTCGGCTGGATTGTCGTCGTCCTCGGCATCTTGCTCAGGTACATCCCCCCTCCGTCGTTCTCTCCGTCTGTAGCAATCCACTAACACTATTGGCTTTGACAGCATGGTCGCCGGATACGCCACTATCATCGCCTGGCTCGACTTCCGCTACACCCGAGCCAACGGCGTCCCGCGCGGTTCCAAGGCTGTGCCGCTGGAAAGCCGCAGCGAGGAGGGACAGTCGATGGAGTCGGTGCAGATCCAAGAGGTCAACCGTGACGGCAGAAAGCCCGTGGCCCCCGCTAGCCAGGGATACGCGCAGCCGCAGCAGGCGTATGAGCAGCAATACGCCCAGTCAGGATACCAGCAACAGCAACAAGCCTATGGCCAGCAGCCGCCCTCGTACCCCCAGCAGACATACGGACAGACATACGGCCAGCAGTCGTACGGCAGATAATGATAAACGCATCTGTGGTGGAAGATCAGCGAGGAACTATACCGACAGAGGGACACTCTCGCAAGGGTGGAAGAAAGGGAAATCGAGTTGCATTGTTTCATTTGTATCAACAACGGACGGCAAAGGGGTTCCCGAGGACAGGAGATCGGGAACAGGCGCAGAGAAATAGACGGGAAACACTTACCACACAAATCTCCTTTGTAAATGTCAGCACAGCGAAAATTTAGCGAGAATCAAGGCGCCTCATGGCGGAAATACCTCAAATAAAAAGAATACCCCTTATCCTTTTGCAGCATCGCTTCTCCTCCCTGAACTTACCAAAGAGAAGCCACTTAACGGGGACCGCCAATAAACAGTTTCTCAAGAGCATCGTCCAGAGAACATGCCGCGTTTCCCCGTGGGAGGCTCGACGTATCCATCATGACCGCCCGCTCCTCAGCCCGCGTGAGAACCGGCCCGTCCCCGGAACGCGCCGGAGGTCGAGAGCCACTTCGCTGCCGCGAGACGGCGCCCCTGCGATTAGACGTCGAAGGCTCAATCACCAGCTGGTGGGGCCACGGCCGGTTGTCGATTCGCGAGGACATGGACGTGTCGCCTCGGGGCTGCGCGTTGTCCGAGCACTCCATCATCATGTCCTCATCTTTGTCGTCGACTTCGTACGGCCGGAACCCAGCGTCGTAGAACAGCCCCGCAGCCTCCGGGCTCGCTGTCGTCAACACGAGCCAGAAGGCAGGCTTCCTAACAGCCGGGATGCTCGCCCCCTTCAGCCCGTGCAGCCCCGACCCGTCCTCGCAGATCCGCCGCAGCAGCCACAGGATGTCGCCGGCCAGCAGCGTGCGGTACCCCCAGTCCGCCGCCCAGCGCTCGTCGACGTACGCCATGGCGAGCTGGTTCACGAGCGCCGGCATGGTGAGCACCTGCGTCACGACGGTGTCGTTGCCGACGCGCAGGCCCACCGTCTCGAGCCGGTCGAAGCGGTGGTTGTCGTCCGTGGCGAGGTACTTGGTGCGCACCTTGAACCACTCGCCCGACGTGACGTGCACGCCGATGGCGTTCGAGTCCGAGGGGTACGTCTTCAGGCCGCCGGCCGCGGCCCACGAGAGGACCACCTCCTTGGTGAAGGCCGGGCAGACGATGCTGACGTGCGCCGGGCAGCGGCCGGTGAAGCCGTAGGCGACCATGGCGGCGGTGCCGCAGACGGCGTACTCGACGTGGGCAAAGACCTGGCCGAGGCGGTAGAAGATTTCTCGGATTATGTTCGGGGTCAGGCGCGGGAGGGGGGAGCGCATCGATGTTGGTGAATCCATCGTCGCTTTGGAGGCTCGGTTTCGGCTGGGTGGACTGGTGTGTAGTTAGGGGCCCGGTGGCAACGATCTGTAGGTATATGTGGGTAGTAGGAGGCGTGTGTATCTTACCAACGTGGGAAGCTTCCAAAGAGTATGAAGTCTTCGATCTCTTCGTAGCGAGAGCTGGGGAGGTATGCGGGACCCAAAATGACGATGAAGCAAGATTGAGGCGTCTGGTATGTTGAAAGTGAGTACAGGTTTCTTCGGCCACTTCAGCTGTTTAAGACGTAGAATGACGAGAGATATATGACCGGACACGCAGGCTGCTAAGATATACTGCATGACGAGAAGCTTCTCCCTGGTAACTGCTTCAGCACAGAGTCATTGTATCCAGACAATGGGCCGAATGCTTGATGCCTAGGTTGTTCTGGTTTAGTACAACTGAACAAGAGCCTGAAAGGTCCACGACCCGAGCGAACAAAGGCGCCACTCAGCTCACAGGTTGAGAGATAGCAAGGGCCGTCACTCGATTGTCCTGGATAGACAGAGACAACAACAGCAGAATCCAAAAGGTTCTCTGGAGCCGAATATGATGCAAGAACAAGTTCGCTGGCGGGGCCTCTATTCGTTGCGTTCCCAGCCACCCAAACGCCTATTCGTACAGTGCTGGCTAAGCCCTGGTATCCCACCTTTGGACCAACCCGAAAATGTGACCCTTTCCCGTTCAAAGCTCCTCCTCCACGTCCATCGAATCGCCGTTTGATGGCCCCTTGGCCGCGCCATCCTTTTTGGGCATCGTCGCCTCCTTGTCGATCATCTGTCTCGAGACGGAGACGATGTTGTCCTCGATCAGCTGTTGACCGACGTCCTCCAAGTGCTTCTTCGGGTCGAGCTTGCCGACGTAGCGGGTCTTGAGTTGGTCCTTGGTCAGCTCCGTCTCCTCCTTGACGCGCTTCTCGTAACCCTCGGCAAGGCTGACGAGACGCTCCAAGCGCTCCTTGTTGCAGGTGGCCTCCGCCCTGAAGTCGTTCATCTCCAACGCCTCGGTCCAGACGTGCTTGTGCAGGTTCATCAACATGTTCTCCTCGAGGGCGGTCTTGCGGTAGTTGATGCCGATAGAGTAGTAGTGCCTGTTCAGGCCGTGGATGAGGGCCTGGATCGAGGGCTTGTTGAGGTGGCCCAAGTTACTCGTGCTCTGCCGGGGCTCCTGGCCCAGCATGAGGGACTGAGGGTTGATGAGGCGGAAGGCGTCGATGACGACCTTGCCCTTGACGGACTGAATGGGGTCGACGACGACGGCGACGGCGCGGGGGGTCAGTTGCTCGAAGGACTGCTGGGTGTTGATATCGACGGAAGACAGCCAGCAGCCGAAACCGGGATGGGAGTGGTACCAGCCGACGACGGCCTCGGGTCTGTTTGTATGGTTCGTCAGCACGCGCTCACACATCCATGCGTCCCATATCCAGGAGCCCCTCACCTTCCCGTCTGTCTCAACATGTCCATCATCTTCATCTGGAAGACCGGGTCGACAGCCTCTACACTGACACCAGTTCCGCTCTGGGGCATGGCAAAGACATCCACCACGCGAACCGTGAAGTCGTCAACGAACTCTCCCAGCATCAGGCCCATGACTTCCATGGGAACACCGGCGCGGCCGTGTCGCAGCATCTTGAGGAGGGCGAGGGAGGAGATGTAAACAGTCTCGGAGTTGTCGATGAGTTGTGTGTTGTCCTATCGACCATGGTCAGCACGGGATTGGGCGCAGATGGCGGCGGGGGAGCTATCTCGATAGCTCCCAGAAGTGGGATGCCCTTACCGTTCCGGGTTGGCTGCCCATGCCGCCCAGGCCCTGGGACTGGAGCATGTTCCTGAAGCGCTCCATTGTACTGATTTATCTGCTGTGAGGAATTGGGGAGAAATCGCTGTGTCGGACGCGTCGCTGGGCTGTAGATATTGTGTCGTGGAGGAGCGGAGGGGACTGGTTGAGGCGATGGAGTCGAGTGGAAGGAGCTGGCTCGTGGGTTGTTGACGACAGCTCTGAGCAGCCTGGCGAAAAAGGGCCCCGGCAGAGCTAGCCTGGTCCGGTACGTACCGCGTCGCTGACAAACAGTCACGTGGAGACGTGATGCTGCCCTGCGGTTGTGGCGACGAGAAAACACAGAAACTAGAGAATGTTTCTGTGATTACAAGTACTTTTTTCTCCGTCAATTGTAATCACCCTATTATCCTGATAAATTCTGTCGTTGTTCCAGAAAGTCCAGTTACACACAATCTCGCCTCCCTAGGTGCTAGGTACTAGGTATCTGCTTCTCAATTGTGGCACGGGCAGCGGCTGCCAGGCCAGGTACACACTGCACTAGCCACAATTTGGAAGTGAGCCCCGCCGCATTAGGTATCGTGTATTGCCAGCTTACACCGCCCACTAAAATCCAGTAAACCTGGTGTTGGCTGGCCGTCTTCCAGGTGGAGTAGGTAACTACGTTAACTACGTAAGCATCATGAAGCATCGTCAAGTTGCTACTGAATCCAAATAATGTATCTTTCTAGAGAAAACTGTCAAAGAATCAATCTTATCTACTTTTTACAGCTGCCTTCGGCCATGTTCACCAAGGGTGATGATGTAAGATAGGTATCCGGTCCCACCCTCCGTAGACGCGACCCTGCTGGCCTCCACGCGCATCATTGGGCGATTTCGGACAGCACAACCATGTTACTCTTGACGAATCAGACAACACCAATTCCCGGATCATTACTTCCACCGTCTCCTCTCGCCCACATTAACTTTGCTTGATTGGCCAAAAAGCTCCTGCCACTCAGCCTCTTCCCTGTCCGCACATCCAGGTTGCCCATTGGCCTGACTTTTGTCCATCCACGCAGCCTTGGGAAATCTGGGGCCGAGCCGAGCTCCTTCGCCCACGCGCAGCCTTCGCATCTTTTCCCATCCTTCCCTCCCACCATCACCCCCCAATTTTGGTCCATCGCGTAACCGACTTCTTCCGCGACCGCGAACAGCAATCGCTGCACCACGACCGACGCCATGTCACCCCTCGGATCGGTGGCCTTGAATGGATCTCCGAATCCAAAGAAGGTCGCCTACTTCTACGACTCTGACATTGGCAACTATGCCTACGTTACCGGTCACCCCATGAAGCCGCACCGCATTCGCCTTGCGCACAGCTTGATCATGCACTACGACCTGTTTAAGAACATGGAGATCTACGTGCGTTGAATACCACGCGAAAACACAATGCGATAGTTGCTAACTTGCCATCTACAGCGCGCGAAGCCCGCTACTCGAGGCGAAATGACCCAGTTCCACACGGACGAGTACATCGACTTCCTCCAGAAAGTCACCCCTGACAACATGGACGCCTACCAAAAGGAGCAGGGCAAGTACAATGTCGGAGATGACTGTCCCGTCTTTGACGGTCTCTTCGAGTTCTGCGGCATCAGCGCTGGAGGCAGTATGGAGGGCGCCGCTCGCCTCAATCGCCAAAAGTGCGACATCGCAGTCAACTGGGCTGGTGGTTTGCATCACGCCAAAAAGAGCGAAGCCAGTGGTTTCTGCTACGTCAATGGTAAGCGCGTCGTGGCAGCCTTGTCGCGTTGCCGAACTAACTCTTGCAGACATCGTTCTCGGTATCCTCGAACTCTTGCGATTCAAGAAGCGTGTCCTCTACATCGACATCGACGTCCACCACGGAGACGGTGTGGAGGAGGCCTTCTACACGACCGACCGAGTGATGACTGTGTCGTTCCACAAGTATGGCGAGTACTTCCCCGGAACCGGTGAGTTGCGCGACATCGGCATCGGCACCGGCAAGCACTACGCCGTCAACTTCCCCCTCCGCGACGGCATCGACGACAACTCGTACAAGTCCATTTTCGAACCCGTCATCGAGCATGTCATGAAGTTCTACCAACCCGAAGCCGTCGTTCTGCAGTGTGGCGGTGACAGTCTTAGTGGTGACCGTCTCGGCTGCTTCAACCTCAGTATGGAAGGCCATGCCAACTGTGTCGCATACGTCAAGAGCTTCGGTCTCCCCACCCTGGTCCTTGGTGGTGGTGGATACACCATGCGCAATGTCGCCCGCACTTGGGCTTACGAGACGGGTGTTCTCGTAGGCAAGCAGCTGCCCAGAACGCTGCCTTACAACGAATACTACGAAGTACGTGTCTTCGCGCTGCCGCGGCCTCTTCTCAGCTGACCCCTTCCTAGTACTATGCACCCGATTTCGAGCTTAACGTGCGCCCATCGAACATGGAGAATTCCAACAGCTACGAGTACCTCGAAAAGATCAAGGCCGCCGTCATCGAGAACCTGCGACACACGCAACCCGTCCCCTCGGTGCAGATGCAAGATGTGCCCCGCCAACCCCTCCCTGGTGGCATGACAGACGAAGAGGAGGCCGAGTTGAACGACTTGGACGAGGACGAACACGTCGACGAGCGCATGACCCAGCGCCGCTGGGAGCAGCGAACGAACAACGAGGCCGACTTCGAAGACAGCGACGACGAAGATATGGAGCAGGCGAACGGCATCACCCGTCCTCGCAATGCTAAGAAGCGCACATTCCGCGACTATCGCCAGGCCGAAGCCCAGCCCAACAGTGGGGCTGCGTCCCCTGTCAACGGCGCATCCGCCGACGAAGCCCCGAATGCCGAGCCCATTGTCGACGCCGACATCACCCTCGAGAACCCTGTGGACGCCGACGAGCCGGCCGACAAGGCTGCCGCCGAGAAGGAGGCTGTTCCGGAAGCTCCCAAGGAGGATGTTGTTGACGGCGACGGCGACGTCGGCATGGGCGACAGCGCTGATGTGGACGAGGCGACAGCGACCATCAAGAAGGAAGAGGTTGAGGCCGAGCCAACGAAGGTTGCCGAAAAGGAAGACAAGGAGGATAAGCCCGCATCTCGTCAGCCTTCTCCCGAGCCTGCCACGGAATCGATTGCCTCAGAGACGGTAGATAGGGAGGAGGTCACTGAAGCTTCTGAGGCCGATAAGGAGGCACCAAAGGAGGCCGAGAAGGAGTCCACAGAGGCAACAACGACAACAGAAGCAAAGGAGCCAAAGGACGCCAAGGAAACGGCCGCGCCGAAAGAGACCCCTGCAGAGCCCAAGGAGACCACCGAGGCAGACAAGGACACTGCCAACAAGCCTGAGGACAAGGCCCCCGAACCGGCAGAAGACAAGATGGATGTGGACGAAAGCTCAGAGACTAAAGCCGCACCCTAGGACTAGCGGCATGAGTGCAGGTATCAATGATGAGACGTCTATGTGATGCGTGCGAGTGTGTTAGCCTTGGAAGAGAGGCCAGGCAGGCCTCAGGCGTTCGGGGGGGATAGCTTTCAAGGGACGAGGCATGGGACCTTTTCTTTTCTGGGGATTCATTAGCTTGTTATTTTGTTGATACTCTCTCTTGCGCAGTCGAAAATCCTGCCAGTGTGGGAGTTCCCACCAGCTGTATTATAGAAGCAATGAGCGTAATAGTATGCTTTCTTGTAGGCACCTTTGTGTCACCTGGTCCTGCTGTTCCACTGCCTTTCAGAAGCTGGCTTCTAATGGCTACTATGCTTCCTGGCTTGACCTGTTCAAGGCAGTGCAGTTGAATCCCCCACCACTGCAATGGTGGGTGAGCCCGGGCAGGCATCTACAGAGGCGCCAGGCTGGTTGAGGCCACCGATTCTGCAGCTCCTCAGGATACATCTGCTTTGAACACCATAAAGCCTGCCAGCCTTCTCTCAGATATCATCCAGTTTCCCAGCAAATGTCATCAGTTCGCAATGACATCAAATGGATGAGTATCTTGCGGGAATTATCAGGCTCCGGGAAGTGCCGACCTCTACCAAACATGCTCGGGGGTTGCATCGCATCATCCAATCCAAGACTTGAGGCTGTCAGTACCTACAACGTCAACTCCACTCAAACACGACGTCTCTCTCATTCATCGTCGCCTCCTTCCACCCTGAGATAGACACGTCTTTCCATCCCAGTGCCTCGCAGCTGATCGTGCCTTTGAAGGAGCGGCAGTCGTTCCCGGAGAACACCAGATAGCCCCGTCCAGTCTGCGATGTCGATGCGGTGGCGTTCTCTGGATTGCTCAATGACCCTGGCAGAAGTTTCCCCTTCCACTGGAACCAGAACTTGGGGGATCGGAAGCTGTTCTTTTCGAAGTTTTGGAATCTTCGGCGCTCTTTCTCATCCTCTCTCTGGCTGTGTCCCTCCACGTCGCTGGTATCCTGTGCCTTGCTACTGCCCGATGTACTGCCCGAGGAACCGTCTCCACGTCGATCGTCGTCGTCGTCGTCGTCATCTTGCGAGAGCCCCCGTTCCTCAAGTTGGCATACCAGATCCTCCAACACCTTCCTGCTGCCCGCCAGCACGATATTTGCCTCGAGAGCGCCGGGAAGGGAGAGACTTCCCAGCAGACCGCGGCTGTCATCCGAGAGGCAGAATATTTCCAGAGCCGGCTTTGTGTTTACGGAAGATGACCCGGCGAGACTCGATGCTTTTGGGCATTTGACCTCGTATCTGCCGAACGTCTTCTTGACCTGGAACTCCGCCCGCCTGCCGGACTTGCCGTTCGATTTCCCCACACGGTTGTGCACGTGTCTCGAGTTGAAAGCGGATTCTTGCCAGTCGTCCATTGTAAAATTTGGATGTGAAAGGAGGATGTGAATCTACGTCGCACACTTGAGTCGAGATTTCTTTCACGTCCCAGGTCGAGTCTTGACGTCATTGCCCTCAGACATGAATTGGGTGGACTAACGGTTGTGTTTTCTGTGAATTGTGTTTGATGGACTATCGTGATAGATACTTAGTCTCTCAGTATTTCGAGTATCAACCTAATTCCGGGGTTTGCCTACGATATTTGCGCAGCAACCTTCAACGGCATGGTGTGTGACTGGATAAACCGGTCCAGTTTCCGTGCCGGGCCGGAAAGTGGGGCCGATCGGCCCTGTTTCATCGGGTCCTTGCGTGGAAAGCTTCTGTGACGTCATCGTCAGTTCGCAGCTAGATGCAGCCTTTCGCTGCCACCAGTGTTGCTCGAGAAATGATGAAAAGATTCGTCAATTAAAGGAATGCCAGTTCAACATCTAAATCAAGACAGCGCCTGCAAATCGTGCCGCTACTCTTACAAAACGCCATGTCCCCGAATCCTGTACACGCGACCCATGCTTCGCGTCGCCATGCATCGTGCATCCTCCTCAACCCGGCCATATCGAAATCATGCTTCCGTTCTCGTCCTCGCCAGATTTAAATGACGCTCATGTGGTGGCAGCAGCAAGTCCAGTCGCCGCCGGGCTCCTGCTTCCAGACGCTGTTGCAGATGCCCTCGGTGGCGACGAGCTTGTTGCCCTTCTGGCGCCAGGCGGTGACGCGGTAGACGAGGCTGGAGCTCATGAGGTCGATCTCGACGAACTCCGGGTCGTCCTGGATGCGGTACGCCGTCCACGGCTCCCAGTCGTCGAGGTGCTCCTGCAGCGTCGGCTTGGACTTGGGCGAGTAGATCTTGTCGCCCGGGTGGGAGACGACGGCCTCCTTGTCGAGGTAGCGGCGGAGCGCCTTGGGCTTGCCGTCGCACATGGCGCGCCAGAGGAGCGTCTCGGCCTCGATCGTGTCCTCCTTGTTGCGGGAGTAGATGTTTCCCGAACCCTTTTGCTCGTCGTCGCTCATTTTCGATGTGGTTTGAGGGTGTCTTTCTGGGTATCTTTTGGGGTTGTTCGTAAGGTGTCTTTGGGGTGGTTTATTGCGGTTTTTGCGTAAAGGAGTGAGATGGGCTTTACTCATGCAACAGCAAACTGCTGGGGTCTGATCGTCTTTATGGTGCCCGCCAGAGCTCTGGCCTCCGGTGACGAAGGCCGTCTAGAAACAGGAAATCCCGGTTCTCTGCGACTTCGTGATTGGCTGTGTTGGTCATGTCTCTTCATGCTCCCCCTTGACGTCAGCGACGGAGATGGTGGGCAGCCGCTCTCACTCACGGCGCTGCGGGGATGAGCAAGGGACAGGGGTGGGAAGCAGGTTATTTCCCATCGTCCCGTGGTGGTCTAGAACCCCCCATCCTCCTGCAAAATGCGAGAAAAGATCGTCCCAGCAAGTATTATTACATACTATTCACGTTGTGTGAAGTGCGCGCGACTCTGATGTAACGCGTGCACTGACGGGTCCGGGGACAGGCCGGCCGAGACAACTTGTCCTTCTGGTAAGCGGGGGTTATTAGCGATGTTGCAGTCGGCCCAACCCGCCAGATCGCGGGGTCAGACCGGTTTTGACTTTGGATCCAGCGTTTCCCATGAACTGTGAGCAGGACGGGCCAGAAACTTCTAGATCTCGTGAGGGGCTTGGGTTGAAATACGGGTTAAACGAACCCAACGGGCTGACGAGACAGTTTTAATCAGAGGAACTATTGCTGTAGCCCTCGAGCGGATACAGACTGAAGCTCAACCTTCACTTGCTCTCTGGATAAGCTCAGCCGGCGATCAAAGGTTGTCGACTCAGAGTTTACGCGTCCGCCTTGCAAGTGAGGGGAAAGTCAGGTCTGAGTCCATAACACGATAGTTATTGAGAAGCGGCGTTAACCTAGTTGCCTAGGCACAGTGGGGTCGTAGGAAAGTCCTGGTATTATTATAGATCTCCAAAACTTTGATTGCATTCAATAAGAACACATTGAGATCAGTCTTCTTATAATGTCACAGATGAAAATACAACGAGACATCTGATTTACTGACATCCGACCAAGACCTGTCACTGGCAGCATGGCGACCAGCATGAAGGGTTCTTCAGGGTAGTCGAAGTTGACGGCGATGTCAAGTTCCGGGAAAAGCTTTCGCTGATGAACTGATGGCACCCAGTACCACCAAGTCTTGAGACGTACGAAAGCAACACTCAAAGTCTAGGATTGTGCATATTTTCTTAGCAATTGGAGGCATGACGCGAGATCTGGATTAATTGGTAAGCTCGCTCCGTCAGCTGCGGAGTCTCAGATGTGCTTTTTCACACAGTTTGCCCGGACTTCGCACGTAGCTTTGTGAACAGTCTACTTCACCGTGCTGGGTAACATCTTGAATGCGTACCCTCGACGTCCGGTGCCGGCATCACCGGTGCCCAACGATAGGTACTGAGATATAAAGCGACTGAAGGGCTGCTCTTCTGCTTTGCTGCGGTGTGTTGACTCTGGGTACCGGCGGCATTCGCGTCCGTTGGATACCAACTCTCTCGTCTATCCGAAGACGACCATCACCACTTCCCTGCGATCGTTTATCAATCCCCGTCACAGTCATGGCGTCTCTCATCGATCACGTCTACATCACGGTCTCAAACCTCAGCCGAGCGCTTCCATTCTACGACAGAGTCCTCGCGCCGACTGGCATCACTCGCTCGGTCTTTTACGAAGGCAAGAACGGCCTCAAGGGCCATCCCGACATCTACGGATACGGGCGCGACAGACGCCTGTTTTTGTGGCTCAAGGTCGGGGAGGTCCGCGCCCCAAGCCACGTGGGCTTTGCCGCCAAGAGCAAGGAAGAGGTCGATGCCGCCTACGAGGGGGCCATCGCGGAGGGCGGACGGCCTGACGAGGTCTTTGGCGGCGCGCCCGGATCCCGGAAACACTACGACGAGAGGTACTACGCGGCAAACGTCCTCGACGCGGACGGGAACGAGATTGAGATTACGTACAAGAGCTTCCAGCACCCCTTCCCTAGAGCAGATTGATAAAGTCGGGTGAATGAAACCAGTCATTGTTACTTTCTGAATTAGAAGAATAGAGATCCGGCGTCCTCAATATCATGTGGCTGGCGCTCCAGCAGGCGCCGCTCCCCCAGCGTTCACCGTATCGACGATGAATTTCACCGCGGCATCCCCGTTCCTTCGCACGTAGCCCAGGTGGACTTGGAGGTTGTTCCCGCCGTCGCAGAACGGGTCGCCGGTGTCGCAGAACGAGGTCATCTTGTTGGCAACAGCGGCGCACCCTGCGGTATCCTGTCGGGGGAAGACCTGTGATTGCACGAGTTAGAGAGTCTGAGTTTTCTGCTCGTTCGACCTCGGGATCTGCTTACGCCGTCGTTCGTGCTGGAGCCTTGGTTGAACGGTTGTCCGTTGACGTGGCTCGGGTCGCCCATCAACAGCACGGCGGCAACTGTTACCGGCGTCAACATTAGTCAACCATCATGTACCTATGAGTATCTCTTCCAACGCACCCTTATCCGTAACATCGGCCGACTGGGGTTGTGTCGCCGCAAAGCCCGATTCAGTCGTGCCGCAGAGGACGTCGGCCGTGACATGTGCCCCCTAATGTCGTTGTCAGCATGGTCTTTGCGAGACCGTAAGTGCCCAGACGTACCTGGGAATATCCCATCAGCACCATCTTCGTCTGCGGGCACTGCTTCGCGTAGTCCTGGACGAGCTGCGTCATGGCCGTCACGCCGGCCGCCTGCGACGGCTTGTACGGGTTCAGCTGCGCCGGGTACTCGACCGCGACGATGTCGGACCCGGGGATCTGCGCCTGGACGTTGGTCGCGACCTCGCCGATGATGCCCGTCCCGGGACGCTCGGTGCTGGCCCGGGCCACGATCATGTGCACGCCGGTCGCGCAGCCGGCGGCCTGCCGCTCGACGATCCGGCTGCTGCTGCCCTGCAGCGCGCCAAGGAAGCCTAACGCGGCGACTGGAGAGGGAACCATATTTTGTATTTGAAGGGGAGTGTCGATAGGAAATTGGGAAAGGATGGCGAAGGAGGGAAGGTTCTGTGATTTCCCACGCGGCAAGCAGAAATCAGGAGATGGGATGAGCAGTCCCCTTCTTATACACGACTTGCGATGGCAGCCGTCAGCCCTGGTCAGGGCGAGATCAGGAACCTTCGCGGCGGAATTCTCCCCAACCGAAATCATCCCGACCACCTTCGCGGCGGGACTTGCCAGGAACAGCGTTGAGCATGTTGGACGGAAGCTCACCGCAAATCCAGGGCCAAATACATGTTCCGCTCCAGAAGGCCAGGACATCCCAGGCCGGGGACACTCCCAAAGATGGAAGAAAAAGCGAATTTGCCCAGATAAGCTCTCTCGGTGCCTCGGCCGAACGGTTCGATCCATGAGGAGCGGAGCGGGTGGGCAAGCGAGCTGGTCTCAGCGTGGCATGTTTCAGTCTCCTGGCGCCAATCACGAGTCATCAACTTGCTTTTCTGAGACTTTGGAAGACCCAGGGCGGTGGAGAGGAGAGGAGAAAAGGCAAAACAGACTGCGGGTGATCGGCTTCAGGGTCCGCAGGCAGAGGTTATAACGCCCAACTCGAAATGCGACTGGCTGGTGCGCTGGTGATGCAGCTACTTACTGTCTGCGCAGGTCTAAGGCGCGGGAAGATTAAGGCGCAGGACTGGGATGGCAACGCGTTGCCACCCCTGTCTCGAATGAGGCTCAGTAAACGGAGATGCGATTGGCTAGAAGGAATCGCGCAAGTTAGAGTGGTGTTCGTCCCAGCTGGCATTAATATCGCTTAGGCTTAACTGCTCACTTCCAGGGATGTCGAGAGTTATCTTGTGCTTGAAAGACTTGTCTTGGTGATGGATTGGCTCTATCTTAGACGTAGCTCTGGGATGACAGCAGTCTAGTATCAGTGACAAGTGGCACAAGACCGAGAGAATTCAAAATACCAACCCAAGCCTGAAAAGTAAGACAAGTAGGTCCCCCAAGAACTCTGACTCGTTACAAAAGAGGGGACTGCGATATTGGCATATTACTCTACATCTTGTATCCATGATGCCCATCAGTCGCTCGTGCGGTCAGTCAAGGAGGATAAACCCAAGCACCTCAGACCTAATCGCCTCCAACCTGTGATCCTTTTCCAAATCTCACAAAGTTTCAGAACTTGGGTTTCTCTCCCCCGAGCGACGACGCAAGTCCCTCGTCTCCGACTTTCCGTCCGGTTCTACCCCTGATGCCCGAACAAAAGTACCCTCGCGAACAATGAACCGTGGGATGTCATGTTCTTCGGGACGGGGCTTGAATATTGACACAAAGACAGTCCAAGATTCCTTGATGGTGTCGGATATGTATTTGACCTTGTTTCTGAATCCTACTGGTGCCTTGGTCCCGTCGATGAAGTGTTCCACGTCGTCGTCGGACGCGACTGTTGCTTCGCGGAGAACGTCGCGCAGCTCGGGGCTCTCTGATACTTGGGCCATCGTATGCCAGGCATTTTCGGGGAGGCTGTGGCGAGTCTCGCGGAACAGTATGGCGGTAGAAGTGAAGGCGCCGAGAAAGACGAAGGGAATCGCCATTAGAGTCCAGTAGCCTCTGAAGTGACTCGGTACTAGTGTCCGCTCAAAGGTGGTGATTCGTGCGTTGGCGGTCTCATATGACTTGAAGTTTTCATAGTAATACAACCGTGAGAGGATGAAATATACGGCTTGCACTACGCGTGCGGGTGAGGGATTTTGTTGACGCACTTCGTTCACTATGTTCGAGAAGACTGGATCTGCTAGCGTGTAGCTGGAGAGGGGCCCACATCCTTCGCAAAAGGCAACATTACCCTGTGGAAGGGTATCCTGAATCAACAGGCCACTGTCTGGTGCCATCTGAGACTGTTGCCAAGCTGTAGACAAAGATGCTTCTAAGCTTTCAGGATTGATCCGCAGGCCATGACGCTCCTCACTATCGTTATTGGATACGATCAAGACACCTAACTGATCTGCAAGCGTGTTCGATTTCAACAAGCGGCTGCCGTTTTTCAAGTCGTAAAGCTGTTCAGCCCGGCTACTTGAACTTGATGCGGATATATTGAGATAATGGTGCTTTTTGGCGCTAGATGCGAATGATCATATTAGCTGATACACTATAGCCGAACTCACACCAAACGTTCCGCCAATTACGTACCTCTGGTATAGAAAGCACGCAGTCATGTTGAAAAGTTCTTCTTTGGTGCTGGCTAGACGGGACGCTGAGGACAGAGGCAGCGCCCTGGCCCACGGCCCAGAATATGTCATGGTGTAAGAAGAATTCTGCCGATCAAGATGTTGGTTCCAAATACCAGACGAAGGAGTCCACAAAATCATCCAGTCTTGGGAAGTGGTCTCGTCATAACGTGAAAGAGGCGACGTGTACGTAAACGATGGGTATCGATCGTCACCTTGCGATGGCCAGCAAAGTCCCCACGGAGCTCGCTCTGGAGGCGTTCCTAACTTTGACGGATGTTCCGGAAAGCCGGGTTCGAATGGGCAACGAATATCAAACGTGTCTTCTTCCTTGTCGTACTTTCTGAATTTCAACCCGATGCTTCCAAGAATCCTTTCGTCAAGCCGTGCCCTGCCGCAGACACTTGAGATGTTGGCCATGTGGTCCTCGCATATCCCAAGGTACAGGATTTCGGGACGCACGCACACAACGCGTGAGTCAATGATCCTCGCCGTACCCTCGTAGTCGCGTAGCCTTTCCCTCGTTTCCTGCGCGGCTATCGGCAGAAGTGCTCTGATGACGGTGCCGGTATCATCGACCCCGTCAACGGGGTTTGCAGCCTCAGAAAGTTCGGCAAAGGTATGAGCCAGAAATGAACTTCGCCGCCAGTGATTAGAATCCATTCTCAGCCTTGATGCCCCGTAGGTTGGAATGATCCGCGGAAGAGAGGCAATGTCGCGTCCTTTGAGATCCAACATAAGCAACGAAGATGTGAACTGCGCAGGAATGGTCGTCATGATCAGCAGCATTATGATGCTTCGGGCATTAAGATCCAATATCGGGTCTTTGAGAGCGAGTGGTCCCAATGAAAGCGGGCCACTGCTGGCGTATCGAGTGATGGAAAGCTTCGCAACAGCCTTGAGAGACACGCCGTGCCTTTCGACAGCTATTGATGCGACCATAGCTGTGGCTACTGAAGCGAGGGTACTGATAGCAGTGCGGATAACGAGGGAAGCAATTGTGATGCTTAATTGTGTTCGATTCTCAGTCAACACCCAGGAGCGCCAGGAAGGGCTGTCTCGTGGCGCCCACCACAACCAAGTGATGAAAGAGGCGGCAGACGCGAAAGCTAGCCATGATGTCGCCATGGTAAGCTTGAGAACGAAGCTGAGTCGAGTGAATTTTCGATCGATGGTTTCTGTAGCCTCATCGGCGATACTGCCGCAATAAGAGGCGTCGGGGGATTGCCCTTGAGTTGGTTCCGCTTCATCCTGCCCCTCGGATACACAGTCACGCTGACCTCGGTCGTTCGTTTCGACGTCTACCGGCCGATACATAATATATTGACAGGTTGTGACTTGCCAACGGTATCTTGAGAAAAGCTGAAGGGCTCTTGGGGTTCTGTCAGCGCGAGAATAAGCAGAATGGAAGCAATTCTAAGGATGATGGGCCAGTGAGGAAAAGCCCCAGACATTCAACATATATTTGCATCCCTGTCTACGAATCGTCTTGCGCCTCCTTTAGCGTAATACTACCGCCATGGTTCAAGTGAAACTTGAAGGAAGACATATGTAGCCAATAGAATACCGACAAACCATACTCAGCTCCAGCTGCTGTGAGATGCACCGCGTCATCTACCCAAATGAAAATGACTTGATGTCTTAGCACAGCCATCCAGTAGCCCATCATAATACACGCAGTTCGCCCCGAACAAACGGGCCATCGCGTCGGTTGTTGTTACACAGACGAGGCTTTCCCGGTCTTCGCCTCTCCTCCTCCATCGTCATATGCAATTGAACGCTTTCTTGGCGAGTCTGCGTGGCTTGTTTATTGAGCGATCATTTTGCCTTTGAAGCACTCTTTAAGGTCCCCAAACATTTGTGGCCTCGTTTCGTATTTCAACGTATCAATCGTCGCATGGGTGATGAAGTTGTCGACAGAGTAACGGCTGATAGAAGACGCAAGCGCCCCATGCCAAAGTTTGGAAATATACCAGCGTAGAATTATGAATGGAGGAGCAATGTTAAGAACCGCGTGGCCAATTCTGTCCAGAAAAAAAAAACAAAATGTTTTCGATCTCACTGTGTTGGTAAGCGGAATAGATGGCGGTTGATCATTGCACGACCAGAACCTTGTCGGTGCTGTACATGTAGTCATTCGCGGCGTTCTGCGTGCCTAACACTGCAGCAGCGGTGCAAGTCTTCAGGAAACACCCAATCCGTGTGGCGACAGCGCGACAGCACTGATTGCACCAAGTTGATCGGCCTTACAACCGTAATTGCCGACGTCGGTAGTTGGGTCGCGGCGTCAAGCGGGGCTTCAACACCCGTTCCACCGGGAGGTGGGCCGGCGCCGCCCCGAAGTCCGGCCTCCGACCGTCCCGATCAATCGGCATGCCGTGCACATGAGAGCGAACACAGCTGTAAAACATTTCACAAAAAAAAAGAATTTATCGCTTAGTTGTGTTATACCGGCCGAAACCGTGTAGGAAATTGCTCGTGCGGGTATTTGCTGCAGCCGAGACATTCAGCTAGATTCGGAGTCGACATCGAACCGGTTCCCAGCGGAGCCAGTTTCATGAACCAAACCCGTCGAACCAGAAATCGGATTTCAGGGTGCGAAGACATACTTCTTTCTGTTCAAACAGCTGATCGCTGGTCTCTTTTCTTTGAGTGCAGCACCAACACTGCCCAGGCGCGGAAAGATCCAGCGAAGACTATGGAAGTCACCATGCATGACGTAATGCTGCCGCCACACCCGAAGCCGCCGCGGCCCGCGTCATTGTCATGCCGACTTCAACTCACTCCCATACTTCCTCTAACACCAGAACGAACAAAAGCTCATTGAATAATGTAATACTGCCACTATCGACATGGCGA
This sequence comes from Colletotrichum magnum, assembly GCA_022457145.1. Lineage (NCBI taxonomy): Eukaryota > Fungi > Ascomycota > Sordariomycetes > Glomerellales > Glomerellaceae > Colletotrichum > Colletotrichum magnum. The sequence goes on along the minus strand of JAJHHK010000035.1, from coordinate 52,439 downwards.
TAACCTCCCCGCCAGACTACCGAGACGTCGACGTCGAGCTGGAACCACTCACCGATCCTCAAGACTTTGAAAACCCGGACTCGCCGCTCCCGTTCCAAGACCATTCCTCCTCCCCGATGGTCACGACATCAAGACCGGGAATCATGGAGAACACGCCGAAATGGATGCGCACCGCGCAGCCATGGGGACGAACGCTCCAGAGTAAGGCCATCACCGCCCTGCGCCCGCGGCTTACTTGGGGCTACGCCGCCTGCGTCCTGGTCTCGCTATATGTGCTCTACTGCATCATCATCGGCTCGCCACTCCTGGCCTCGAAGCTCCCAAAGCACCGCTCAGGCCGGTATGCCGTCGGAGCGATCGATGTGGAAGTTCCCGTCCGGGAACCTCGGGCTATCAGCGACACGGCATTCGCCGACGGCAAACCGGCGTTTGAACTCGAGACGGTGTTGTTCACGCTATACTACCCAGCACCCAAAGGCACACGGAGCAACAAACTCCGGCACCCCTGGATCCCGAGACCCATTAGTCTCACAGCCGAAGGGTACGCCAAGGCCGCGCACTTTAACAACTTCATCTCCAGGCCGATCTTCACCTTCGCGCTGTGGGCGATCGCGGGGTCCGTCGACATACCGGCGGAAGTCGACGTTCCGCTGGACGACAACGAGGAGAGATTCCCCGTCGTGGTGCTGTCACACGGACAGGCGAGTTCGAGGACGGATTACACGCACTACTGCGGCGAGCTCGCTAGCCGCGGGGTGGTTGTTGCCGCCATCGAGCACCGCGACGGCAGCGCACCTGGGTCTGTCGTTACCGCGCCGGACGGGACGGAGAGGAGGGTGATGTACTTGCAAAAGACGGAGCTCCGGGGCGGGGCGGACATGGAAGATGATGTGTTCAAGGCTGAACAGCTCAACTTCCGACAGGCCGAGATCGAAGAGACGATCGCGGTGCTGCAGTCCCTGGACGCCGGCAGGGGATCCGAGATCTTTGCGCAAAACACCCGGAAAGAAGGAAAGGACCTACCTCTATGGGAGAACCGCCTCAACATGTCCCAGACAATCATAGCAGGCCACTCCCTCGGCGCCACCGGCGCCCTACAAGCTCTCCAGAACGCGGGCTCGGACGCGAACCCAGCAGTGGGAGGCATCATCCTCGACCCGGGCAAGAGCAGCGGCAAACTGAACACCGACATCAACACACCCATCCTCGTCGTGCACTCGGCCTCCTGGTCCAAGACGCGGAGCATCTTCTTCGGCCGCCCGCACTTCGACACCGTCAAAGACCTTGCGTCAGACGTACTCAAACGCGTCGGCGCGGCGTGGTTCGCGACGAGTCTCGAGACGAGCCACCCCAGCGTCACGGACGCGCCGCTCATCGAGCCGGTGCTGCTGCGCTGGACGACGGGGGCTACGATCGGCGCGGCCAGGGGCGTGGGGGAGTATGTCGGCATCTCGATGGACTTTTTGCGGTTCCTGCGGGACGGGACGAGGGGTGGCGTGCTGGCTTTGGGGGTGACGCACGAGGAGTATGGGAGGGACTCGAGGACGGAGGAGGAGAAGGGGGAGATGGACGGGGAGGTGATGAAGTACTGGCAGGTTCACGTAGCGCCGCCACCGGAAGAGTCTTGATATTGAGCCAGCGTAAATAATGTCGAGGAATAATGTAATGAGAATGTCTGTTGACATGTACCACACCCGGTCCCGCCTCGGCCGTATATGTTGATGAACCGCGAGCCTTGGCGGATATGACAGATGACATGTACCCAAGCAGGTTATGACAGCGCAACCGAGATGCCTTCTTCCGGAAGCTCGTAACAAGGTCCCTCCACAGGCACGCCCGGACGAACACCGTGAAGAAAGAGTAAGAAGCAAGTACGGCCTCCGAAAGTCATTATCTCAAATACCCCTGCCCTACCCGGAGGTAAGCGCACATCTCGTCGCTGTCGTTGCCCTTTCTAACCTGTATCAGCAACCCAATCGAGTGTGAATAGCTTCAAGTTCCACAAACACAATCAGGCTGGTCCCCATACCAAAGCTAAGAACACCAAACAAAACACAACAACCGAATCATCAACCACCACGTCGTGGCCACATAAATAGAATCCAGACCGCCTGTCAAACCCACATCCACAAAACACCAGAAAAAAAAAAAGAAAGCAGAAAAACGCACATTCATCAGAAACAAAAGAGACATTTCCGAACAGCCCAGCCTGATCGCCCCGTTGCCGGAAGACATGATCTGACCTTTCACCCGCGACACGCAGAAACACATCTCCAAAAACCAACGCCTCGAAATGTCCAGAATAGAAAACCCCCAGCGTCGATCAGGGTTCGTCCTCACGGGGAATCACGGAGTGGCTCCGGGGACGCGCATCCGGTGCAGCGTCCACCAACCCGAGCCAAACCAAATACACCCCCCCTTGCAACGCTAAAACACCTCTCTCTCCCTCCTCCTCCAATCATCGAGATCGAACCTATTGGCTCAAATACCGTCCACGCAAAGAGAGAGAGGCAGCAACATGCGGTGCCACGCTGCGCGGCAGCAATCCTTCTTACCGCCGGACGGGCATCCGCCAGCAAAGTCCTAATACAGCACACCTACATAGTACAGGTACAGCACACCTAAGCCCCGGGCAGGCAGCGGGCAGAGACAGGCGGGGGAGCAGGGGAGCCGGGGTAGGCGCAGACATTTGCCGCCGGGGGACGAGCCTATTGGACGCTGCTAGGCTGCTTGTGGTGTCCCTTGCAGCGTGCGCGCTGCAGATGATATCGCGCGCTGACTGGAAGGTCACTTACTCCAGTGCATGTAATAGCAGGTGAGGCAGGCAAAGATGGACAGACGTTCTCATCAATCACATTTCGAAAATGTGCCATGTTAGGGCGTGCTTGCATATCGCCACCGCCTGTCTCCGTCTGCCGTCCCTAGTCGAGGTCAAACGAAGGTACGTTGCTCTCTCTCTGTCTCTCTCTCTTCGAGTCTGATCGCATCATCAGATGATAATAAATATTACAGTCGTTGAATTCCGGACTTGTCCCTCCTGCGCTTTTGTGTAATAGCGTGCGTATCGCCGTGTCGTGCTTGCCGGGCTGCCCCGTGGTCAATTTACGTCCCCTGTAGCCGCCCCTTTCTTGGAACCGCAATGACTTGATTTGCCTCCAATGCCCATGCCAAAATGCAGCAGTCCCCCGCGTTCTTTTGATCCCCACAGAGCCCTGCCGGTGTGTGCGATGCCATGCCCTCCCGTGTGCGTGTGCGTGTGCTGCGCTGTGCCGCCATCTCGATGCCAGGTGCTTTGTGCCGATGCCCCCCAAAGGGGGCCAAAAAATAGTATGTCCGAGAAGAAATCCACGCACTTGTCGACCGCCTCCAAACACCCCGCCCATGTATTCCCATCAATCGTGTAGTGTCGCCCAATAATTCCAATGCTATGCCTCCCAGTGACCGTCTCCATGCCCTGTCGTGCTCCATTTCGCGAACCCGTCGAAGCATCGCGACAAGCCAACGGCGCGGCGCGTGGCGAGCCGGGAGACCATCCGATTGCCCAATAACCCTGAAGCTTTTCTCGCTTTCCTTCCCGCCCCCTGGTGAACCGGCCCATCAGACTCAAGGGTCCTGAACGTGACAAAGGCCCAAGCGAGAGAGGACCGGAACATGGTCTGGGCCGATGAACAAAAACCAACAAGAAAACAAGTGACTTTTCACTCTTTCGCGGCCCCATTACGAGCTGGCCGTCGATGATGACCTGTCGTGCTCAGGCGAGCTCTCGTCCTCGTACGACGCGTCGAGCGTCAGAGGGTCGTCGTCGAGGTCGTACATTTCGTTGCCGCGGCCCTTCTTGCTCCGGTCAGGGTTGTACTCGTGATGCCCGCGCTCGCAGCCGGGCTTGTTGCCCAGCTTGTGGCAGCAACACCACCGGAAGGCCTCGGGGTGCCGCTCGCGGATCGACTTGGTGTCCAGGTCGTACAGCGACATGTCCCCGGGCATGCGGTCGATGACTGTCTCATCCATAAGCTCCATCTGGCCTGCGGGCGTGCGCGTAAGGCAACGAGTCAGTCTCGTGGTCTCTTCCCATCCCAATAACCCATCGACAAGCCATGCACTCGTTCAACAAGAGCTAAAAGCGTCCCAGGGCGAACGCAATCAAAAGGCAGGGGGCGGTTGCTCGCTTACCGGTGTGGTACCAACAGGCACCAAAGATGTTCTCATCGTCGGTGAAGATCTCGTCGCACTGGATGCATATCCGAGGTTCGGCAACGGATTTCCGCTTTTTCAGAGCCGAGACGGGCCCGGGGCTCCTGGCGACGACGGCGTCTTGTTTGCCGGTGCGGGCCTCGAAGCGCTGGATCCGATTGAGCAGGTGGAGGGCGTCGGCGCGGGTCTCCGGGTTGCTGCACAAGGCCAGGAGGATAGAGCGGATGGTTGGCGCCGGAGCATGAACGAGGCTGTCGACGTCGTCGGAGACGTGATCGTCAGTGACGGCCCCGATCACCGTGCCGAAGAGCGACGGCTCAAGCGAAGACGACGACGGGTAGTTCATTTGAGTTTTTGGACGTCTGTTTCGAGATGGGAGGTTTGGAGGTGAGGTTTGAGGCTCCGGCCTCTCGGGAGGGGGGGTATTTCTGGGTTCTGGGTTCACTCTCCGGAAGCCCTTCCCCGGATGTGTCAGCTCACGGATGCATTAGCAGGGAAAAGGTGTCTTCAAGGGGTGGGCAGGCGCAGGCGTCGGAGTGGAGGGGTGGGCAGCAGGACGGTCGGCCGCGCCCAAGGGGAGAAAGGGCTCGGAGGAGATGGAGGGGGGGGAAGGACGGGGATGTGTGTGAATGGTAGGTGGGCGAGCGACGCGGGACGCCGACGCGGGACGGAAGGACGGAAGTAGAGTATTGGGGAGGAGACGTGGACAATTAATTGCCAGCGAGCGCCGTCTACCGGTACCGAGACGGGAGCAGAGAGAAGGACAGCGAAAGACCACGCGAGAGAGGAAGAGTGAGACGGTATCCGTACACGTCGTTCTGGGTCTCTTGGTCACAGTGATAGTGGGTGTTGTTGGGTTAGGAAGCGGGCCAGCTGGGGATTAAAGACCAACAAACTTGCTGGGATGCCATGGGATGCCGGGGTGGACCGAAGCGCTGTTGGATATCGTATGGGTCCAATGCGTCTGTAGCCGGACAGGATACAGGACAGGCAGGTTGAAGGCTGCGAAGGTGACGAAGACGGAGGCGGCCGGAGACGGAGAGGGGATGGAAATGGGGACGGGAGGCGAGACGATGGGGCCGGGGCCAGGGCAGAAGCAGGCATCGAGAGCGAGACCCTAAAGAGAGATGTGAGGAGGAATCACACGGCTCCAGCGTTCCATGGTGGCAGCGTGTGCATTGCCGGGGACGAAGATGGTGGTGTGGATGACGGCCATGACTTTTACGCAAGGCAAGGCGAGAAGAGAGCCAATGCCGGAATTCCCTGGCCTGGCCTCGGTTTGGTCTTGGTGCTTTTTTTTATCGTTGTGTGAAGTGTTATTACTCTGACATACAGAGCAATGTACTTTATTTTTCTTGCCGTTGGGGGCTGTCTCTCGTGCTGCAGGGTGCCCGTTTGAGTAATGGGGGAAGGGATCCAGGGCCGGCTGGTTGACCACTCACCAATTTCTGTCATATTTCATTCTCCTTGAGACGGCAGCGGCTTCGTCGACATGAGCGAGAGGAGGCGAGGCGAGGTCAGAGTCGTCGTGCCTTGCCTTGCCATTCCATTCCATGACATGCCATTCGAGCCCGTGTCAGCAACGGCGGCCATGCCCATGCCCATGCCTGTGCCCATGCCGTAGGGTTCCATGGTGGTCGCCTGTTCTTGCTTGCCATCGCTGTCTCTCGCAGATCGGACGAGTGCCTATGTAATCACGGTTGTCTGGGGTCCACGATCGTTAGTGTTAGTACTGCAAGATGGACCACGGGCTTTGGCTTCAGATGAGGGAGTGGAATCCGGGGGACGTTGCCATCGGGCTGCTGTTGTCGTCGCCGATTCAGGTCCCTTGGCCATCGCCCTCGGTCTTCGAGGCCCGTATCCGCATGGCAAGCGAATTGAAACAGAGAAAGGCAACACCCTCGAGAGAAAAACAGGGGATTAAGGATGGATGCACGCGCGTCCGCATGGCGTCATGTACGACGGGGTACAAATGCAGGCACCGATGGGCCTTTCGTGGCGTCAATGTCGCAAGGGAAATGGGAATTGGCGACGGTGGTGGTGGTGGTGGTGGGAGGGAAGAAGTGAGGCAAAGAGGTTCATCATCCATCATCATGGACTGGCGACACGACTGGGGGGGAGCAGGAGGGGGAGTGGAGGGAGACGACAAAATTAGGGCGGCCAGACTCCAGTTCCTGCCCATTTCGGGCGTTTTGGACGAGGGTGTCTGGTGTGGCAAGCGCGCGTAGCGACAGAAAAATCGGTATTGGCTGGAGCGGCGCGGATCAATAAGATCGGAGTCTAGGGACGTGCCTTCCATCCATCCGGGCATTGGATCTTTCCAAGTTCCAACAACCAAATGTGCTAGGAAAATATTCTGGGCAGGTGCTGGACCAGTGGTCCTTCCTTCCCTCCCCTGCCTGTTGGCACGATGTGCCATATCGCAGGTGGCAGTCGCGGCGGCCATCGTCACCCAGGACGGGACTGCACCTTCCCACGCATCATCGACCATCATCGACACCATCGACGCCATCGCCGCTGCCAATGGTCATCGTCAACACTACCAACACCAAGAATCCCCCATACATCGTACCAATGTGCGTACGTGTAAGTCACAGTCCTCAGTCCAGTCCCAGTACCGGTCGTCTGGTCGCTCGGCTTGCTCGCCGAGATCTGTAAATGCAAGCAGCCCAGGCAGGTGCAGTCTTCATTACACGGGCGGGCGCGATGTCCCCGCACACCCTGCGGGCCGACCCTATCGTGCCTTCCGGTTTCCGAGTCCATCTTTTTGGCCCCCCTTGTTGGTTCTTGCCTCGGGGAGGGGGGGAAAACGAAACACTTTTTGGCGCTGCTTGTTGATGAGGAAGGAAGCAAGAAGGTGCGGCATGTCGGGTACTACCTACGCCTATAGGTACCTTCACCGAGTCACTGCTGACCGAGAAGACGGCCAATGTCAAGTTTTCTTCCACTGACCACCTTCCAAAGACGACGCCGCAGTACAAACCTAGGAGTATCATCACGCATCGCAACACCAGGTACACACTCAGCCGAGTCTTGATGTCATGCCTGCCGAATGACGAAGGGAGAGGAGCAAAGCTGAGGTCCAGCAGCTGTCGGCATATAGACGACTCGGCCAAGAAAGCCCCCGAAATTGGATGACGGCCTCTTTCTCTTGTCTTGGGGTGATGCAAGCCACGAACGCCCTTCGTCGTCAGTTGTCACAAATCCCAGACGACGTTGAACTTGGACGACCATTCCCAAGATGGCCTTCGGTAATTACTAATAACACCGAGCCTCCATGTCTTGGTCAGCTGAGGCAGACCGAGTCCAATCCGCCGAGCGCTGTGTCTCACAATCTTTCCATGCCAGCGGTTCACCGTCCCGCCCAGCCGTTATTCCATTCGCCCAAACTGCTGCAAGTTTGTCACACCAGGGTCGATTGGGTACATTGTCTCTCAAAGCCATTGGAACCCCTTCCCTCTGCCTCTGTCAGTAGTGGAATGTCACCCCGAGGTAGGAAGGTGCTGACGATGGAAAATTGTCGCTGCTTCCCTCTACAGCAAACGGCACCTGGTGATCCTGGCACCTATGGATACAGTATGGATACAAGCAAGTCGTCGCTTATCTCACGTTACACAAGATCCCGCCAACAGGGTTCGTGCAACCCGAGATTGCAGTGCGCAACCGAGCGCAACGGTGACCACCCATATCGTCGATAAAGTCACAGCAAGAGAGAAAAACTTTCAAGATTCACGGATTAAGGATCCCCGATTCGTCCTCTCCGAATACCTGGAATTGCTCTGTCTCAAGCCACGACTTCGGCAACAGGGGGAGTGGATTGACGATCACAACGAAGGAAGGTGCGGTCCAGTGGATTCAACCTTTCCGCCTTCCTTCCCCCGCCCTTCAATTCGCACCGTCACACATACTGTACGCAAGATAAGCGACGCCGCACGCCATTCCAGACGGGACGCTGGAAACACCACCTGACGACGAAAACCCAGACCGAAAAGACCTTACCGATTCTACAAGTCGGCTGCCTCTTTCTCCCTCTTCTCGGTTCGTCTGCGTCCCGAAGAAAAACATTCATTCCGCCTCGCTGCGCTACCCGTTTTTGGTATGATTCCTCAGCAGCCATCATTATCTGATCCGCGTGTCTTATTTCCGCGACATCGCCCCCCACCACCTGACGTCCATCTCGAATTCTAACTGGGTGTGAGGCAGCCAAATCAGACCATGCTCCAAGGTGGCGCCCGCCCGGCGGCCTCACGATGGCTTCTCAGTCTCAACAGCCAACCGCCATCTCCTGACGAGAACGAATCGTCCCTGGTTTCGGAAGCAGAGAAGTGACAGGCAGCAGCATACCATCGCCAGCCCGTCCGAGTCTCATCCCCGTTTTCCGTCATGCTCGACCAGCACACGTTATCTTGCTAGTCTGTCGACGCCCTCATCTCCCTGACGAACGTCGTCATCTGTCGCATGGGCTTGGCCGCTAGGATGCCCTCGCGAGACGACAACAGAGAACGCAGGCTGCCCCGGATGCAACACGTCAAGCCAAGTCGACTGTCTCGCTGGGATATGGTTCTGCGACTGGAGGACGACCATGTCGCGGTAGAGCTGCAGCAGTCCCGCAAGAGCTACGCTTCGGTCGCCGTCAGAGATTGATTCCTCGGCGTCCCGCCGTCCCCGAAGTCGAACACGGCAACTTCCTCCCGTAGCCGTTGCACAGAGCTCAGCGCGGTCCCTGTCCACTCTTCCGGTGGGAGTTCTGATGGACGCTCTGGGAGGAACTGGGCTGGCCAGGTGCTATTACTCGTCAACAACTGTTCCTGTTGACAGTTGCTAGCGCTGAGTCCGACAGCCGACGACGTTGATCCATCCGACGAAGGTCCGAGGCGGTTTCGGACAAGGCCGGCAGATGGCAGGTTTCTTGAGCTTTAAGACTCTCTTTTTATCTTCCTTCACTGGTAGTCAAGAGAGTACAAGCATACATAGTGTCTGTTCGCCGGCCGTTGGTTGGAGGCGAGCCTGCTGGCTCTGGCGGGTGGGCGACGTTAATGACGACGCAAAACGAAGGAACAGATGAAGGCGACGGACTAGGCAGACGACACCGCAAACCAGATCGATCCACCTCAGGACATGTATTTGCTTGTGGGCATCTACCTATGCTTCACCCCGCAACCTCGAGCGTTCCTATCCGCTTTATTCGATACTGACCAATCGTAGTGCCAACGGCGAGGTGCTCGACGATAGCCTGTCAGGATGGATCACCGTGGTTGGACACCTCGAAAAAGAGGTAATCTTTTCATGCTGTGAACGAACTTGACACCAATTCGACAGGGTGCAGATCAGGGCTCACAGTTGCGGCCGTTCCTAGCCGGGCGATGTGCCCGTCAGCTTCAGGGCGCTTGTCTGTGGAGACATAATTCGCAGAGTTGGTCCAATGAGACTCATTTACCCATCTACATTAAATCGTAACAAACGGCGTGAAAACCAGATAAAATGCCGTTCGATGGCTGGGTGTTCTTGTGCTTCAGTCTTCAAGATCAGCCAGCACTTTTGTCTCTCGAAGCCAACTCTTCAACGGCCAAAGAATCCCAAAAGCAACTTCAGAGAGTGTATACTCCCTCAGTTCACCCTACTTCCTATCATTAAGATGTCAACTCAACCCCCGGTCCTGTACAGCGTCGATCCCTCGACCAACCCGTCTACGTGGCCCGGGCCCGGCCAGGCGTCCGGGTTCATCGACGTCTCCAAAGTCGATGTGATCTTTGTCAACATCAACGGCGCCTCCGACTTCTGCATGCTACGCACGGGGACCAACGAGCACATTCATCATGCACTGATGCAGGTCACCAAGCACGTCGCCCGCGGTCTCTATCGCATCATCAGCCTGAATATCAGCGAGTACTCCTGCGTGGTGGTCATGTCGACAGAGAAACAGAGGAACGAGCTCATGTGGAAGAACGGATTCCCATGGGATACCGAGAGGGATCCTCAAGACGAGGTTGTGCTGAACTAGGGAAGGGGGTAGAGGCTGTGTGCTTCGGGTAACACAAGAAAAGCCTTGGGTATCAATTTCATTGGGTCTCTCTGCAGCCCATGCAGCCAGTGATATGGAGGGTAGACGGCACAGCCCGGCGGTGCAGCCTGCAATAAAATGGAAGCCGATGTCCATCCAGTTTTTATTCGTTTCTCCCGTGAACCAAGTCCTCCCGAGGGACGCAGACGCCGCTATGGAGGTCGGCCTCTCCTTCGGCAGCGTAGGCGACATCATCGCCGTTTGCCAGCTCATCGCAGAGCTGGGCAAGGCCCCGAACGACGCCACGGGCAGCGCGGCTCAATACCAAGAAATACGCAAGGAACTCGACGACTTTGTTTCGTTGCTGATGCAGGCAAGCTCTCTCACTCACGCATCGTGAGATGATTCAAACTCCTTATCGGCATGGCTAAACCTCTGAGCAGGTCATCGCTGTTTACGAGCAGCATGAGTCCTCGCCATCAATGCGAGATCTCGACGACGAGATTCGTCGCATCGTGGAAAGCTGCACAGAATTCATCACGCAGATGTCCGATCGCCTTCGTCCGAAATACCACTCGAGTCTGGGCAAAGGTGGTTCGGGAAATGCTGTCAGAGACGCCGCGAAGAAAATCCAGTTCATTATTTTCGATCGGGACAGTCTCAAAGTCATTCAGGATCAATTCGCTGTTTATACTCGCAAGATCACGGTGCTGATGGTAACCGCCATGAGGTATTTTGTGTCTTGGCCAACTTGCCGCCACATTGCCCGCCGACTACCTCATCGCAGAAAGACGGCCCGAGTTGACGGTATCACCATGTTGTCCCGTATCCAGCAAGTGGAGAAATTGATCCAGTCTCATCAGCAGGACCTTGTTCAACTACATTGCGAACATTCGTCGAGTCTGCACTGCCAGTCTGAGCAGCTACACAAAATCGAGGCAAATATGGCGACCCAAGAGCAGCAACTTTTGAGCATGAACTTCAGTCTGGGCAGTGCGTTGGAAGCTTTGGGAGAGGTCAAGCAGATGCTGGCTCAGATTGCCAACACTTTGCATCTCTATGTCACCGCGCAAATAAGCTTTCGTGTCATCGATCCGACGCTCGGCAAGCCTGTGGTGTTGGAGACCTCCTTGGGCGAGCTCTGGGAGATCCCGACAAACTGGATCCATGAATGGGATGTATGTTCCCCCGGGCCCCCGTATTGGGAAGAACGGGTTTTGGAATCAATGCTGACATTTGGTTTTGTCAAGATGTTTGAGATTCTTCTCGCCCATCGCTTCGAGAACAGGCGCGGCCACAGCATGGTCGTGCAAAAGCAGTTTGCACTAGAGGAGTCCTGCTCGGGAGCCGACATCGAACGCCATGTCCCGTGGTCCGTTGCCGTACGTCCGGGTATGAAGATCAACATGAGCATGGTCTTCCCCAAGGACACCGAGAAGTTGAAGGATTGTCCACGATGCGGAACGAAGCTAGACATGCTGGGCCTCGCCAGCTTGAAATGGTAAGCTGACACCACGGAATAGATGTAAACGCGAGAGTTCTTAGCTGATAATGGGTGTGTGTCAGCCTAAACTCCGAATGCAAGATGATCGTGAGGGAAGTAGAGGCCCGTGTCAATTCCCTGAACAGCTCTAGCAACGGCAGAGCGTCCGAGGCGGCTGAGGCGTACACCGCGAGGATGACATCCAATCCGGCCAAAGTAGTAGCCGACGCTATATTCCACTTCCAACGAGTACGGCTTATCACCCGTTCCAGCGAGGCATTAGGTTCCTCCGTAGTTTGCTCAACAAACAGGATGTTTGGGATCCCCACCCTTATGCCCGGAAGTAAGATACATACCAATAACCCAGGCTGTGGAAAAACGTTAAATTTAACTTATGAATAGGTTTCTTAGACCGATATCTTCATGATACAGATACTATAGTAGACAGGCTACTTGATACGCTCTCGCCACCGGCTTCGCCCTACCCGAGTCTATATATGTGAGTCGCAGGACTATCGGACAGTACGAGAAGGTAGATGTATCAAGGTTACGCCGTATATCGGAGATTCATAGTATATAAAAGGATACTAGTTCGATATTCAATTTAATATTATAAGTAAGAGCTTTTCATAAGTTTTAACTAACTTAATAGTTCTTACAAAAGGCTTGATCTAAAATCTATCTAAATGGAAGCATTGGAGTAAGTTCACGTATCAATATAATACAATGCCCAATTCTTTTCTAGAAGAACACCTGCTCCTAACATATGGTGAACCAACTCCTCATTGAACAACCAAGTCCGATACCAGGCAGACAAACTAGAGACGAAAAGAACCGGCTCCAGGATCTTGCTGATTCATGTTACCTGGGGTACCTTCGTTCGCGGCACCGCGGCAGAGGCCTGCGGAACGAAGAACACCCTCACTGGCCCTACTCCTCCGCGTCTTCACCCTTATCCCCCACTCTGCATAACTGCAATCCATCCATGGTAGTCTCCCTTCCCGCGACCCTGCAGTATAACCAATAGGTGCCCTGGGTTCGGAGTCAAGAAGATGCCGTGAGATTTTGGCATGATCAAAAGGGCCGCGGTGTGGGGCGTGGGGGAGAATCTGACAAGATACCTACCGGTCCCGCAGCAGACGACAGTCTCATCGAGATCACCGGCGAAATTGGACCAGAGTAGCATATTGATCGCAGGAACTGTCACCTTTCAAAACGTATCACATTCTTCAAAGTCTTTAGGAAAATATCATCGTGGTATATCAGGTGTGTGATTGTGGTATAAGAGGTAGAGAAGATGAGTCTAGGCCCGGGACGAAGAGCACGAAAGCGCGAGGAAATATCCAGCGACCAACCATGACAGCCGTCCCTAGGATTCCACCCGATCCGTCACTTCCCGCCCCGTCCATGCAAAAGGAGTTTAGGCAGCAACACGTCTTTCCATCGTTTCCCGTGTCCTCGTTGACATTAAAAATTTAGTCCAAGCAGCAATTAAAGAAAATCCACCCATCAACTCGCTCGCTCGCAACTTTGAAGAGATTTTTGGAAACCACTGTCGTGAAAGAGTGGAGGGGAGTTTGCAAACGTCTCGGCGTGTGACGCTTAAACCTCCTGCACGTTGACGACGTCGCCGTAGCGGTCGACGGCGACGGCCTTCTTCTTGGTGGACTCCTTGACGGGCTTGTCGGCGGCGAAGATGTGGTCGAGCTCTTCAAGCTGTTTGGGAACGTGTCAGCGCGTGAAACAAGCGTGTGTGCAGGAGGCAGGTGGTACTTACAGTGCGGCCCTTGGTCTCGGGCAGGTACAGCCAGATGATGAAGGTCTGGACGGCGTCCCAGATGGTGAAGATGATGTAGGTCTTCCAGGCGATCTTCTCCATGGAGACGGGCCAGGCGAACTGGTTGAGGAGGCCGGCGGCGTTGACGGCCAGGTTGGAGAAGGCCATGCCCTTGGCGCGCATCTCGAAGGAGAGGACCTCGACGGGGTAGAGGGCCTGGAGCGGGGTGATACCAACGGAGTAGACGGAGCCGAAGAGGAAGATCATGGCCAGGCAGGCCTGGGAGGCGGCCGGGTTGTCGAAGATGGGGGCGTCGTCCTTGGTGACGCCGATCTGCGACTTGGAGAGGATGCCGGAGGCGATGGTCATGCCGAGCCAGACGACGGTGCAGGCGCTGAAGGAGAAGAGGAGGAGGGGGCGACGGCCGACCTTGTCGACGAGGAAGGCACCGAAGATGGCGCAGGCAAACTGCTGGCACGAGTTGATGAGGGTGATGTTGGCCTGCTGGATGGGGTGGGTGTAGCCGGCGGTGTCGAGGACGGAGCCGAGGAAGTAGGACAGGACGGCGTTACCGGCCCACTGACCGAAGATGGAGACGGCCAAGTTGCAGCAGAGACGGTAGACGGCGGGGCGGTTGCGGAAGAGGGCGCGGTAGTCCCACCAGCGCTTGTCGGCACCGTCCATGTCGAGGAGCTCCTCGTACTCGTGGAGCTGGAGGGTGACCCAGGGGGAGTCGGGGTTGCCGTTTCCGTGGTACTTGGTGAGGACCTCCCTGGCCTTCTCCTTCTTGTTGTTGACGAAGAGCCAACGGGGGGACTCGGGGAGCAACATGCAGAAGATGCAGATGAGGCCGGAGAAGAGGGCCTGCATCCAGGTGATGAGGCGCCAGGAGGCGTCGCCCTCGAYRTCGAGGGCGCCGCGGGCGGTGCCGGAGGCGACGATGGCACCGGAGAACCAGAGGGTGTTGTACATGGCACCGACGACACCACGGTAGGCGGGGTGGTTGATCTCGACGACGTACATGGGACCGGCGGAGGCGGCGATGGACACACCGAAACCGAGGAGGAAGCGGCCGCCCATGAACTGGCTGGTGCCGTTGGCGGTACCCTGGATGCAGGTTCCGATGATGATGATGGCGGCTCCGATGAGCATGCCGATGCGACGGCCCCAGGTGTCGAGGCAGGGACCGACGAAGGGAAGAGCGACGACACCACCGATCTGGTAGATGGAGGAGATGATACCGGCCCAGATACCGTCGTTCTTAGCGCCGTAACGCTCCTTGAAGGAAGGGTTCTGGAGCAGGTTGTTGATGAGGGAGCCATCGTATCCGTTCATGGTGGAGCAGAAGAAACCGACGAGGGAGAAGGCGTAGATCATGATCTGGGCCTTGGTCCAGGCGGAGGGGGGCTCCTTGATCATGGCCTCGTTGAAGGCCTCGGAACCGGTGACGACTTTGGTCTCGACCTCCTTCTGTAGATCGCGCAGTAACGTCAGCCAGTGTTCGACATAGGTAGTGGAAGCAGCAAAGGAACTGGGAGCGCGCGTCGCGACGTACCTTCTCGGAGTCGTGCTCATCGTGAGGCTGCACCGTGTTCACGGTGTCGATCTTTTCGGACATCTTGGCGGTTGGTGGCAAGCTGCCAGGAAACACAGTTCCCCTATCGAAGCAGTCGCAGTTGTTGGAGAGAGTTGCCGATTACTACACAGGCCGAGCTGCGCGTAATGTTGGTTGAGGCGAAGGTGGAGAGGGATGAGGATGGAGAGCTCAAGATCAGAAGAACAGGCCAGGGATGACGGGACGGAGGCAAGGTTTTATGGTTTTCGGCCGTCTTGTTTCTCGTTTCCTGGGACCCCGGGGGGGAATCAGGATAGACGGGAACGAGGAGTAGGAATTCCGATGGAGAGACGCGCTCGATGGCCCGTAGGGACGAGCTCGAATTTGCCCATGGTCCAGTCTCCAAGGTACCCTTCCTCTCTCGTTAGCTCGGCCGTTTCGAGCCCACCATCCCTCCCCCCTCGCTCCATCTCTATGCATGGATGGATACATACATACTGGTAGTATGGGGGGGATGGAAGGACGGGCCACTCCCACCCACATGGAGACCGAAATGGCGGCTGGCCTGGGCAAATCGAATCCTTGGGCTTCTGCGTGCGCTGAGCTGGGCAGCAGATCGTTGGTTGCACCACTCTACTCTTGGGCTTGCTCACACACACACACCCCTCACACCCCCTGGTCGGGGTCCCGACCCTTGTCCTTACGGATTGCAATTGCGGAAGAGCTGCAGGCGCTGATTGCCACTGGGGCCATAGACCGGTCCACCAGCACCCGACAGATGGGCAGAGCGGAGGGAGCGAAAGGAGGACAGAAGAAGAGTGTGTGAGTGAGCAGCAGAGGCGGATCCCGAGCCTCAAGGAGACGCCGTGGCCGGTTCTCGCCGCCGTTCGGTCTGCCTGCGGCTTCAAGATTTACAGACTCATTCTTCACAAGAAGAACTAGGTGTGGCTGTCTTGGAGAACGCGACAGCGCTTGGCAGGTACCGAGCAGCCGTTCTGTGAGGGCAGTGATGGCTGCATCGCAATCAATGTGAGTTGGTTGAGATTGGGTCCGGGCAGCTCCCCCCAAGTTCCGTGTTTCCAGTATGCGGTTCCCATCGTCCAGTGGCATCCATGCCCCGGGGC
The DNA here is from genome assembly GCA_022457145.1 of Colletotrichum magnum. Taxonomy (NCBI): domain Eukaryota; kingdom Fungi; phylum Ascomycota; class Sordariomycetes; order Glomerellales; family Glomerellaceae; genus Colletotrichum; species Colletotrichum magnum. The sequence goes on along the minus strand of JAJHHK010000035.1, from coordinate 36,308 downwards.
GCATTGAATTCTTCCATATGGCTGCTATGAATGGCGCCGGGTGAGTATTTCTCAGTGGTGGTGGCAGACGGAGCACACATTCAGCGTACATTGTTCGTCCTTTGGCCTCTGCGTATCCTCATTCACCTCATTCCCTCCCCGGATCAGCGGGTCGAAGTGCTCCGCAGAATGAGGCGACCGGGGTGTTTGCGGGTGTCTTTCTCGCTGGCCGGCACCCCCCCTTCTACTGCCCACCGGGCCACCGTCTGATGGAACCGCCCCTCCCATCCATCGAAAGAAAGTTTTCCCAAATCTGGGGGTGAGTGTGTGGGCTCTGTGGAGATGCTGCCCGTCTTGCCTCGAGTCGGCCGGGCTGCGTTGTCGAACACATTCGCAGGAGAGAGGCGGAAGCAACACGGCGAGTGACTTTGCTCTGGGCGTGGGTATGTGTATGCTCGTGTTGTACCCAAGCCTTGCCATGATCGGAGATATTCCTGTTGGCAATAGCTTCTTCGAGAGTCAAGAGCCTGAGGTAAAAACAGAAGTCGAATCATGGGACGGTTCCTCGCTTCGAGGCATGCGCTAACGCTCTTGTGATTGCAACGTCTAGCGCTCGCCCGTCCGGGATTTGAACCTCACGCAGCCGAAAAGACGAACCATTCGCGTCCAACGCACGCGGTGGCGTCCGGGTTGGCCTGGGGAGAGTCAAGATTGGGATTGGGGGGAGGGAGAAAAGCTGGAGATCTGGAGAAGAAAAGACGCCAAACCGCAAAGGGACAAAATGAGACGAGCGCGAGTCTTTCCCAGCCGGCCCGTCTTTCCATGTGGCCTGAGCCAACAATAGGTAGTTACAGGTGCAGAGTTTGGCATGTATCTTTCGTCTTAATGTCCCCCAAGAGATACTTCTGTGCCGTAATTGCCTATCAATAAGAAGAAAGAGAGAAAGAGAAAGAGATCAATGTGAGGAAGAGGCAGCTGCTATTCCCTGTCATGACATCCCTGGTCACCTCCAGGGGTATCTCTTACTAAGGTCCGGTACCCGTGCTGTGCCGGCACTTTACACCTTAGTCTCCGTACCGCGTAATAGCAGGTTGTTGGTGTTGCAAGTATTGAGTAGCTTATGTTATTAGATTGCGCCTCCTGAACGAAGAATTGTCAAGAATAACAGCAAGCACGAGTTGCTATACCTTCCGATGAAGTTTCCGTTGCTCTTTCACATGACTCAAAAATAAAAACAGCAACAGCAACAGCAACATGTCCTTCCTAGGTAAATAACTGGAGACAGAAAAAGCCCATGATCGTGTTGACAAATGTCCATGTCCATCTCCTCCACTCGCCTCGTGTACCGCTATTCCTATCTGGTAGACGGGCCGCCTTCCTCCGCCCCAAATTTCCCCCCAATACGGAATCCCAGCCCCGTCAACTCCTCCGGACTCTTTCTCCCCTTCACATTGGACAACACCCCTGCTACAGACCTCCATCCGAAGGTATCACGCCCCCAACGTCCAACGGGCGTGTACAAGGCTGCAAGCTCCTGTGAGAGCTACATCTCCGTCTCCTTCTGACTCTCTGATACCTCTCATAGGACGTAGCATAGAGGAGAGGACCTACACTGCACCAGTAGTACGCCCGTCCGTCGGGTCCTTCGACGGCTCCCTGTTGCCTGCAAGCCACCGGCAGAGGCTCCCTGTCTTTCACCAGAATCCCTCACGTTGCTCCATCGTTCTTTCACGACATCTCAGTGGTCCGCAGTGAGTGGTGGAATCATCTCATGCGAAAAGGCCCGACAACAGCGACGGAGGCAGCACAAGACAGAACGCACGCGACCCGCCGCCACGGATCTCCTTGCCAGCCAAGATGTGTCTCCTACGGCCTACCCTGGCACCGCCTTGCCAGTCAGATCATCATCTGTTGGATTGCCCTCACTGGCCAGCTAGTGTACTCCCGCTCACCTGAGAATGAGATCCGGGGCCACGATGACCAGCCACACCTGTCTGATGCTCTCGAGAGTGGGCTCCCGCGGGCCGTGATCCAACGCCACGCATATACGCCCACACACACGCTTCTCTTTCAGACACACGTACCCACGATCACAAGGTTGGGAGCCGATAGTGTGCTGTGCGGCGCCCGAGAGAGCCTGGCCGGCCGCCTTGTTCCGCCAGACCCCACGGACCCGAAAAGACTTGATGCTGTGCCGCTGGTGAACGTTCGAGGCGGCTGGCCCGACCGGTCGTCTGCCGCCACGAGGCCATCGCCAGATCCCGTCACGGGGGGGACGGCGCGGGCATCAGCATCGAGCCAGCACCCGTCACCCATCACCGGCAGTCGGAGATCATCTGTCTCGCGCTTGGAGACGTGTTAATGGCTGAAGCCATCAACTATTCCGGTCTGCCGCGCCGGGCCACCCCTTTTTTTGCATCCAGCCCTCGTCTAAACCGGGCCATCGCGGCTAAGTCCGCCGTGCTCATCACGATGTGGATGTTTTCCAGCGGCAAGGGCGAGGCGCGACGCGAACCTTTGCTGGCCAGTTGCTTTCGGGTTCTGGATCGGTCCTAGAACGTAGCAAGGTGGTGTTTTGATTTTTGGTTCAGCATTCGACCTTTTCAGCTTTCGTGCTCAACCTGTCGACCCATTTGCGCCGCTTAATTCCGGTTACAAACTGGAGGCAGCATCAAACCGGCGTGATCGTCTCCTGCTTTCAGCCATCATGGCAGCAAATTTGGATACCGCAACCCCTCCCAGGGTTAAACGTCAATGCCAACTGTTGGTTCAAAACGCCCTCATATTGGCGTTGCATGAACTCATGACGGGATCCCGGTTTCTTCGCCTTCGCCGCCCGCCGTAGATCAGTTCCTCCGCGACGAGGCTCAGAACGGACGAGATCGGCTTGTCATACCGATACCTAGGAACATGGGATTGTCTAGAGTCGCATTCCAGTGTCTTTGCTCACGGGTGAGGCCGACTGATCGATGCCCAAGACGTAAATCACCAACCACACCGCACCCGTCGAGGCAGATTGTTGTCGGACGCGAAGCGGAATGGCCGTTCTTTCCGCCCATCCTCCAGCCGAATCTGACCTCGGCGATCTTCATTGGCAAAATTTCTACAGCCGAATTCCGGCTTGGGGAGGCCATACAGCCTGTTGGCTGGTCATGGACATCCTGGGCAAAGCTTCTATTCGCATCTGCTACCACCACCAACTTGGCCGTCGCCCGAAGTTTAGTTATTCAAGCAACGAACGACCAGCTGGGCCCTCTTGGGCGGTACATCTTGATTGACCTGCATGTGCCAAACGCCAAGGTCCGACGCCTGAAGTCTTGGGCCTGCAAGCTTCGCACCGACAAGCCGACTCGTCTCGGCGCCTCTCAGCGGCACAGCGCTTGATTGCTTCTGGCATCCATGATCTTTCTGGCGTACAGCCCTGAGGCCCGGCAGGCAGACAGACGGAAGCGAAGGACGAGCAACTAGGCTCCCTCCGCATGCAAGCCGTCCGCATTGCATCCATACTTAGGTATGGATGGACTCAAGAGCTGGTCATCACAGCATCAGAAGCGCCAGATCTGGGGCAACCAGAGGAGGCAAGGCTTCCCCAATTCCCCGTCGCTCGCCCAGATCGGAATCTGGCTGCAGCAAGACCAGCCTAGTTCAATCCTCCTACCATGAAGGAGCATCCGGGGTTCCGGCACCCGCAGAATGGACACATGCACCAACTCATTGCAGGCCGCCCACGGCAACGTGTTCCGCCAACCCTTTTTCAAATTGGTGCTCTTAACCAGACGCAGACATCAAATCTCGTGACCGCGTCCTCGAAAGGGTGCGGCGCTAACGGAAGAGCTTTCCTGAAAGAAGACCGGGGTCCTCCCCTCCATGTCCCCCAATGTGTGGACGGATCCGCGGTTCTGGATTTCATCGACTTCGCGCCTTTGCCCATCCAGGCCGCATTAGTCGCAGTACAATTCTTGGGTCATGGAATCCATGAATTTCTTGACTTTCCTCTAAGCAAAACAAGAAGAAACAAGCGTTCCTGACATGGCTTGTTCCGCCGCCCACCCCCTGGGCACAGCTCACGCAGGCCAAGGTACGCTAGAGAGGAGCTGGGGGAGTCAAGGCAAACATGCAACACCACCATCAATCACCATCACGCAAGGCAGCGAGAACCGTCCTCGTGCAAACCTTCTCTCGGAAACCCTCACTTCACAATCCTTCGTGGTGTTGTCGCGGCGGCGGCCTGGCCAACCAAACCACTCCCTCCCCTCATCCCCCTGTACTCGCGATCCACCAATCACCTGGTCCTCAACCCGGGTACCTTGCCTGGCAAGAGGGCGTGACTGTGACAAGAGAGGCCAAATCGGGAGGCGGTGGAGAAATGCAGAGAAAGCACGTCGCCCTATGCTGATTGTGCTAGCGGTAGCGCGTGCCGTGTGGTGTTGTCCTTCGAGCCGGGCCAGAGCAGCAGGGGTTCAGTGGCTGCGAGGACCAAAGCGTCCGCCGAGGCAGAGAGCTCGAGTTCTCTTGGCTGTTCGGGATGGCGTCGCGTGTTTTCCGAAAGCTGCTCGTGTTGGCTTTGGGTGGCTAGGCCGTTGAGGCAGAAAATCTTTCTTCTCGTGAACTTTCGTCCTCGTGGCCTAGAACTGACTTGGGTGTGGTTCTGGATCATCCCACGATCTTGACTCTTTGTGAGCTCACCCTTGGTAACTCTTCATTGTCGTTGTCGCTCCTCAATGGCATCTAGAAACCAACTTCCATCCCCGACGGCGGATAGTTGTCAGGCTGTTTGTTGCTTCGCGTCTTGCCATCCTGGGAACGTTGCTTTTCGTTTCTAGTCCAAATTCCAGCGTCTTCATGAGCCCGATGGAAAATCCTCTACGTGGAACGACTCAAAATCATCAATTGAGTCAATGCCAACGGGATGAGCTTCATCGGAGCTGTCATTCTGCGCTCCGTCCTTTGCGTGCGAGATCGCGACGCTTGCTCTTCATGATGAAGGTATCACCAGAAGTGGCACAAAGCTAACCCATCATACTATTATGACCACGGCTGCGGAACACTTGGAATCTCATGGGGTCTAGTCTGACGTGTTAGGTTGCGAATCCTCGCGTTGAAGGAGCCGAATGACTGAAGGTTTCCTCTGCCGGAACTCCAAGTCTCCAACGCTCGATCGGCGGGCAAGAGAAGTCTAGAAGATTGAGGCATCTCACTAGTTACCTCGACGATCGAAGATATTTGTCCAAGGACGAAGCACGTTGAACGGCGCTGTCTGCGTTGAGGCCAACTCGTGTTTGTCATTTCACCTTCCTCTCCTATCGACGCACGGAAAACTCATTCTCATGGACTCAAAAGACTGATTTTCTCGTTGAAGCAGAGTTTGACTTGCAGCTGAAAACGGCCCTGATCCTTCGATACCTCCGAAAACATCCCTACCCATATCTCGACCGTCCTTCGACAAATTTGGCTCCATAAGCATTCTGATATTTGAACCTCTTCTTACGAGACACTAATGTACAATTTTTCCTCACCTTCCTCGAGAGCTCACACGTCGGTTTGGCCTCTTCCACACACGCATAGTCAAAGACCCCGCAAAGCATGCCGACCAGACTGGAGAGCCTAGGAGCATAGCTCACTCTTTTCCGAGGGTCCGGTTATCTCCTAGAGATCTGCAGCACGGGAATCCTTCTCTGTGGTGAGGCTTTCGAGATCCATCAGAAACCTAGGACGGGACGGAGTGTCAGCCGGCGAGACATCCACCGCCATCCGGGCGATAGCGATGGCGTCGTCGAGATCCGATAGGTCCCTCGTCCGTCGATACTGCTCGCGCTGACGGTCTAGGACGTCCCTCAGTGCAGCTGCTTTCTTCCGTGGATGTTCCGACGAAGGCGGGATTGCCGATTTGAAAATGTCCATCGCTTCTTCCGAAGGAACGATTCTGACCGATACCGAACACGAGTCCACGTCAGCCGCAGGAGGGCCGCGATTGACGTCCGCTTTGAAGTGAAGCTCGACTTCTATCTTCCATACCCAATTTACCCAGCCCAGGTACCTGGCCAGAGGGAATACGCCCACGGTCAGCTCCTTGTTGGGTTCCAGAGACTCCAACAAAGCGCGCACACTCGCGTCGCCATCGGGCTCCTCATTTTGTCCCCCGATGATCCAATTGTTGGTGTGGCAACGCATGCCCTTGGATGCTCGCACGTTCCGCTGGAACTCGCGCAGCTCGCTCTCGGCCTCTGGCAGCGAGGTCGCCTCGTCGACGACGCCGAGCGAGAACCACGTGCTCGAGTTGGCGTACGGGTCCTCGACCCTGAATTCTGGGTTGCACCAGCCTTGTTTCCGAATGCATGTGTAAGCTCTCAGACCGAACCGTGATGCTTCAATCTTTTGATCTGTTCGTGGACGACGTACCTTGGTCGTGTGACCACGTTCGAATGACCAGGCTGTGCAGCTCTTCGGCTCGCAGTTGAAAGGTCAGGTACGGCCGCTGGGGCGTGTCCTGGCTGAAGGTTGCCCAGCATGTTTCCGAGACGACGTGGGGCACCATTGCTTTGCAAGGTGCTTGAAGATAGTGTGCTGGTGTGCTTTGTGACTGTTGAGGCTGTCAAGATTCGGTGTGCTCGTCCAAGCATCTAATATCTTGCTTCGCTATTCACAACAATCAGTTCTTCAAACACATCAGAGATGTGTCTTCTAAATTTCTCGCACGTATGGTGGTTGGTAGATGATCATCGCAATCAGGCAACAGTCCTGGGCAGCACCTATTGGATCGATGGGCTCGGCATGCTGCTTCTGGATGGGTGGCGGTTTCGCACATAGTCCCCAGGAAAGCGGTGCCGATGTGGAAGATCTGCTCCGAAACGCAGCTCACCCAACGGTTCGATGGCTCCAGAGTCTTGTCTGCGCCTCACCGAATGCGAGGATTTGGTGATCGGCCTGCGCGGACTGAGGATTGGCTCGTTGATCCTCGGGCGCAGTCGCGGTGGCATTGAACGAATCCGAGCCCGAAATCCATATAATAATTACGTAAATCTTTTCATTTGGCCACCAACGATTGCTATGTGCCGATGACCTCCGACATACCTACCCGTACACGCAAAGCCGGGGTGTGTGGAAGACTCCGGGAGTCTTTGATGAGCAGCACCTGGCTTCCAAAGGGACACTGAAATGGTTTAGACCGGAAAACTGAGCCAAGCGGGCTTATTAACAGATCGTTGACATAGTAATCTACCTATCGAGTTAGGTGGAGTCTACTGGCTATGATGTAGCCCCCAAATGAAAGTGGGCAAAGGCGTAATCGCGGTCTGCATGAGCCTCATGTTACCTAACGATTATCAATGAGTGACACTCTACGGTGTGTGCTAGAAGGGCTCAAAAAAGCTATGGATATGTATTACGATGTATATCTCAGAATTATATTTCACTTTAAACAACTGAATGGTTATGAGACGGTTCAATGATATGCTATGACATAATGAAGGGCATAGTTGCAGTTCCCAATTGACTACATCACTAACGATCTCTGTGTAGTCACCAAAAGAAAAGAAAAAGACTGTCTAACCTTACAAGATACAATTGTTTCCATGGCAATGCCGTCCAATGATGTTGGCTGAATATCTCTCTCTCCAAGCTGAAAGCTTATATACGCGCGATCAGATACAAATCGTTGACGCGGTGGTTCAGATAGCACAGGCAGCAGCAGCATCAAGAATATCCTTGGATGCCTTTTGCGAGACCATGTAGGTGGGAAGAACAGGGAAAGCGCCAGGAACATGGGGGAAGACGGACGCGTCGACGACACGAAGGTTCTTGACGCCGTGGACACGGAACTTGCTGTCAAGAACGGCCATCGGGTCATCAGCAGCGCCAATGGCACAAGAAGAGGAAGCGTGGTGGCCGAAAGACTGGGTCCTGAAGTACTCGAGCTGTTCCTCGTCGGAGCAGGTGCTGGAGTCGCCGTGGCAAGGGTGCAGCTCGCTCCAGGGCGTGACAGGCGCCTCGGCGGCGTTGAAGCCGCTGCGGATGATCTTGATGGCGTCGACAATCTCTCTCAGGTCCTCCTCGCCACCGACCTCCCAGAAGCGGAAGTTGATGTCGGGCGTCTCCGTGGGGTCGGCGGACTTGAGGCGGACGCTGCCGGCGCGGAATCGGGGCTGCATGTGGGCCATGGCGCACATGTACTGCCGGGGGCCGTGGTTGGTGGGCATGCCCGGCCAGAAGCCCTCGAGGGCGAAGGCGCCGCACCAGGCGTGGATGTTGCGGTCGCCGGTCTCGGTGGGCGTCTTGAGGATGAGCGCGGTCTGGCCGGCGTTGCGGTTGATGTCGTCGTTCGCCAGGGCCAGCAGGCCTCCCTCGTAGTTATCGGCCATGTTCTCGCCGACACCAGGGAGATCCTTGACGACCTTGATGCCGAACTTCTCGAGTTCCGCGGCGGGGCCGACACCGGAGAGCTTCAGGATCTGAGGGCTGTTGAAGGTGCCGCCGGAGACAATGACTTCTCTCTTGGCGGTGTACGTGACTCGGTTGCCCTTGTTCTCCGGGGTCCAGCGGGGGTCGGCCCGATAGATGGCAGAGCCCTCCAAGACCTCGACGCCGTTGGCCGCGGGGACCGGGCCCGACTCGCCAAAGAGAACCTTAGTGACGAAGCTCTGGAGCTTGACAGTCAGAGGGTAGTTGGCCGGGTCGTTCAAGGTGTCGCGGATGTGGGTGTTGGGGCCGGAGCGCTGGCCCTCTCTGTCCATGTGAAGACTCATCGAGTAGAAACCTTCCTGCTGGCCACGGCCAGGGACCTCGGCGTTGACGTCCCGCGTGACGAGCTGAGTCATGTTGCTCGTGTCCTGGCCCGTGGCGTTGCCCAGGCCAGTGAGGATGCGAAGCACATTGCTCGGCTCCTGGGTCCAAGAGCTGTTGCGAGTGTTGATGCGGAGCCACCCGTCGAAACCGTGCCCCGGGGTGTCACGTGGGAGCCACTCGTTGCGCTCGATGTCGATGAAGATCTGGCGCATGTTCTCAGGCAGCCAGGTCTGGTCGCCGGTGCGGTTCACGACGATCTCCCAGTCGGCATCGGGGGGAAGCGTGGCGATGGCGGCATTGTTCATAGAGCAGCCGCCGAGAGAGGTGCCGCGAGGGTACCAGATACCTAGCCGCCCGGCACCGGGAGGAGGGTCCTGACCGGTGTAGAAGGACCCGTTGGTGGTGCGGTAGGTTTGCCTCATGTAACGACCCTGCATGGCAGGGTCGTCCGAGTTCTGGACGAAGAAGTCCCAGCGAGCCAGGGGACTGTTGAGGGCCTGGTAGTTGTTGGAGAGGTTGGTCCAGATAGGGTCGTCTCCACGGTCGTCACCGGCCTCGAGAAGGAGCGTACTGTAGCCGGCTCTCGCGAGGTTGGCAGCCAGCGGCCCTCCGCCGGGACCACTTCCGACAACGATATAGTCGTACTCTTCCTGGGCTCGGGCAGGCCATTACCGCGAGGGCAAAAGCCGAGGTTATCTTGGCCATTTCGAGTTACTGTGAGAGGTTTGGGAGAGAGAAGATGTCTAGAGAAGCAATGATGGTGAAGAGGTTGCGTATGAAAGGACGGAATGATGGGGGTCTACAGTTCTCTTATATTCTCGATGGGTATTAATTTGATTCCGAGAAACATGAGATACTCAGAAGCACGATGTCATCCCAACCTGGGACTGCCGAAGGAAACTCCGAAGGCCAAGATATTCGTTCCGTGACAACGGGTCGATTCAATGTCGTTTGAAGACACTATCCAGGTCTCATCTGGTATGTCAATTTGGAAGATTACTAAATCCATGGAATAGCCAAGCAACTCGTCTTACGCGGCCTAGATCCAGTACGAGTTGAAGATCATATGGTGAGCTTGGCAGAATTGCGCAGTAGTACTGTAACCCTTGAGCCCATCGTTGACACAACTTAGTCGAGGCCTCTAGAGTGGCCTTCGTTGACTTAGGTCCGGAGTCAGCTCCTACCTCTCATATGACAAGGGCAGTGCTGGCGCATCGTGGGGTGCCCTCAACCCGCCTCTCCTCTTTCGGTTCATCTCTTTCCCCACGTTTCTGATCAAGGTTAAAGGCTACCATACCCGGCTAGATGTCTAGCTTCACTTTGATAAAGCAGTGGCCCACTTCTCTTGGCATTTGTTGCCAAGTTCGTGAATCGTACGGTTTGCAACTTCACAAGTCTGGCGGTTCAACAATTCAGCCGAATTTGCAGGGTCAATTCATCACCACGGGCTCAATAATCTGGCCGATCGCCTGGGAATACGTAGCTGATCGTGGCTTAGCTCGAAGGAGGAGGCATACTTTAGTTGATACAGCTCAGAATATGGCTTCGTGCCCTCTTCGACTGGGAGCTTGAGCTCTGTTGACTAGATACTGTGGTGCATACTATCTTCTTACAAATGGTCAACGTAAAATGAAACCACATGCCGCTACTAGAAGCCGTCATATAACTAGGTAAGCACATCTGGCGGCGCACCTGAAAGTGTAGCTAGCATGCCCATGAGAAGGAGAGTTCTATGTAAAGATCAACTAGGACGATATCTCGGTTTCGGTTTGGGCTACCTACCCTGGAGATGGGTAACGAGGTGAAGCTGTACTGCAGCTGATGGCTAGATGATTGGTGATTAAAGAGATGATCTCAAGGATCTGTGCAACGTATCCAGTGTATTAGGTTCGACTAGTGCAAGCCTCGTAAGTACCTCGGGTAGCTCCGGCCGGTTATGTCCTGAGTGGACTCTTGATACTCTTGATACTCGAGCTCCGGTTAAATCCAATGTCAGTTCCTCCACACTGAATCTCCGGTTAAGTCCAGAGCCAACTCATTACTACTGAAGCCCCGATTTAGTCTAGAACCAACTCCTATACTGAATAATACGAGTTCTTGCTTTATCTCAGTACCTAAATGCCAAATTCAACGAGATCTTACGCCGTCTTGGACTGCAAACACGATCCTGCTAGTGACATATCCCGACGTCCAGACTCAGTTCTTTTTACGTTTGTGACCTCTTAACATCACCAAGCATCCAAATGATTTATCTTGAAGACGGCCCGCAGTTGACTTATCCGCAGCTCGTCATGTTCAGCCGTTGAAGGAGGCGAAGAAACTGCCGCAATCGCATAGTTCCCTTCCATCTCTTGTTTCGCCTCTGTCCGAATCGTCGAATGAAGTGCTCAACTCGGTTGCCTCCGGTCCACTCCTTAGTGCGAACAAACTATTCCTATCACTACCTTTTGTTTCTATCCGCTTTTTTCGATTCTCACAATCTGCAGTTCTCACCAACATTTCTGTTAGGGATATCTTATTCGTCACCCCGCCCTCTAGTACCTAACACCCCTTCCAGTGAAAACTACGTAGCTAGGCGTCGCCATCATTACCGTTGTCGTCAGTTGTTGTTATTATCGTCATTATCGTCGTCCATCATCGTTGTTGTCGTCCGTCATCCTCGTCCTGTCCGTTCTATAGTAGAGGGGAGGAAGGCTGATAGTTAGACAGCTAAGCCACATAGGGGTGTTGGATACTAGAAGAGGGGGTGATGAATAAGATCTCCCTTCTGTTATTGCTACTGCCCGTTCCATTATTGTCCGCTACTATCTCGATGAACTTTCTACCTATGAAAGAGTTTGCTTCGAGGAAGAGGATTAATAGGTCCCACTGAGTTGGGAGCCTAGGTTTAATGCCCCGACATCGCGACCGAAGAACCGATTGCTAATCAATGACGCGGGCAGTTGGTTGCTCAGTCTTGGCCGGCATCATGTTGCGTCCGGCTTTGTGCCTTTCGGGAAGGTGGAGATGGCATGACGGACTCAAGAGGTTGGTGGTATCGAACGTGCATACACTTAGTATATGATAGAGCAAGAACCCGATAAGTGAGGTAGTATTCGCCCCAACAAGACGCAATCGGTCCCTGGGCCCTCGTATGACGATAAGAAATCTATGCCGAGATGGTTTTTGGTCGTACGAAATGACACGAACCGGCGCGTACATGAACCTGTACGCGTCGTATGCCCGTCCGACCTTCTGTCTTCATCGTTCATCACAACAGTTCATCAATGGCTTCTTCGTGGCTGGCCGCTGGCCTGCTCTGCTTTGCCCGGGCATCGGCTGCGCTCGGTCCACAGCTCGGTCTCCCGGAACTCTGGGACGACTTCGTCTCCGGGATTAAGCCCCAAGTCGCCGCACCGGCTGTGTTTCGACTGCTACAGAACGACACCACGCCCGGCGCGCCAGACCCCGCGACTCTCTACCGGGCCTACAACCTGTCGGTGCCGGTCGACCACTTCCACAACGACTCGCTCTACGAGCCGCACTCGAACGCGACGTTCCCGCTGCGATACTGGTACGATGACAGATTCTACAAGCCAGGCGGCCCCGTCATCGCCCTGGCGTCGGGCGAAACCAGCGGCCAGGGCCGTCTGCCGTTTCTGCAGAAGGGCATTGTCGCCATCCTGGCCGAGGCCACCAACGGCGTTGGCGTGATCCTCGAGCACAGATACTATGGCCGCAGCGTCCCGACCGAGGACTTCAGTACAAAGAACCTCCGGTTCCTGACGACTGACCAGGCGCTGGCCGACACGGCGTACTTCGCAAAGAACATCGTGTTCCCCGGCAGGCTCGCCAATGTCAGCTTGACGGCTCCTGATACGCCATGGATCCTGTATGGCGGCTCATACGCCGGTGCCTTCGTCGCATTCCTCCGCAAGCTGTACCCTGAGGTGTTCTGGGGTGCCATCTCTTCCTCGGGCGTCACGGCAGCGGTGGTAGAATTCTGGGAGTACTACGAGGCCGCGCGTCTCTACTCTCCCGAGGGCTGCGCCGAGACAACCCAAAAGTTGACACATGTCTTCGATAACATCCTGCTACAGAAAGGCGGTGCCACCGGCGACGACATTACGACGCTGAAGAGGGTGTTTGGGCTGCAGAACGTCACCGCCAGTGTTGACTTCGCAAGCGCCATCAGAGGCGGGATTGCCGGGCTTCAGAGCCGCAACTGGGACCCGGCCATCGACAACAGGGCGTTTCTTCGGTACTGCGGCAACATGACATCTGCCGAGGTTGTCTGGCCCGCTACCGAGAGCCTCGACTCGACGGTTCGTGAGTTGCTCGCGGTCGGCGGATACGAGGCCGAGGTGGATGACCTGGCGACGCGGTTCAAGAACTACATCGGCTACGTCAACTTCACCCGCATCTCCACGTGCAATGACGGACGGACGCAAGATGAGTGCTTCGGCCCTTGGCCTGACGAGAGATATGCCCGGGACGACCTCCAGCAGACCTGGCGCTTGTGGCCCTGGCAGTACTGCACGCAGTAAGTACATCCTCAGCGAATCCGATCCGATGCCGAGCTGACAACTTGGTTTAGATGGGGTTATCTCCAGACGGGGTCCGGCGTACCGGAGACTCAGCTGCCCCTGATCTCGCGCCTCATCGACCTTGACTTCACCACGAGGATCTGCCGCAAGGCGTTCAACATCACGACGCCGCCCGACGTCGAGGCAATCAACAAGTACGGCGGCTACAACTTCAGTTATCCCCGAGTGGCTATCATCGACGGCGAAGCAGACCCGTGGCGACAGGCATCTCCTAATAAAATCGGTCTGCCTCGGCCCGAGTCGATGACCGAGGAGCCGAACCTCGTCATCGGGGGCGGGGCGGTCCACCACTGGGACGAGAACGGCATCTTCAAGAACGAGACGACCCCGACCCTCCCGCCGGGACCGGTGAAGGAAGCTCAAGAGTTCGAGGTCGAGTTCGTCAAGGCCTGGCTGAGAGAGTGGAAAGAAGCACATGCTTGAGGACACAGACAAGCACGCACAGGAAGCAGGCACAAAAGAGTCTGAAGGCGTGGTAGAGACGGATTAAATCATTAACTTGGGTTACTATCATCATCAAATGTCGTAGCTTCTCAGCAAATTCTGATACTTTCGTGACACATCATGAACACATCCTCATCTCGTAGCCTCCTCAATGATGATCTCGGCAGCCCTCTCCGCGATGCCGTAGACGGCGGTCTGGATATGGGCCGAGATCAACACGGGCATAATGCTGGCGTCAACAACACGCAGGTTGGTCGTTCCGTAAACCTTGAGGGCCGGATCGACGACGCCGCCGTTCTCCCTGGGAAGCATGGCACAAGACCCGACGGGGTGGTAGATAGACAGAGTCGTCTTGAGCGCGAATTCCCTCCACTGCGCATCCGTCGTTGTGTTGAGACCCGGCTCGTACTCGGAGACCCAGGTCGATCGAAGGGGCTCGGTGAGCGCGACCTCGCGACACTTCTTGACGGCCCGGATCGCGGCCTGCAGGTCGTACTCGTGGGACAGGTACTTGGGGTCGATCAGAGGGGCCCCGAGGGGGTTGGACGGGTTGATGTGGACGTTTCCGCGGCTGAGGGGGTGCATGACGGCGGCGATCAGGGTGAAGTAGTCCTTTCCGTATCCCGCAGCCCCCTTGGCAGGGTACCCCTTGACGCCAGTGTAGCCATCGCTGAAGAGGATCTCAAGCTGCGGCACGGTGGTGTCGTTGAGCCACTGCAGCTTCTTCCTCTCCACGAGGTTCTCGGACGCGCCAATGGCCTCATCGGCCAGAGAAAGCAGTTCGGCCTCGCCTTTGTCGCCGAGAACCTGGTTCCAGTTCGCAAAGGTGTAACCGCTGCCAGAGTACCCGTACATCGAGGTCTTCCCCTCCCACCAGAGCTGCAGCTGCTCGGCAGCGTAGGCAGTGTCGTACTTGAGACGGTCGTATCCTGTGTAGTTCTTGCTGAGCTCGTAGGAGCTCTGAATCCGGATGTGGTCCTGGAGGTTCTCGCCGACTCCCGGCAGATCGACGAGTTGCTTAACCCCGGCGGCGGACAAAACGTCAGCCCTGCCGACACCTGAGTTCTCCAGGATGGCGGGACTGAGAAGGCTGCCCGCGGAGACAATGACCTCGCGGCGAGCAGTCAGAACAGTGCCGTCGACGAGGGTCACGCCAGTCGCCCGTTGGTTGCCGTCGGTGGCCGACTCGAGATTGACCCTGGCCACCTTGGACTCGGTCAAGACGAAGTGGTTCCTGCCAGCCAGGGGCAGGTACGCATTGGCGCTGTACGAACGGTTGTAGTGGGTGGGCTCGATGCTGTTAGGAGAGTAGAGAACGCCGAGGGGTTTGCCGTTCAACGAGTCCAGGTTCGTCTCGATCCCGAGGCTGTTCATGACAGGAAACAGGGGGGCCTGGTGCTCGGGAATCAGGCGGTTGATCAGTGCCTTAATAGGGCCTGACTTTCCCACGCCCTCAGTCCCAGGATAGTACTGCGTACCAGCCGATGTGAAGTTCTCAGACTTGGACATCGCGGCGCGCATCGAGTCCCAGTTCCATCCCGGGTTTCCCAGCTCTTCCCAGCCATCATGCTCTCTGGCAGATGCCCGGTCGTACGAGAACAGGTTCAGCGCAGAGCTGCCTCCAAGAACGCGTCCTCGCGTCTGAACCCACACGCGTCCATCGGAGCCCTCTTGTGGTACAGTCGTCAGGTTCCAGTCGTACTTAGACCCAAAGGTCGTGCCTCTGCGGCCGGGTATCTCAATTCGCTCGTCGCCGAGACCGGACTCGCCCGCCTCGATGACCAGAACCGTC
This sequence comes from Colletotrichum magnum, assembly GCA_022457145.1. Lineage (NCBI taxonomy): Eukaryota > Fungi > Ascomycota > Sordariomycetes > Glomerellales > Glomerellaceae > Colletotrichum > Colletotrichum magnum. Next base: position 20,726 of record JAJHHK010000035.1, on the reverse strand, counting down.
GAGTTGGGCAGGCCCTGGCTAAGGCGGGTCGAGAGTGCGAGGCCAGCCGTACCGCCGCCGACGACAATCTGCAAGAAAGCATGGTGGTCAGACTCTTTTTCAGCTGGTTCTCTCAATGACAGGGCAGGGTTCATGGAACTGCGCACGTACGTAGTCGTAGGACTGAGCGCATGGCCTCCTGGGCGCCGCCGCCGCGACGGCTGCCAGCAGGGACGTTGTCAGCACCAGGGGAAGCATGTTGATCCACGGTCTAGAGTTCGTGACAGATATCTGTGCGTCATGTGAGTTGTGAGCAACTCAACCCAAGGGGTTCACGCCATTCCCCTTTCCGCAAGTTCGCAAGGCGGGTAGGGCTGGTAAAAGGGTGTTACGAAACGTACTAGTTGTATCTCGCAGGGGAATCCGGTCGACAATCGAGGAGCTGATCAGCGGTTGGCACGAACGTGCGCACAAAGAATCCAGAAGTTGCCCAAACACGAGCTCCTCGAGTCAGGTAGAGAGAAGCGGCGAGGGGGGTGAGTTTTCTACGGTTGATCCGGATCAGGTTCCGTCAAACCTTTTGTATGGAAAGGGACCTGGCTACCTGGGGGTTGCCCATGACCAGTCTATGCGCGATAAAGTGATTCAAATTGCCTGTCCCGGTTAATCACGTCGACCCAGCCCGATTCTCTGATCCCTGAGCAGGCAAGGAGCTCTTCCATGGTCAGCACGCCGCGCCGATATGGATTACTGTATAGCGCAGGATTGGACGAGTTGACGAATTGGTGGGTGAGTCCATGGGAGGCGGAGAGATAGCTCGCCAGGTAAACAGGATATTCATCGGTTGATTGCTGGGGTGGCGGAGGAGAGATGAGGTGAGGGAGGTTCCATCGCTAACGAACCCGTCCCCAATATTGGACGCCAGGCAGAACCTTGAAACCCTGCCTGCAGGGTCCAGTTGGCAAGAGTCCCTCTCTCTAGTTGCCCATGAAGAGACTAGAGGCAGGAGGGGAAACGAGGTCGCCGGGCGTCGTTGCAAGGATCCGGTAGTTTTACCCCGGTCGTGCCCACTAGCACGAACTCCACGCCGGCAGCGGCGGGACGAGCTTTGTCTGCCAATTCGTCACATTTGCCGACGAGGGGGACATCCTCCTCAACCCTACACTGCACAGAAAATGCGCCAAGGCGGCGTGGAAAGGGGCGAGTTCCGCTGAAGAATGCCAACGGACCCTCCACGGTTCCGAAGGACAGACTTTTTCTTGGAGGAGAAAAACAAATGGCCATCATGTTCTGGAGCTCATTTCGCCTCAAGACATTTTGTAGTCGTCTAAGCCTATGTCCACAGCATTTTGAGGGGCAGTTGTTAAACCAAAACCCATCTTCACCGACTGGACTGAGAGTCCGAGACTCAACCCAAGGGAGCTAAGTGACGTGGGTTGGTGGGCTTTGTGGACTCACTGCTGAAGCCTTATTAGAGGGCTGGAGGAGAACGGGCTGGGCCGACAATATGGAAGCTCCCGGGAGGTAGCATTTGACTCCAAAGTCTGTGGTTTCCGCCGTCTCGCTTGATGTAACTTGGTCAAGCATTCATGGTGAACGCGAAACCATAAATAACTGAGGGATGACCTGTGTTTCTCTCAAACCATGGGAACGGCCGTCGTCGAGTTTGAAGTGATCGCAACGAAGTTGTCACTGCTCGGTCAGTTCTCACCACTCCCCACAAACCGGCACTTCTCCCAGCTGCGGAAACTAGCCTCTCAATTCTCGTCGCGGGGCCATTCCGATCTCGCTTTTTTATTCCCCTTTCCATCCTTTTCGAAAAAAATCATAATGCCCAGGCTCGCAGTGGAGATACAACGAGTCAGAGTCCCTGGGAGTAACCAACAAGGGCCCCAGCAGGTTCCCTCTCACTGGAACTGCGCAGCAGGCCTGCCACGCAGGAACTTCCACATTCCGTAGGAGATCCTTTTCTCTTAGCTGAGCGATTCCAGCATGCTGGGGAGTATACAGAGAGAAGCAAGGTGCGGAAAGTTTAACATTCGACCGGGTCGACATGGCCGACTGAGTTCTGTTGCAGCACTTATCTGGGACCACACCCCCCTCGCGCCCGTACTCCTGCATTTTCTATTCCCTGAGGTTGTGTAGGCGGGCGAATCACTCGCCTGTCTTCTGTAGAGATCTCATTAAAGTAGCTTTCTGTGTATCATACCAAATGCTAAGCCAGGCTGGCTGTTGGTTCCCGACCCAGACCATCTTATAGGGACTGGCCCTGAGGTTTCTTTTCCCTCTCCTTGGCCCGGGAGGTCTTTTCGACTTTGTGTTCTTAGACACACCACGACGAATGCCTCCCTCCGGTTCAACACACGAGAGGCTCACAATGGGACACCTCCGCGAGATCCTGACGATGTCGACGACACTGCTCCAGCGCGACGAGGCCCTCCCGCCGGACGAGAACGTCGGCCCGATCTCCGTCTCGCTCGCGGCGGTCCTCACGGCGCTGCTCATCATCACCACGGGACTGAGGTTATGGGTGCGCGCGGCGAACCGGAAGCTCGGCTGGGACGACTGGACCATTCTGCTCGCGGCCGCTACGTCGATAGCGCGCTTCGCCATCGTCGTCAAGCAGGCGGAGCACGGAAACGGCAGGCATCGCGTCTACCTGAGCGAATGGGACTACATGATGGTCAACATGTATGGGTGGTGGGGGCAGATCCTGCTGTTCGCTGCCGTGGCGTTCCTGAAGGTGTCGATTTCCCTCCTGATTCTTCGGATTAAGGACACCAAACCCCTCAAGATCATGTTATACATCCTCATGGCCGGAGTGTTGATTACAAACTTTGGGGTCGTTATTATTTTAATCGCCGAGTGTCGACCTGCGGGCTTCTGGAGGGGAGCGTCAGCAAAGTGCTGGCCGACCGAGATTCGCATCTACGCGATCTACGCGACGATTGGTATGTTACCGCTTTTACTACAGGGAGAACAAGATCTTCTGCTGGGCGCTCCGAGTACACATTTAGGTTTTGGACGTCGCTATCATAGCTGACTTTGCGTCACTTCAGCCTATTCTGTTCTGACCGATCTGATATGCTCGTTGCTTCCCCTTGCGGTCGTCTGGAACGTCAAGATGCCCAGGATGACCAAGTTATCCATCAGCCTGCTGATGGGCCTCGGCCTTGTGTAAGTTGCCCACAGTACTCTGCCCAGCCAACGCAGAAGAGTCAAGCGCACCAGAGACTGTCCGCAGAATCGTCCACCGGCTAACTAAAGAGAAGCGCAACGGGCTTTGGCGTCGCAAGAGCCGCATCCCTCGGCATCTCGACAACTGATCTAAGCTGTAAGACGAACCTCGCCCCGTGCATCCAAACCCTGTCATAGATGACCACTGACGAACTGCCTCGCCGGTTCCAGGGGCCTACTGCATCGCCGGCATCTGGTCGAACCTCGAGCTCTACCTCGGCATCATCGCGGCGAACCTGGCTCTCGCGCACTCGATATGGTCGCACTTCTTCGGCAACGGCTCGAGCGGCGGCGCGCACGCGATCCCCGGCTCGACCGGGCGGACGAACCCCTCCGAGTCGGGATACCTCAACAGCAAGCTCCGCGGCGACCGCTTCGAGGTGCCCGCGACCATGATCCGCTCGTCCCGCAGCCGGGGCGGCTCCGACACGAGGGGCTCCGACAGCGACATCCCGTTGGAGCCCGGCATCCAGAAGAAGACGGAGTTCTGGTGGACGGACGTCGACGAGGACGGCAACCGGCCGACTAGCAGCCGGCCGGGCAGCAGCAGGGACGCGTTGAGAAGTTGATTTTTCTGAGAGGGAGAGAGGAATATCGATGATACCTTGGAGTAGAGGAGAAAATTCGAGCGGTCTGGGTTGGTGGATAGTAGCTCCAGTCGCATGCAGGGCAGCGCAATCAATTATTATTATGATCGTACGAAGGCCCTCCCCACCGGTGCAACCCATGTCCCTGCCAATGCTCTCTGAATCCCGTGATTATGTTACGTACGCTGACAAAACGTTGTGCATGGTGGTTTTAAGAATTGCTCGGCTCGGCTCATTTAAGCTTACCCGACTCGCTTCTCGGACTCACGGCTCCGATGACGGCACCGCCCGTGGGGGCCGGCCGGATGCAAACCCGTCCTACTCTATCTTGAGCCACAATCGCGCGAACTGCAATCACGATCGACGTCGTACCTTGGCTACGAGAAAAGCTTCCGATCCGTAGATTATCTGATCAAGCAGTCTGGGTTGCTCCCGACTGCCAAGCACACGACATGTCCAGTCGACTCACACGATCAAGGAACTCGACCAAGTTTCCGTACGGTAACGGGGACAAAACACATCCGCCCATGACCGTTGATCATCTGCCATGTCAAGGATTCTCTACTACGCCCTGTTTAGGGCGTGGTAGGGCTACACGATGACAAACAACTTACGCATGCCTCAGTCCGAGGTCGAATGCAATACAGCAAGATCTTCTCATGCCGGCAGTTTGTCTTCTCTAAGACATGGACTCGAGGGTCCTCGAAAGACGTGAAGGATCCAACAGGATCATGCAGCTCTCTATATTACGCGACCTTCTCGAGTGCTTTCTGGACTACCCGAAAGTATCCAAAGTCAAAGAGAAGAGCCTTCATTGACGGAGGGCTAAATTCCGGCTTATGCTTATCTCGCCCTTGACCTCGCGCTACTCGCGACCTGCTGCGTGCGCACTCAACCGCGGTACGACGTATGTAAATCCCCGGCGAGGGTTGCATTTCGACCATCGACAGACCCCATCTCGGAAGCTCCCAGTCGGGCGTTTGTCCAGGAACGGCAGGCCCATATCGCAGCGCGGAGTGTCGGAGTAGTCCCACGCGGATGGCTCCGGGCGTCGGCAGGAGGTGATATAAGTCGAGCTATATGACAAGATGAAGAGTGCTTGAGGTCTTCCTTTCTGGCATCCCACTAACGCCTCAGTCTGGTTTTTTGGATCGTTTCGCAGTCTCAGATCGTACCGGATTACCTCAATCTCGACAAGATGCGCACGCTCAACATTCAAGCCGTGGCTTTGGCCGCTTTTGGTGCGTGTACCGCGGTCCAGGCCGCCGGCAACCAAACAGACTACGTGCAGCCGATTCAGGATAAGGCTTTCGCCGCCCTCGAGCAGGCAGAGCCCGAGGCGGTCTTGGGGAGGAACAGCACCTGCACTCTTGAAGATGCAGGAGTTCGCAAGAACTGGTGAGTCCTGATGGGTTGACTTGAGTTACGCTTCGAAACTTGCAAGGTCAGGTCAAGACAAGAAGACATGCTAACGAGACTCCAATGGTAGGGATAACCTGAGCGGAGATGAGAGGAAGGAGTACATCCGCGCCGTCAAGTGCCTGCTCTCTGCCCCGTCCAAGACGGACCCGGCCCTCGGCATCGGCGCCCGGGTCCGCTACGACGACTTCGCCGCCCAGCACATCAACCAGACCATGACCGTTCACGTCACCGGTAACTTCCTCGGATGGCACCGGCACTACATCTGGTCCTACGAGAAAGCCCTCCGGAACGAGTGCGGTTACACCGGCTACCTTCCGGTAAGTTGCCTCGAGAGCCGTAATCCCAAAAGGGGCCCATGCTAATGACTGTAGTACTGGAACTGGTTCACTCACCAGGACGACCTGCGCAAGTCTCCCGTTTTCGACGGCTCGGAGACCAGCATGGGCTCCGACGGGCTCTTCGTGCCGCACAACGGGTCCACGGGTTCCCCCGGCTTCTACATCCCCTCCGGCCTGGGAGGCGGCTGCATCGCGACGGGACCATTCGCCAAGTGCGTCAACCCCTCTCGACACACTCTTCTGATACCTAATAACTGACACCTCCCAGCCTGTCCGCCAACCTCGGCCCCGTCCAGCCCCAGCAGGACGGCATCGTCGGCGTCGGCCTGACCGACAAGCTCCGCCACAACCCGCACTGCGTCAAGCGCGACCTGAGCAGCTGGCTCGCCACGCGCATCTACACCGAGGACGCCCTGCTCAACGTCACGGTCCGCGAGACGGCGCGCGACATCGCGAGCTTCCAGAAGGAGCTCGACGGCCAGAGCTCGGGGCTCCCCGGCGTCCACGCCGGCGGCCACCAGACCATCTCCGGGTCCAACTCGGACCTGTACTCGGGCGTCGTCGACCCGGCGTTCTACCTGCACCACACCATGGTCGACCGGATGTTCTGGCTCTGGCAGGCGCTGCATCCGGAAGAGGCGCGCACCATCTCTGGGACTGTCACGTTCGCGAACAGCCCGCCTAGCCGCAATGCTACGCTCGAGGATATCATTGAGCTGCCGTTCCTTGGGGTGGAGCCCGCGACGCTGGGGAGCTTGTTGGATACTTTGGACGGACCTTACTGCTACGTGTATGAGTAGACCTAGAAGTAGGGCACTCCTTCATTCAAGATGTGAGCACGCTCGGGGGTTGTAGTCTCTCTACTCGTAGTTATTCCGTGTCTTTGGCTTCGCTGAACGTATCAAAGGAAGAGATCATGACCTGTTTCTACTGTGAAAAACCGTTCTGTCTACTCCCATATAAGTTCCCCAAGTGCGTCTCCGGCGGCGGTAAGTCTCTGGAAACCGGCGACACTAAATCAATCCCGATGTCCGCATCGTGCATCCTCCTCTTCTTCCCCCTTTGCAGCCGACAATCTGAATGACCCAACCCAGACAACGAGCATGACAGCAAACTGCACGAGGAGCATGTACTGAAATGCCTGCAGGCCGGCCACCTGCGTGATAGCCCCGAGCATGTACGGCAGCAGCGCACCGCCAACCTGGCCCAGCGAAGCAACAAACGACACAGCCGAGACGTGCAGATCCCGCGGCAACAGGCCGACCAACTGAACAATAGATGACGGAAACAGCGGACCCATGACAAAGCCCAGCATCGCCATCGAAAGCACCGAGAACCACACGACGCGGATGATCATGAACAGGACAACCAGCGCGGGCGCAATGAACAAATAAGCAATGACAGCGCGCCGGACACCAAGACGGTCCGTCGCAGCGCCGAGGACGAGACGGCCGGCGGCCATGCCCGCCCAGAAGGCCGAGGAGCAGACGCTCGAGGCGTAGGTGCTCGCGCCCCGGACGCGCAGCATGAAGGCCACGATCCAGCCGGAGATGGTGCACTCGGCGCCGACATAGACGAGGAGGTAGCCCGCGTAGACCCATGTGGCCGGGTAGCGGAGGATGGCGCCCTTGGAGGCTTCGTCGGCGGGAGTAGCCTGGTGGAGCTTGCTCTGGTTGTATCTGTCGGCGTTTTCGCGTCTAAAGGCCCAGGAGAGGAAGACGAATTCGAGGGCGGCGGATGCCGCCTGGAGAGCTTGTTAGTTGACTGCCTTCGGTGTTCGATTCTTTAAAACACGTACCAGAACGAAGAACCATTGATACCAGAGCTCGCTGCCCGCAGAGAGCATGACGCCGACGAGATACGGACACACAGCCGCCCCGACGGAGAACGAGCCATGCAGCAAGCCCGAGAGTGTGTTCGCCCTCCTCAGAGCGGCAACCCAAGCGCACCACGATCCATCAACGAGACCAATCCCGAAACCACAAACGCCAGCAGCAGCAAGCAAAACAGCAAAAGGCGGTCGCAGGGCCGCGACAACCGCGTAGACGAGGTGACAGGCCGGCCCGATGACGGCGATGCCCCTCTGCCCCAGCTTCGCGTGGATGAGATCGTTGAGCCGCGACGCAATGATGTACCCGATGGGACCGACGAGGAAGATGCCCGAGACCTGGATGTCGGACAGGCGGTAGTACACCTGGAGGTGGGGGATCGTGACGCCGACGGTGGAGGTGAAGAGCCCCACGACGAAGAAGGACCAGGCCGCGGCCGCGACCCTCCAGGTGATGTTCTCGTCGTCTGCGGCGTCGCTCTCGGGGTGGACGGTGCTGCTGGGTGTGTCGTCGTCGGCGAAGGAGCTGAGAAGGGGCTCCGTCTCGGGCGCGGCGGCCGGCGCCGGTGGGGGTGGTTTGGAGGGCATTCTGGTGCTTCGAGGCATCGGGGTCGGAATCTACATGGTAGAAGACGGGAGGATATCTCTGGGCGATGAGAAGACGGCGGCAAGGGGTTGATATTTGACTTCCCTCCGGGTGAAGTTCGGACGAGATGCGGTTGGGGAATGTGACACTGGGGGATCGCCGGGCGAGGAGCCGGGATCAGCTGACAGGCACTGAGACCGAAATAAGCAACGGCTGCGGCAGCATTCTCTCGATTGGGATAATGATCCAGCCAACTACCCGAAGATATTCCAGATCGCGGTGCAAGTTGAACCTTGGCACCGCTGTCGTCTAGTTGACTTCGGTTCTAAGTCGTTGCTCTCCCGTCAAAGCGTGTTTTAAAGTTATGCAGAACCGTAGAGTGGTCGGGTAAGGATATGCAGGAACCATCGTTCATCGGAATTCATCCACAACCGAGACCGGGGATTCAAGATCGCGTCTTTTTTTGCGTACCAGGGTCGACGTGCGCTAACGAGAAGCAATGTCAACAACGTTTCTGCCAAGCTTCGACTATCGACTTGGTATGATGTCATGTGATACGGTAGCAACAGGCAGCTACATGAGTTTCGTTTATATAACCATCTACAATTCCATCAGTTGCCTCTTCTCCTGACAATTGAAGACTCGAATCGACGAAACGTTCAACTGCCGGTACCATACACAGACACAATGAAGCTCCTCGCCATTCTCTCAACAGCCTGCGCAGCAGCAGCCGCAACCCTCGAACCAAACTACACCTCCCCCGCCGGCGTCGAGATCTACAACCCGTCCACGCTGTTCAAGCCCACGGGCCCCTGGAGCCTCATGTCGCGCGCCGGCGACACCATCTACGTCGCGGGCATGAGGGGCATCTACCCGGCCAACGACACGCTCGCGCCCGTGGGGATCGAGCGCATCCGCCAGGCGTACGCCAACATGATCCAGCTCGCGGAGCTCGCCGGCACGGACCGCTACTCGGCGGCGCGGCTCGTCGTGTACACGACGGACATGTACCGGTACCGGCCGCTGTGCAACCAGGTGCAGCTGGAGCTCTGGGGGGACGACGCGAACAGGCACCCGCCGAGGACGATTATCGAGGTGCAGAGGCTGAATGACGATGATATCGTCGAGGTGGAGGGGACGTTCCTTGCGCCGGCGGAGGGTGAGGTCTCTAGGGGTTGAGTAGGTGCGAGGGAGCTGGGCAGTATTGTTGGAGGAGAAAACCGGCGAATCGCGACTATGGCAATGGGACCGACGAAGGGTGATGGGGCAGGTGAGATTGACTTCTCCCTGCTCGCGTGGTGTCCTAAGAGTTGTCCAAGCGGTATGGAATAAGGTCGTACTGTAATGTGTAGCCTCATGACAATTAAAGGCTCTAGTAATTGTTTGACTATTAGTATTGACATGCCACTGAAGCAAGTCTCTACTCTCCAGGTAGGTATTCTCTGTCCTCAACCAACTGCGATATGCACCGCAGGAATCACTCAGCTTCCTCAACTACAAATCTCTCTAAGAACCGGATACTCTCTCCAAGTCCTCCACCACTCACAAAGTCTTCTCAAACTCAGGGTTCTCCCTCACCAAGTTCGCCAGCGGCAAGAACAATTTCTCGCTCCCCTGCTGCGACGAAGCAGCATCGATGTCCCGGAGGTCCTGCCACGTGTTCCAGTGCCAGCCGGAGCATTTCGTCGGCTCGAGGTTCTTCATCTTCGAGTCAGCCCAAGCTCACCTGCAGAGGTGAGAAAAGAAAAAGAAAAATCACTCACCACAGGCTCGGCGCTCTCGTCCTCCATCCGGCAATTGACAAAAACCGTGATGTAGTGCTTCCCCAGGTCCTCGTACACGTCGTTCGTCACGCCCGCAACGCCGAGCGGGACGACCGTGAGGCCCGTCTCCTCGAGCGTCTCGCGCGCCGCGCACTCGAAGAAGGACTCGCCGAGCTCGAGGTGGCCGCCGGGGAGCTGCCATGTTCCTGTTTTTTGCGTCAGTCGGCCGATTCACTCAATAAGGAAAAGAAGGTTTAATAAGTAGAGGGAGGGAGTGCTTACCTGCGCCGTGACTGCTCTCCCTCTTGCCGACGACGACGCGGCCGTCCTTGCGCTGGATGATGGCCGCGACGCCGACGCGGGGGAAGTCGAATGGGTTGCAAGACATGATGATGCTGTCTGACTTTGTTTTGAGAAGAGACTGCGTGTATGTAAATTGTTTGCTTCAGAGCTGGAGTGACGCTGCGTTTGTATCTAGGAAGTTGCAAGTAAACAGCAGGATGAGCAAACGATATATAGCTCAGGTGCAGTACAATTCTCTTAGGTCACTGACTCACTCGGAAGACCCCTCCAATGGAAAATGCCTTAAATCACTGGTTGGTTGGTTGTTGTTACACGCCGCACCACCAACCAAACACTGCAGCTCACCTCACCTCCCAGGTACCTACACTGCAGGGAGGCTGGGCAGGTACGATGTACCTAAAAGACTTCCAGAACAGTGGCTGTGGCTGCCCCGTACCCAATCACTTCAACTCCCAGTGTTCCGCCGTGTGGAAAGCCTCGCCGCGGGGGGTGATGCGCCCCCGGGCTATCCCAGGCTGTCGGTAGGTACTTCTACTTTTGCACTCAGCCGCATTCAATGAATTCCATCCCATGTTTACCGCCACTGGGGAATTGTTATACAAAAACACCATCACCAATTTCATTCACCACGAGCTGTTTGTTCCACATCCACTTCGCACAGCACCAACCCCTGCTGCCAAAACTCCACAACAAACTCCCCCCATCCCGCCCCTCTGCCCTAAGAGCGGGTTCCCTCGCCCGAAGCGTCAACAACAAGATGGTCTGGTGGTGTAGTTGGTTATCACGTCAGTCTAACAGTCTTCCCGAGCTTCCACTCGAGGAACTGAGCACACTGAAGGTCTCCGGTTCAAGTCCGGGCTAGATCATATCATCATTATCTCCCTTGGGCGAATGGTTTAGTGGTATAATACTCGCTTAGCATGTGAGTGGTCCAGGGTTCGATTCCCTGTTCGTCCAAATCTTTTGCTGTTCAGACGTCTGGGCGGCTTTCTTTTTGATCTGCGGGGTTGTGGAAGGCTGTTGTGCGAGTTTTGGTGTTGCTTCAATGTGTGTGCGTTTGTGTGTTGTGGTGTGTGGACTTCAGGGCGGTGATGGGTCAAAGGAGGTCCCGGTGGGGGACGACACGACCAAAGCGGGACGAGCACCAGAGGGAAAGGCAAGGCAAGGAGATGAGTAAAAATACATTTTTTCGTTCATTCGTTACCTCTGCGCGCAGGGGGTATCATAATTTCGCCCGAAAAGGGCTTCCGCATGAGAGGGGAATGTCCATCAACTATCATCGCATATGGATGCCTCACCAGGCACCCTTGGCCGGGTTGTCCGGGTCCATTTCAAATCCCTTGATACTCTCCTGCCAGTTTTGCCAGTTAAAGTCGTCAAGAGTGTCCATGTTGACGTCCATGGTATCCAAAGGCACGTCGTCGAACCGGTTGTTGATGGACGTGAACGGATCAGACCACAGCCACGGCGGCTGATTGTCATTAAGCGACGACGCACCCTGAGGCTGGGACGTCGCCGCGATAGCCAACTGCTTCTGCCGTCGGTCCGCCTCGGTCGCCTGGTTGTTGTCAACCAACGCAGGCGTCGGAACGGTAGGCGACAGCATTGGCTCCGAGGCTGCTGGGATTTGGGCGGCACTAGGAGGGAAGAGCGTGTTGTTGGGGTCTGCCGCCATGGACTGCGCCGCCGGGTAGATGTACTCCCACATCTGGCTCGACGTGAAGCCCCGCGCCATCATGAGCGTGTCGATGAATTCAGGCTCCCTCGGCGGCATCCTCGGCGCCACCGGGGCTGTCTGCTGCTGGGGAGCTGATGGACTCTGCGTCGAAGTCGACGTCGGAGCAGGCTGCGCCGCAGCCGCGCCTACAGCCTTGTTAGACGGCTGAGGCAACGGGCTGGTCCCGTCCGTACGCACGAGTTGACGCCAGCGGGCGCGCGTTTGCGCGTGCGTCTTCTCCATTCCTGGCACAGGGCCGAGCCTGGCCGAAATGCAATACATGCGGTCGTCGACGTCCAGCTGGCGTGCCGCCTCGGGGTCCGACCTGAGTCGGACAATCTCAGCCTCGCGGTGTTTGGTAGCCTTCGCGCTCAGTTTGCGCAGGGGCATCCACACGGCCATGTGGTCTGCCATCCTGGCTATCTCGGCCGGATCCCTATCGAATCGCATCGTGTTGTTGACCGCCTCCCATCCACGCTCCGATGTCGCCGACCAGGGCCGTCGTCCGGCCTCCATCAGGATGTACGCGATGGCATGCCACTGCCTGTACGTCTGGAAGAGCCACCTCCATTGCTTGCAGCGGGGGTCGGTATTGAGGATGTAGTTGTACTCGACGATTTCGATCGCCGATAAAAAGAGCCTATCGCGAATCTCACCCGAGAGCTCGTGTCCATTGCCGGGGAACAGCATTTGCTGGTAGATGACAAGCGCCATTTTGGCCATGATAACGCGGGCGATCATGGCAGCCATCCAGAATAGCGGATCGTCGTCGGTAAAGCAGTGTTTGAGGAACTTCTCCTCCACGCGGTCGTACACCTCGATCAGCATTCGCTCCCGCTCCGCTACACTAGAGGAAGCATCTCTGGGGCACACGCCGGCCATGGCTGAGCCCACTGTGTGCAACCGTCTCGAGAGGGCGCAAATTTCGTATCGCACCAGTGCCACGGCACAATCCGTCCTTCCTTGTCGAGACGTGGGAGGCTCGACCATGCCTGGCTCGATATCGGAGTCGTTGACGTTTGACGGCAGCTCCGTGTCGAAGGAGCGGTCGATGATGGTCAAATCGCTGCCCAGTTCTTCGGCAGACCGGAGGTCCAGCGTGCAAATGGCCCACCACAGTCGTCGCCTCATTTCCGTTTCGAACGGTGGAAGGTTGAAGTTGGTTCCGTCGCGGTGTATGCCCAAGCCTTGCGCGATACGGATTGCCAGCCCCGTAAGCGTCCAGCAGAACCTCGTTTCGTCTTGTCGCCGGACGAGCGTCAGAAACATGACAAACGCCTGTAGGACGACCATCTCTGAAGTGTTGAGGAAGTTGGCCTTCGCCAGGGCTTGCTCGAGGGCGAAGCGATACTGCGACAGCATCTCTTCCTTCTTCGACCCGAAGTTCTTCTCAACCTTTGCAAACTGTCAGCTGATGTCCTCCCTATCTGAAGGAGTAACTCACCTCCTCGTCTTCCATCGAAGTAATCGCAGCATAGTAGATGGAGAACAAAAGGGCCTCGTTGCCAGGGCTGAGGTCGTCGAAGTTGCGTCGCATATCCCGGATGAGCTTCTCCATCGTCGGAATGTGCAGAATCTTGAGCAGCGGCTCCACGTTCTCCTGGTATATCTGCCACATGAAGGGTATTTGCGACGGCAGGGGATGCAGCTTGCGGAGGTCGACATCCGACGAGCGGTACCCCAGGATGAAGGCATGGTGGTCGACCGAACCATCGGCAGCGTGCAGCGGGGAGTGGTCGGGTGTTATTTCGTCATCGGACTCGTCGGACTCGTCGTCGAGAACGTGGACATGCCCCCGAAGCTCGTCAAGCTGCTCATTCTCGTGTCAGCGCCGCAACAAAGTGCTAAAACGAAGCGCCTTACCTCGTCATTGAGCTTGGACCAGAATGCGCTGCTCACGTAGCGACTCGTCTTGCCGTTGTCGTGCAGCACCAGCCTGCCGAACTGCTTGTTAATGCTCGTCTGCTTGAGCGGCGGCGGCCTCCTGGACCCTTCTTCCAGGCCGTCCTTCGACTCCCCAGTCCCAGCTTCCTTCGTCTCAGCCCAGCGCGAGCCCGGCAGCTTGTCAGAGGATAGGTCGGTGGTAAGGGTCTCGGGAGAGTTCCCGGTGCTCGACTTCTGGCCGACGCTGTTGCTCCCCACGCCGCTCTCGACCTCGATCTGGCCGCTCAGCTCCTCGACGATGCCCTCGAGCTTGCGCAAGCGCTTCATGAGCTCGACCTCTCGCTCGCTCGAGTTCTTGGGCGGCGCGTTGGGGTCCTTTGGTCTCGGACGGCGGGGGGCGCGGCCGGGGGCGGGGAAGATGCACTGGATGACGGCGCGGCGGCAGTTGCTACAGGGCATCTGCTTGTCGCAGCGGACCTTTCTCCGGCGGCAGGTGACGCAACTCCGCGGGTTCAGAGCCGGCACGCCGCTCGCCGTCATGGCGACGGGCTGGTCCGGGGCAATGGACGTTGCGCCATGGCGGCTGAGGGCGGGGAAGTCGTGGCCTGCGGGCGGCGATGGAGGCTGATGGTGGGGGTTGTCGAGGTTCATTGCAAGCGTCGGCGTCTCCGGACCCGAATGCTGACTTGTCGGAGAGAAGTCCATGGCGGACGATACGGAGAAGTGCGGTCGACCAGGCGAAGAGAGGGTGAGAGAGGATCACGAAGGATCAGATTGGATTCGAGGGGTTCGACCTGAGAAGTGACACACACAAGCCTCACCGGCGGGCTTGAGCTGACAAATGAGAAGGAATTATGCGACGCTGCCTCGCTCTTGGCTTCTTACCCACACAGAGACATGAGTGACTCGTCCGACAGGCCAATCTATGACATGTCCGAGAAAAGGAGCTCTTTCGAGAGTGCGGGCAGCAGAATTTGAAGCGTCAAAGACTGCGTTAAGGATTTTGGCAGTAGGAGGGGATCGACCCGGTTGCGGTTGTTGACGGTAAAAAGAGCCAAATACAGCGCATTGAAGTGGGGGGGAAGGAACAGCGGGAGCGGGAGCCGTCAGAGTCACTGACACTGAGGTCGCACCTGCGCAAAAAAGAATGCCAGTGCCAGTGCCAGTGCTTCTTTCTGATTTTGGACTAATGTGGGGCCCCAATCGCCCGGTCGGAGCCTCATTCGATCGACCGGCAAGAATTGCAATGTTTCCCATTGGTCATTAATACCGAGCGGGGCCGCACACCGAACCAATCCCAATCGGAGCTTAAACCCGTTTTCGGTGAGCTCTCGGTGAGATGTCCTCTCTACCTCCGAGCTCGTTGACGGTACCAACCTCTCTGCTCGGAGCTGCGCAACAGACTCGGATGATTCTCTACGGCAACTTCGTATGTGATTGATAATCATCGACACTTTCTTTTCGTTTTCCCTGGGTCATGTCACAGATATCTCCCCGGTACCGGCTCCAGAACATGAGACGAATTTCGTCATCCAACGCCCCGTGCCTGTCAAATCCGATATCTCCGACCGACCTCCTGGATCCTGAGACCTGCCCAGCCGAGCCTGGGCCTCGGGCAAGGTTCGCAACGGTCAGTGTGACTTTGCGTGTGACGCATACCCAACCTAAACCTGCATGTCTAGCTCGACTAACGAGGGTTTGCAGCAACTTAGACTCTTCATTACCCGTCGTCGCCCGAACCTGCTGGTGCTATTTGAGCCTCCCTGAGACCGGTGCTCAGAGTATGCTGCGTAGTCATGCTTACGATCCATCTGACTCGAGAGTCAAGTTCTCGTCCGAAGGGTGTAGCATCTTGCGATATCGTTGGTCTTGATTCGGTTTCCTCGTTGCATCTTCCCATCGTCTCGGATCCGTGGCCTGGGAGCCCTAGCTTTGGGGACGTGCTACCCCGCTTGCATGGTAGGCAGAGGCGAAACACATGCTTTCAAAGGGTGGCATTGGCAAGGCGTGCCGAGTGACATTCACTCATCCTCTGTCTGACAGGGAAACCCATTCGATGTGCGTAGCACCGAGCTTTGCCACCCGTTGATGCGTCCGTTTGCTTCCCACAATCACCTTCTCTTGCCTGTGCCGTTCCAGGATTGAATGTCAAGAGTTTCGGGACCATGCGTGTAGGTATGTTTGGTTATGAGTGGAAATGATATGTTATCGACCAACGACGAATGTTCAAGTGACCTGGTCTTGAAATCCTTGTCGTCTTCAAATGGGATCTGCAAATAATTTGATGTGAGTTGCTTCTGTCCGTTTACAGAATACCCCAAGACTTCGAACATGTTCCAGCAATAGCAGACTATTAGCCACATAAACTAGGGTGCAAATCAAAGATAAGATTGAAGATCTTGTTGGTGTCTGAGGTTGTGTTATGGCTAAGCTTACATGTAGTCTCTATTGAGTTTCTCGGCCCAGAGTCAAATCCATCATGAGGGCCAGGGCTAACCGCTTTCGACTGCTCGTATAACTGATGGACAGCCAAAAAAACGTTGGATTTATCTAAATTTAGCCTCATTCATTACTCACCACATCAATAGCAGAGGATTGCTGTGTGTCCCGGGATAATGAGTTGACCGATTTAAGAAATTCGTATTTGTCACCAGCTAGGTAGAAGGGCGGCGAACATCGATGAACACAATTTCCAATGAATAGAATGCTAACTTCCAACAATATGTACCGTAGAACTGGGCAGCCAGCCGGAATCCTGCCAGCACCGTCTAAGCATCACAAGTCATGAACACCCTCGCAACATCCCAAGGTGATTCGTGCTGACCTCGATGCGTGATTGCGACATTCCTCCCATCTCATCACCATGACAGAACCCTCACATGTCCCTGCCTCGCTACTCAAGCAGCCACCTTCGCCGGAGCAGCAGCAGAGACCTTCGGCTGGGCGCTCATCTGCTCAACATACCCCCTCTGCATTAGCACCTTCTCGTCTTCCCCAGCCTCGAACCGCCGCAGGAACTCTTCCGGATCGAACGGCGGGCCGCGCGGGTCGCGCCCAAACTCCAGGCTCTCCATGAACTTCACAGCGTCCTCGGGCTTCTCGAACGCGTCCACCTGGGTCTCGATCTTGTTCCCGTCCGGGTCGCGGTAGTACATGCTCGTCGACATGCCGTGGTTGACGCAGTACGCCGGCTCGATGCCCATCTCCTTGCGCGCGCGGTAGCTCTGCAGCAGCTCGCCGAGCGAGCCGAACGCCAGCGCGAAGTGGTCCATGCCGCACGCGTTGTCGGGCCGCGGCGTCGCCGTCGGGTCGTTGAGGATCGCGAGCCGGTGGTGCTCGTGGTCCCAAGTCAGGAACGTGATGAGGCTGCTCGTGTGGACGACGCGGGCGTCGAGGAACTTTGTGTAGAAGTCTACCAGGCGCTCCGGGTTGTTGCTGCGGAGGACGAGGTGCGCCAGCTCCGAGGGCCTGCAGACGCCTGCCTTGAAAGCCATGATGAAGTTTCTGTGCGAGGATTGTTGATCTCTAACAAGATTATTAGAGTATGTGTCAGAACGGTAGTCGAATAAGTCTAAGTTCACGTCCGGGGAAACATCAGAGAGAGGTGCGGGGGGATGTCGAAGATATAAGTGCGGCATACCGCGCGTGGCGTCCGACTAATGCAACTGCGTTGTCCTCCCTTGCAGCACCAAGAAGGCGCGGCGACAAGCCGAACATTATGTTTCTCCCGCGCGCCGCTTACATTTCCTCTGTAGATCTCCGACAACATGCGCCGGCTGTGCGAGGACCCGAGCCGGACGTCCGCACGAACACATGACACGCACGCGCCTGGAAGGGGGCGAGCTGATCACCACATCGCGGTGATAGACGTGACGCACTGTGCGCCTGTGGCTTTTCGCCGCCCCCGAACCGTGTCCAATCACCCTAAGCCCTGTGCTACGTTGCTAGTGACCCTGCTGCTGTGACTCGTGGGCATGTTTGCTTCTTCTCGGGTGGGTGATTGATGGGATGTTTTGGGTTTCCGAGACTTGGGACGGCAGGGCCGAGCTTCTTCGCCATCTCGGCGATCTGCGGGCTCGCGAAGCCCCGACTGTCCGTGTTGTGACCCGAATGATTACTACTGAGATTCGCCTCCGTCCGTATTTACGAAGACGGTATTCGGATGCTGATAGAACGGGTTCTGCCGGCCGTTGCCCGGTCGGAGACTTTGATGATACCGGTCAGTCGTAGTTCTGCGGCGCCAAGCACTGGCAGGTTGTTTGTCTCGAAGCCTCTCGCACTTCTCAGCTACAACAATGGCTCATTCCATCATACCTAGTAAAGTGGACGAGTGCCACGCGTGAAGAAAGATTGGCAGGAAGTGCCAGGTTCTACAGGGTAAGTAAAGCTCACATGTATGGGCAGAAAAAATCGATATCTTGTGGAGTACCGCAGATAGACCCCCAATGAGAGCAACAATAGAAGGGCTACGAATGGCTCTGGGTTACAAATTCTCGGAGTGACGTATTATACATTGGCAGACAGAACTCAGAGAAGTCTAAACGCACGTTCTTGCTCGGCCTCGGCGTGAAAAGATCGCCGTTGGCCGTTGACTACCGACGAGATGCCTCGGACGACTTCAGTTTGTAATGCGTCTCAGAACAGAAACGAAATACTTAGATGAGTTAGGCTGAAAGATGCATTCGCCATTCCTGTAGTTGTAGCTCTGACATTCATCTACGCCCACATCACACCTGTGACCCAGGATCCAACATGCAACAAATCTGAAAGACTAAGACTGGGGACAAGCAAATGTGCACCCAACTTCTAGCAAACGTACCTTGGTCGGACTCAATACAACTTGTTGTTTCCTTGGCTGTCATGGACATGTTCTTAATACTGAAATTAAACCATCGCAGAGTATGTTTGAAGAACGACATGTTTCTGACCAGCAATCTTTCCATGGTCCTGTAGCATGGGCCAATTGAAAGAGACGAAGCGAGTTCGGGTAGCCCTCGTAGCCTTTGCTCAACTTTCGGCCACTTGTGAACTAGTTGGTTGCCGGGGAAGAGTATGTTGGTGCCCGTTCGACTAACACTGTAGTTGCATTCGCCGCCTTGTGTCCGAACGTGGCTGCATACCACCTCTCCGACTTTGTGATAGGCACTCGAGCAAACTTGTTGTTGGAAACGTTATGGACTTCGTATGTGAGTTCCGACTTCCATTCTAGCAGTTAAGCCCGTTCTGCGATGAAGTTCAGAGGCGACAGCCTACACCACACCGAAGGTTACCGTACCCTCTCCACTTTGAATGCGAAAAAGGCAATTCGTATTGAGGCTAGTCATGGGCCACGAATGACTAGCGACCAACATGGGGGGGGAGCGAGTGTTGCTGGGACTCGGGGCACGCAGTCGAAGGATCTGGGAAATTAGAGCTTACTGCAGCAACCTCACAAGTGCTAGCGCGTGCTTCAACCATAGTGGCCAGTGAGGGCTAGAGTTTCTCCCGCGTGGCCACGGGGATGGCATGGGCCGCTGCAGGAACTGGTGGTGTGTTCACCACGGAACGAAGAGCTCACATAGGGTTCACACAGACCAGACGTCTCAGTTGTTGACCTTGCCTCTAGACACAGAAAAGGGCGACGGCAGCGTGCATTTATCTCACGAGGATCAGCCGTACAGAGGGCCCAAATTCCTGACCTGCAGCTTCAGTCCGTCGCCGATCTCGCTCGAGTCAGGCACAGCGGATGTTCTCCAGCTCCAGCTAATCGGCATCACACCCCCCGATCCGAGAGACCACAGAACTGAGGCTAATGACAGGTCTGTGGCCACCGTATACTCACCGCCCGGCTGAGTAATTCTCAGCAAACCTGAGCAGGATCCTATCGGGAAGAACTTTGGTCAGAGGTCGGCAGACATCTGCAGCTCGGCGTCACGGCCGTCTCGCCAACCGAGATTTTCACAATCTGTCACAGACCGGGGTCGTAATCCTTCTGCCTAGAGGGGGCCTGGCGCTGGGTTGGGGCTCCAGTTGCACCGCAACGTCTGAACTCCGCAAATTCCGCCAAAGAGACTGGACTCACTGGAGGAATCGCTTTGGCGGAGCCTGGACCTGAATGTCATCATCTCTCGGCCCCGTTGAATTGCTGGAGAAGAGCCCCGAGCCATTCCCGCACGATCAGGCTGCCGCCATTCATTTTTCATCTGCCCCCATGACGACAGGCATCGTGGGCTTCTTGCAAGGTGCAGACATCCGATGCGGATAGCAACCCTGCACGATCGAGCGCTCAACCCTGGAAACTCAGAAACCGCATCCCGACCTGTCGGTATCGTGGACAGAGCTAAGGCATGCGTGTGTAACGTGTATGTTGCCTGCACGTTGGATAGCAACCCGGCGTGAAGGCTCACTGGGTTCGAGGAATCCTCTGCAAGGCATATCTTCAAGTCTCAAATGAGTTTCTTTGGGGGCTTGATCTAGCCCAACTAACCCGAAGGAACCGCAGCACGCAGTGGCTTAGCCGATTTCGCCGTGGTACCAGGGCGGATGCCGCGCTGTAAGCATCAACACCACGATGCTCGACCGATGTGAGTTGATGCCTTTCCACCCAGAGTCCCAAAACCTGCCGGCCAGCCCTGTCATCTCAACATGCAGAATGCACGGGCAGTCGCAGGCCCGGATAGGAAGGGCAGACTGTTGGTCAGTTCCCATTTGGTCTTAGGTTAAACAGCTTTTTTCACTGCCTTCAATTGCTCTCCAGCTCTTGAGATTAACCCCTTGCTATATTAAGGCTTAGCGGGCGCCCCCTTTTCGCCAAGGATTCCGAACCCTCGCCGCCTCTTTCGCCGGCCCCGTCGCCAACGGTACGGCATACGCCAATTAGAGCGCCCTTATGCAGCTGCCTGAGATTATAGAGAAGAGATAATTGACCATCGCGCAAGGCTGGCGTTTTTGCTCCGTTTGGGGGCATGTCGTTTGAACGCAGACACACACACGCCCCCCAAACGGAGCAAAAACGCCAGCCTTGCGCGATGGTCAATTATCTCTTCTCTATAATCTCAGGCAGCTGCATAAGGGCGCTCTAATTGGCGTATGCCGTACCGTTG